>CM076580.1:240812512-241184405 GCA_034641835.2 Pinus albicaulis
ACTAAGACAGGCTTGCACCTAGTTGTTTCCGTCGGACCCTTTGCAAAATGGGGCATCGATTTCATGTCCTGTAACCCTCGCTTGACCAGGAGGCATGGTTATATTATCGTCACCATCGATTATTTCACTAAATGGTCTAAGGTGATGCCTACATATGATGTTGAAGGTAAAAATACAACGCAATTTATTTTTAATGATGTCATAGATCGATTCGCTATCCCAAAGGCCATAGTCACCAACCATGGTTCTCATTTTCAAAATTACATGATGACAAAGCTTACTGCTCAGTTGGGTTTGCTTCATGATAACTCAAATCCTTACTATCCATAGGCCAATGGCCAAGTTGAAGCCATTAATAAAGTTTTGGTCACGATGCTTCAGCTAACCATTGGGATGCATAAAAAAATTTGGAATCTTATGTTATTTTCAGCTCTGTGGGCATACCAAACCTCAGCTAAGACAATAACCGGATTCACACATTTCCAACTGGTGTATGGCTTGGAAGCCACTCTTCCAATCGAGTGTGAAATTACTTATTTGAAGCTGGTTGTTGAGTTACTCCTTGGTACTTCACCGGAAGAGGAACTATTGCTTTACCTTAAGTGTCTTGATGAGACTCAATGAATTTCTACTTTAGTTATCGAAGCTCAAAAGAAACGAGTTAAAGAACAATATGATAAATCGATAACTCTGTTTTTTTTTACTGAAGGTGACTTGGTCTTGCTATATTATCAAGCTCATGATAACTTGGGAGTTGGAAAACTCGAACCAATGTGGCATGGGCTCTTTATCATTAAAAAAGTATTAGAAAAAGGCACCTATGAGTTGGTCGATTATGAAGGGAATCAATTGGCTGAGCCTCGAAATGGGCTCTATCTGAAAAAGTATTATGCTTTCTTTGGCATAATTACTTTGTACATTATTGTACAATTAGATTTTGGTGTGAATGTTTGATTTTGAAGACACATTTTTTGCTACTTACCCTGTGCTCCTCTTGGTTTGTAGATGTCGTCAAACCATTATGTCAGTTTTGCTGAAGGTGATTTTCGTAGTACATGGAACTTGTATTTTGCAACATGGGCGCTGTTTGATCCTAATGGTGAGTTAGTGAATTTACAAGGTGTATTATTGGGTCAAACAACTAACAACGTTTTTGAATATAGTGTGGTTATCAAACTATTATTGAAAGTTGTTGCTCTTGGTGTTAGGGTTTTTGTTGTTAAACTCGATTCACAACTCGTTGTGCTACAATTGAATATACATTATATAGTAAGGAACCCTCAAATTTATGAATGTATCTACGTGTTCGATTATTGAAATGAAATTTTGATTACATTAATTATCAACATATTCCAAGACATTTGAATACATTAACTGATACATTGGCTAATTATGTGTTAGACAAACATTTGCATCATATTTTAAAACCAAAACATCATCATAATAGAGAACATTCGATAGCAATAGAAACATCTCTCTCTCTCTCTCTCTCTCTCTCTCTCTATATATATATATATATATATATATATATCGAGTCTATAAAAAGTGTGCTACATCAAAATGTCAAAATCTGTGTTCCAAGACACAAGGCTTCTGAAGCCTACAAAAGTGAAGTTAAAAGGACTAAATGAGGCATATCTATCCTATGGTGTGATGTTGGTGCTAATATGTGACAACTCTGACCACTTGAACTTATAGTCGAAGGAGTCTAGTTGAAACCCCCATCATGTGTCTCTAATATCGCAACAGGATATCATCGAATGAGGCGTAGTTTGGTATGCCTCTCATCAAAGCTGTGAGTTTAAGCTCCACCTAGACTATAGGGTTAGCACCCTCATCATAAAAAATTTCCTCAATCTGTTAAACCACCCGCTACACTACTTGATATATCCCTGGAGGTGTCATCACTCCAAAATTTGCAAAAAATTATCATAAAATAAACTCTTGGTACACATACAAAAAATCAAAATATTGAAAAATTTTTTAAAAAAATTCTTATCGAGGTCATCCCACTATACTCCCGGTGGAAGAGCGATATACATATCTCCCCTGAAATCTGTCCCTATGTATGACCAATAATCAATCATGATCAGCTACTGGCAGATACATCCAAAGAAAGTATGGAGGAATGACATCTGCTGCCCGCAACCATGGTGAGGCATCATCTCGTTCGATCTCTAAAGTCGTGGATTCCTCGGCCCAAGAGGTCCTACCTCTATCCTCTGGCATCGAAATAGTGTCACCCTCTTTGGGAATAGAGTCACCAAGATAAAACCATATCCAAACTACTTCAACTTCACAATCTTTCACTTGGTGAGTTGATCCTTTAGGTTGACAAGCAATCCCTCGCACCAGTTAAAAACTATTAGAATCATGGAGTCCACGGCATACTGGAACTGATATTTTCACACCTCATGGAGGGCTTGTACCCCTGCCACTCGAGAAATTGTGTAAAGGAATATCCAAAGAGTTGGGTCATTGATGGCCTTGATGTTAATTTTACCACTCTTGGTCTTTGCAGACCCACCACTACAATGTCTGGTGATAATCATATATGTACTCTCAGCACCTAGTCTATACCCTACTAGCTGGACTGGAAGTCACCAATGACGAAAATTGGTGGTCTATATCCCACCACCTCACCAGGTACTGTAGTAGATCCACTTGGGATCTCATCCCAGGTGTCTGAAAGAATTTGAGCAAGCCGTAGTTACGCAGTGCTATTATGCAATTTGGATCCTGGCTTGCTTCTTGGTCCATAGAATCATGGCCCCTTTATTTCCACTCAATTTCCATATTTCTCTTGCAAAAAATCAATTAACAAGGATTGAACATCTTTCATGGAGACAATTTTGCAAAAAAATGAGTAAAAATTGGGCATTTACCAAATTTATTTTTCTCACGACACCAATGCAAATATCTAGCAATTTTCAGGCACTGGCATTGCACTGGTGCGTTAAGGGTCTGAGATATCAGCGCAGACCCGACAGGTCAAACTTGCGTTGGTCGCCCATGTGCTCTACTCTTTCAAGGGCTCCATATACAAGAAAAAAATTGATAAAAAGGCTTAATAATAAAGGGAAAATGCAATTGATGGAGAGATATATTACCTGCAATAGAAGAAACTGCAAATGATGGCCTAAATTGGTATAATGGTGCACCCGAAGTTCAAATAAAAATGGAGGGATAAGTGCTTTGTCAAACTCCAAATGGTAAAAGTAATTTTTATTTTTTACTTTTTGTTATTAAAAGGCTTTTACCAAATATTTTTGATTAAAAAAATTATTTTTTATCATTTAATGAGTACTTTTACCCATATTTATGTATTTTTTCTCGATTAATGTGACATTTGATTACATATGCAAAATCAGGTCATTATGAATCAAATTTGGTTAATGGTGAACAATGAGTTATCTTTTATCACTTTTTTGGACTCGCAAAAAAAAACAAAAAAGGAATCCCCTGGCGTCAACTTTACGTTCTTTTCTGACTCTCAAAACATGAAAAGATTTTCGATTACTTATCCTTTCGAGCTTGTTAAATTAAATGAATTGGCGTTGTATCAATATATTTTTACCCCCTTTTCGGGCTAATATTTACTAATTACGAAAAAGGAATACCTTGGTCGATCATGATCAGGAGGTTCTCTCGGATATTTTTTTCTACCTTTTCGGATTCGAGAGAATATTTACAAAAAGGGACCTTGTGGATTTTTTTTTTACTTCTCTTTTTCAAATTATCTAAACATGAAAAAGATGCTGAGTTACCCCTCTGTCGAACTCGTAAAACTTAAACGATGAAGGACTTCTCACCATGATGAGATTGAGCTACTCCTTCCTATGTTTCGTTAAAATTACTAGGGTGGATTCATTCGAGGGATTAACATATATGCTAAGAATATGGTATCCTATTCAAGTTTGGTATAAAAAATAAATAGGTGTTCGCTAGAAATAGAAGGGGGGAATGGAAGTGAAGCATGTTTTGTGTTCTGTACCAAAGGCAACATGTCGCTCTTGAACATGACACTCATCTACATTTTGTGTCGGGTTGGGGATATCCTTCATTCATCACTTGCATTATTGGGTTTGGGAAATCCATTTGCCTCTCATTCGATCATCATATGTTTTCATCATGACCTTTGATCCCATTTTGAGTCAAATGTTGTCGAATGCCGGAGTCGTGTCGCTGATATGTTCAAGAGAAGTCCTATCTGTAAATTCAAACACCATCTACTTATTTGAACCTCTCTACAAAAATCTTGAATCAATCCTATCATCTTGAGAGATCCTTTGTTTCGTGTCGATGATGTGGGAATCATTATGGCCCTCCTTCGATGGATCACTTCCTATGAAGGAAGGTGATTTAGAAACTCCATTTCAGTACGTTGGAGCTTGCATGCCTCAATGGAAAGTTCTTCGTGTTGATGATAGGTTAGCCACATTGGCCTTCGACTGGATGATTCTGCGAGTGTTTGACTTCAACTCTCTCATTCCCACTTGTAAATTGTGTTGTCATACCTTGAGGGTCATCATGATTATTGATGGTTTCTTTCGCACCTGTTAACAGTTTCCTTTATTGACCGGTAATTAGGTGGTTTCTCCCATGTTCGACATCATCACCTCTATTCACATGGTTAGATTCGTACAATGCGTAGATCGATATAGAGAGAGAGACCCTGGATTACATCTATTTTTATCCAGGCTGTGTGGATTTATTGAGTATTCATGATTGTATACATGATCCTTTCTATATGGATGGTTGCGACCATATCATGGATCTATTTCCATGATCTCTTTCATATGGATGGTTGCGCCCATGTCGTGGGTTCATGTGTTATTTTATGCCTATTCATATATATGCTATTAGAAATAATTATATTAGAGATTTAATATTTTGTATTGTGTTTGATTGGCAGGTCTCCTGAAGGTGGTTTTCCAAAGTCCTTTCCATGACTGGTAAAGTGATTCAACCATCACTTCTGGTTCTGCTTTCATGCTTTAAGGGGGCATCTGTTACATAGTATTTTGTTGCATTCCTCAGTCCTTATCCTAAGTGTCGTCTTTTATGTTGCTCATGCCTCAAACTAAGTGACAAAAGTTATATAAACTTATTCATCTTGGATAACATGCTTAAAGTATCCCTGAATACCTAAAAGAGAAATTCCTTGAAGCCTTTCTGAAAATTTTGTAAAAAACCCTAAATTGCAAGCCCAACACAGTTCTACCCTTAATAGCCTCGCGCTTGTCACCCTTTCCATAGCCTTTGAACAACGCTGACAACACGGGAATTCGACAGTAAATTCATATTGGTCCTTCAGGCAAGTTCTCCAAAAATGGAGCAGAAGCTTCGTCCTCTAGAATTATCGAGAACGGAAGTTGGGTGCTTGTTGGTTGAGGATATGGTTGAATACTCCCATTTTTTGCCCTTGATATTATCTCTAAATATTTTCCCCTTTGAGATAAGGCATTTCCCCCTCATTAGTGGATCCATAACCTCTCCAGCTCTGCTATAAGAGAGTTCCATGCTAGTGAGTCTTGGTTGGTTATTGTTGGTTACCATTCTTCTGCCTAATTTCACCTAAATGTTTTCGATCTAACGAAGAAGGAGAAGATATTGAAGAGCTTGGCTTGGACTTGCATTTCCATTTCGAAGGAGGACTCCAACATTAATGCACCGATTGTATTCTTCCCTTTGTTTATTTAATAATACAAAGTATGCTTTACTTTGTATGAATCTGTTAAAATTAATTAGTTTAGCACAATACTCCTTGATCTGTCATGTGGTTTACTCTGAAATATATATATGCTATGTATCTTTCGTCGGTTGTCATATGATGTTTCTTGCAGGTATTCAGACGTAGAAGGTATAGCGAGGAACGAGGAAACGATTGCATAAGGAGTGAGGTAGGTCATCTCCCTCACTCACATTATTTCGATGTTAAAATATGAAAGCTTGTATTCTTTGTCACGTTTGTTACTAGACCCACTCATTGGGATAGAGGGATCACTTCTTTTCGAAGAAGGGATTTACCAGCATAACGAAGTCGCAACTAGAAGACACCATCAAAAAAGGAGAAGTGAGAGGTGTGTGATATCTAAGGAGTTCAAGAAGGAAAATCCCCCCGCCTTTAATAGATAAAATAATAAGGTTGAAGATACAAAAGCATGGATATTGGGAATGAAGAAATACTTCGAGTAGATGACTACTCTAAAAACATGAAAACCAGAGTAGCCACTTTCAAATTGAAAGGAAAAGTGTATGTTTGGTGGAAATATTTAAGAAATGTTAAGAGAATTAGAGAGAAGGATATGCCATGGAGAAATTTTGAGGAATATTTTCATGAGATGCACTTGTCTAAGAAATACCATGATAACAAAGTTAAATATTTCCATGAACATATGCTAGGGCATATAACTGCGAATGAATACACCAATATAATTTTAGAATTGTTGCATTATGTGGCATACATAAGGGATGAGAAGGTGAATATTCAAAGGTACCTCAGTGGATTATTGAAATATTACCAAGATAGGATTGAATTTGATGAGCCGAGAACATTAAAGAACACCGTTTGGAAAACTAGGTATTGCTATGATTAGTCTAAGAATAATCCTGAAGTTTGGATATATTTGAAGAAGAAGAATGGAGAAAAATTTAAAGGAAAAGGATCAAAATATTATGGGAATAGACATATGGGGAAAAACGGTATGTTCACCACCCCTTCCAAAGGGGAATTCCAATGAACTTTTCGTGTTGACAATAGATCTCAACCCAATAAACCAGCAAGAGAAGAGTTCGAGGGGCTCAAGAGAGGATCATTCAAGTGTTGGACATGTGGAGAAAAACCACCTACATAGGGATTTTCCTCACCAACGACAAAAAAACAATAAAAGGTTGTACAACATGCAAGAGGTAACAACAATGAAAAATGTAGCTCAGAATGTGCCTTGAATTTTACTAGCATTGGATAATCAGCAAGCAAATCATCAAGCTTAAGTTATCAAAATTTAAGGCATGGTCATTAACCAACTGGTTTTGATTTTAATTGATATGGGCTCTAATATCAATTATATTTTAGCCCAAAAATTGTAGAATATTGTACCTTGCAAAATAAAGAACACACCAAGTTGTGGTTGGTTTAGCTAGTTTTGGGAGCCAAGAAGAGAGTGATGAAGATATTATAATCATGCCACTTAGAAATAGACAACATTCCCACAACAACGAACCTCAACATTCTTCCTTTGGGATCAGTGAAATTCTAATTGACGTTTATTGGATGGGAGACCACAAGAACAAAGTGTACTACTATAATATATCATTAGAGTTCCTTAGTTATGTGATAAAACTAACTAAAAGCACTCATATATTTCACACTAAGGTATATGCGACAATATACACACAAATATTACATTAATATTACTCTAATATATATATTTTCTTAGATCTAAATTATTCCTAAGTTAGAAGGAGAGGTTGAGAAAATTTCTCAACCATCACAAACTAACATCTCAAATATAGGATGTAAGAATTAATTCCAACATCCCCTCTTAATTCTTACATTACATAAATTTATTGAATACAAAATCATTATTTAACTCATTTACAGCTTATCAATATAGGCTCCATCAATTTTCCTCATAACCCTTGTCAAGGTGTAGTCGGCAAGTTAGATTCCCGAGTTCGACTCTTGAACTCCTGAATCAAGGACCTCCCGAAGTCAATCACTAGACAGTGTCCCAAACTGTCGTATAACCTCATCAGAAGACATCTCCACCTCTTTCATGAATGAGGGATCCTTCCCTAGATCCGCAACTGCCATACTATTTGGAAAACCATCCATGTTGAGCATGAAATGTACTTGTTCTAAAAGTGTTTAAAGGGTTCAAATTATTTTACAAACAAAATAATCCTAATCCAAATTGACAATAATTTAAAAATTATCTCGAGTAATATGACCACACCATATGCCCACATTCCAATGGTCATTGCAATGTGCACTGGTTCTCGAAACCAGTACTCCATTTTTCACTCCATGCAAGTCCCTTCTCAGAATAGACCGCTTCATTCTTCACTTCCCCAACTGCAATCATTCAACTCGAGAGTATTTGGAATCATATCAATGATGTCGAGGATCAACCACAAGACTGTGGAGTCATTTTCCAAGCGACTATGATCATTTTTCCATATGAGAAGATAGAATATGAGGAGAGGCAAGTGATGAGCAAAGCCAAACAATAAGAAATATGGGAATGTCTTCGTCACTTCCCTTGTTGACCACTCAACTATCACAATTTGAATATTTTTAATTGTTGCAAAGATTCTTTCCAACAATTTTCAATTGTTGTGATAGTGAAAAGACACAAGACTTTACTCATTTTCCATGGAAGACTGTCAAATGCATAAATCGGTTAAAGGTGTTCCTCAACAATACCAGATTTGGCCGCTTCGTTTTGGCTAACCACAATCATAATTTTGCGCCTACGCTTCTGTAGCTTGCACATAGAATGTGGTCTCAAAACAAAACTAGACAACGCCATAGAGATGAATTTTCTTGATTTGTCATCCCCAGCAAAATTCATATTCAATTATCTGTCATCCTCTGATACCTTAAGTGGACATACCGACAAACTACAAAAGGAAAAAAAACTATTTTACTTGCATATAAAAAAATATTTTACTATCTCTCACAATCCCAGTACGATCTTGAAGCTCTGATACCATGATAAAACTAACTAAAATCACTCATATATTTCACACTATGGTGTATGCGACAATACACACACACAGATTACATTCATACTACTCTAATATATAGAGTTTTGCAGATCTAACTTATTCCTAAGTTAGAAGGAGAGGTTGAGAGAATTTCTCAACCATCACAAACTAACATTTCAAATATAGGATGTAAGCATTAATTCCAACATTATGAATGTGAAGGAAATATATTGCATGGGAAGAGAAAACCAATTTTTGTCGAGAATATTTCAGTTAAACAAGTGAATAAATGTAGTTGGAAAGGGTGTGCCCTATTTAGGATTTAAGTATCTACTGTGATAGAAGGAAAAAAAACCCATAATTGAGGATTTCCCTATATTAAGAAAATATAACGATCTATATCTAGAATAAATACTAGGATTTCCACCTAAGAGAGGCAATGATTTCTCCATTGAATTAATCCCAAGTTCAGTGTCAGTTTCTAAAACCCAATATCACATGAGCATACCATAGATGGTAGAATTAAAGCTCCAATAGAAAGAGATGTTGGAAAAAGCATATATTAGACCCAATGTGTCACCTTGGAGAGCCCCAATGTTATTTGTAAAGAAGAAGGATGGTAAAATATGATTTTCTATTGATTATCGACAATTGAACATAGCTATGGTGAAGAATAAATACCCACTGTGGAATTTATGATTTATTTGACCAACTTAGAGGAGCCAAAATATTTTCTAAAATAGGTTTTAGATCTAACTGCCACCAAGTTATAATTAAGTATTATTCATAATATTATGTTCAAGACAAGATATGGCACTACAAGTTCATCGTGGTGCCATTTGGGCTTAAAAATTCCCTAACCACCTTTATGTGCTTGATGAATAATGTCCTTAGCCAATATGTGTACAAATTTTTGTTAGTGTTTATACTAAAAAACTAGATAATATCATCATGATCACTTGAAAGCAGTACTTAAGTTGTTGAGGGAACAAAAACTATATGCTAAACTTAGTAAATATGAATTATTTATGTCTCAAATTCAATATTTGGGGCACACAATCTCAAAGAAAGGGGTTTTTTGGATCCTGAAATGATTAAGGCCATAATGGAGTGGCCCACTCACCACATTGTCACTAAAATTAGGTATTTCATGGGATTAGCTAGATACTACTGGAAATTCACCTAATATTTCTCAAGTATTGGACATTCAATCACAACCTTGCAGAGAAAAGGGATCAAATTCCAATGGACATCAGAGTGTGCAACTAGCTTTGAATAACTCATGTATTTTATCATGCATGCACCTATCCCAAAAATAATTGATCTAGAAAATTATTTCTTGGTTTTTACAAATCCCTATAAGGAAGGACTAGGTGGAGTTCCATGCAATAAGGGACTGTTAAATGTTATGAATCGATAACATTAAATGAACATGAAAATAAATATTTCACTCGTGATTTGGAACTCGTAGCCATTGTGCATGCACTAAATATGTGGGGGAACTACTTGCTTGGAAGAAAATTCATGATGATGTCATATCATGTAGGGTTGAGATAATTTTGACTAGCCCAAGTTAAATTCTAGATGAGCCAGATGGTTGGCTTTGAACAAAAAATTTTACTTTGAGATAAAGCAAATTAAAGGAAAGGAGAACAAAGTAGTAGATGCACTTGGCATAAGTTGACAAGTATCCCACCATGTAGCTATGAGAACTTGTGATTTTGATATCACAGAAAGGATCAAAGAAGCATAATGACATGATGAACATTTTCAACATATAAAGGAATCACTACTATAGGAGTTGGAGGGAACACTCAACAGGTTCTATAATTTCATTGATGACTGTATATTTATGTTTAAGGATATATGGTATGTACCTTATTTAGGCGACTTGAAGAATATCATAATGGAAGAGTTCCATAAGAAAATTTACTTTGTTCGTCTTGGTTATTAAAAAATGATAACATCCATGGAGGATATGTATTATTGGCTAGGTATGAGAAAGAAAGTCACTAAATACATTTACAGATGTCTGGAATGTCAATAGGTTAAAGTGGAATGTAGACACCCAATGGAACTGTTGCAACAAATTCTAATCCCTAACTGGAAGTGGGAAGTCATATCCATGGAATTTATTATAGGATCTTCGAAGACACCAAGGAAGCATGATGCCATCATGGCGATAGTGGAAAAATTGAGGAATGAAACTCACTTCATACATGTTAAGTCCATTCATGAGGCTATTGACATAGCTCAAATTTTTATGAAATGGATATTCAAGTTGCATGGTATACCCAAGAAGCTCATCTCAAATTGGGATTCCAAGTTCACATAAAAATTTTGGAAATAATTGTTTTCTCTCTATGGGACTCAACAAGCATTTAACACAGCCTATCATCCTCAAGTTGATGGAAAAACTAAAAGGGTAGATATAATTTTAGAGGATATGTTGAGAATGAAGGTTATGCATCAATCAAGGAGGTTGGAAGAGTTCATACCATTATATAAAATTGCATACAACAAAAATTTTCAAGATTCATTGAAAATGATCCCTTTAAAGTTTTTGTGTGGAAGAAAGTGTAACTCCACAATTAGATGGGATGACCTAGTAAACAAGGTGGCTCTTGGACCTGATATGTTGAAGGAAATAGAGCAGGAAGTAATTAGTACAATGCATGAGCTGAAAGTAGTCAAGGATAAACAAAATAGCTATGTAGACCTACAGAGAATGCATATAGATTTCCAAGTAGGAGATCACATATACCTCCACATTATACCAAGGAAGAGCTCACTAAAAGTGGGATCTTGTGCTATGTTAGCACACAAATTCTATGGACCATTTTAGATTTTGGAAAGAGTGGGATCAATGGCTTATAGACTAGAATTACCACCCACTATAAAAGTGCATGATATATTTCACATATCCTAGCTTAAAAATTATTCACTTGAAACTACTCATGTGATTGATTGGTCTATGACACAGGTGGAATTTGAGGGAGAGTTCCAACCAGACCCATTGTGCATCCTGGACCAGAGGAAAATTATGTTATGGAAAATAGTAATAAAGCAAGTCAAGGTGCAATGGAAGCACTTTGGACCGGATGAAGAAACTTGGGAACATGAAAATCATGTGAGGGTGCTCTGCCTATTTTTGTTTAATACGTAAATAGATGTAAAGATATGTAACTATAAATCTCGGATTTTGTTATTCATTCTATATTTGTAGAACAACGAGGATGATGTTCGTTTAAGGGGTTTGTTTGTAACATCCCTTGTTTTGACCCCTAATTTTGTAACATCCAATGTAAGTACGACTCCAACACGAAGGAATTAAGCATGGATAAGGGTGGTGCCACAATGGTGCATAGGGATATGATTAAGCGGGACTTTGGATTAATTATTGAGTAACTTTATTGATGAATTTTTATTATTAATATTAAATATGTTTATAGAATATAGATGGCATGCATAGTGGATGAATGCACATAGTACGTTCTTGTTGAATGACTCACATCTAGGTAATGAGGCTACATGAAGTGAATTAGTCCTTTTTTGGATGGGTGGAACAATTCCCTTGATTTCACCCACTGGTACTCTAGTCGTGGCTTAGGTTGGAAAGAATAGAGAACTTTCAAGTTGAATTTGCATAATGCCATGAGGGTTGAACCATGCATTTGATCACTCACGAGGTATCAATTACGGGTGCACATTAAGGAAGACACTTTAATGCTTAGTCTCAATTAGTCTCACAACAATAGAAACCTTGGAGTTAATAGTTTTCTCCATTGTTACGTTGATGTTCCCCTTAAGGAGTCATAGGTACTTGAAGGGAAATATTTATGGAATCCTTGGAATTACACAAGGTTATTCTTGAAGGGTAGAGGAAACTTAAAACCCTCGGTATCGGGAAAATGGAAAGGTAATTAGAACTTAAACAACTAAACACCTAAGTATAATATGAAAGGATGAATGTGAACCTTACCGAGAATCTTGTTAAATTAATAATTCTAGAAAACTTAGGAGGAAGGGATTATGAAGTAGAGTAATAATTAAAATTTAGTGAACTATAAATATATATAATAAGTTTTTTAAATATTCTAATATATAAATACATAACAAATATGGAATACATCCTATTTAAGAAAAAAGTAATACAACTTTTGGATTAGATATTACACTTAAGGAGAAGTGTACTTTAAATAAATATCATCTAATTAAATAATGGGAAAAATAATATTCCTAAGAAGCCTCCATGTGGAAGAGAAATAGAACTAGAATCTCAATCAAATTTTGAATTTTAAGGGGGGTGGGAGGAATCTAGGAACTAAAAATGACACATATATAACTAATTGAAGTTAAAGAAACATCCGAGTACGAAAATAGAAATGCAGAAAAGGATCAAGATACATCTAAGATAAAATTTAGGAAACATTTTTGGGTGAGGAAAAATAGTCTTTTTAAATATAATAAGGAATTGAAATTCGTGATAGCTTGATAAAAAACTTGACACTTGGTTTTGTGAATAACAAAAATTTTAGTGTTTAAGGAAAATGTTAATTTCGCATGCAAAGAGAAGTGGAAACAATGAAAAATCCTATAAAAGGAAGACTAAACTAAGAAGGAGAGAACTTATGCACCCTAATGTTGTACAAATTTCCTAAAGAAAATATATCTATTGTGTGATGTAATTTGATGCATTCTAAGGGAATGTTATTGTAGAATTAAAAGCAGAGGATGTAATTTGATTCATGTTCACCTATGAATGATTTCTAAAATACTGAATCTCTTGTGTAGCTCATAGGTTTGAAACAGGTTAAGTCATTGCTTCTAGACTAACATAGTCAACAAGATTTAGTCGAGTATTTATCTTATTGCAAGAATGCTAACCTAACCTTGCTAAATTTATTCAAATGGTAGCATATTTTCTCCTACCAAATTGTAACAAATTGTCTTACCCTTTGTAATCCTATCCCTTGACAAACTTTACTTAGAGAACAAAACTAATATTAATACTTTTTGGAATTAAATCTTTTGTAATCACTATGGTGATACCTATTTCACATGGTATATATTTAAATTGTTTAAATAACCAACTTCTACTCAACAACTATTTGGAAATTAAATTATAACAAAATTATTGACTAATGAGCCAATTATGCAAATCATTTATACTTGAAAGAGTATGGAAAGACTCGACTTTTCATTTGAATAAAAATATATAGTTGTTTGTGTTAATAAATCATTAAAATGTAATGATTAAACATGTTATAAAACTTTCAATGATATCTATTTGGCATCACATGAGTATATCCATTTGTATTCTCTTAATTTTCAATGATGAGATATATGACATAGGTTGACAATGTGTTGGGAAATTTTGTGAGGAATTATTTCCACTGTTGACAACTTGATTAATAATATTTATCCATAGACTTCCAAAAGTTATATAAAGGTTATTATTGTAACTTGATAGCTTGTAATTAAGCCATAACCACCTCGGATACCTCTAATTGAATGGTTATTTATTTTGAATTCTAAATTTAACAAGGGGAGTTGTGAAGTACCGAGTCCCTGCCAATGTCAATGGAAGAAAATAAAAATCACAATTGAATTTCAAATGTAAGCACAATATTTCCAAATTTCTCCTATCAATGCCCTTGCAATAGAGAACCATTTACAAAGTGAAACATTTGCATTATTAAATAGTTCACTGGGCTCATCATGTTATTTTTTTTCAATGGGTATCATAACACTTCGAGAAAATTGTATGTAAAATGTTAAACTCATTGTAAATATAAACTTAATAATTCAAAAAAACACTAGATTTCACATGTAAAAATAGGTCAATATGAATGTTTTAAGGTATAGTTTATTCCATACCCTTTCTAATACATCCATGATGCATTGATAGCATTAGGGCTAAAAAAACAGAAAATCCAGAAGTGATAATGGTGAACCTATAAAATCCCTCAAATGAAGTAGAGGTTGTAGCCATTTCAATGGTTGACTCCACAGGGACCTGCATGCCCTTCAAACTAAGAGTTGATTTTAAAGATCCATTGGCTTTTTGTAAATTGAATTTACAAGCAAAAAAAATCCATACTAATACATTGTTCCTTTTTTTGCATTTTTTGGTTGAGCCACGTAAGAAGAGATTGAGGTTAGAAGAGTAGGGAAGTGGAAAAGATAATGCTTCAGAGATACTAGCCTGACAAAAAGGTTGTTTATGTAAGAGATGTGATTTTGAGGTGAATGTAGGAATTTTTCCATGCCCATGAAGTAGTTGTTGCAGAGTGAGGAGATATCCAACCTTCTACGGTCTAATGACTAAGTTGATGCTTGAGCATGCCAATAAAAATGGTGGAATATTTTAATTTAGGAATGGAATAATATTTTCCAATGGATATTGGATGATGAATGATCTGCAACCAGGTCTAGGGGCGAAGGGTGGAAAGAGTTTGTGGTTCATGTTAGTAGTCTGGTAAGCTCTTTCTCAACTATTCTTTTAGATTTGTTTTCTTAAATAGTATGAACATCATCTTGTTTCTATTATTATTCATTTATGTCTATAGGGGCTCTTTACATTAGGCTACGTTATCCAATGGAGGCTCATTCTGTCAAGCACCATGAGCCTGGTAGGATAGATTAAACAGGGGAACATATGGCAATCACACATGTTTAGTTAGTATAATTGATCTCAACCAGATTAGTGTTTGTTATAGTGTTTACCATACAATGTTTGGGAGTACAAATACTACTAAATTAGATCCCATTGATCCAATTAGGCATGGGTATAAAATTTGTTATGTTTTGCTTTCATTTGTCAATTTTTAAAATTCTTGAAATTAGCTTCAAATGATACTCCAGAACTTGTAGCCATCATTTCTTAGATTCTACTCATTTTTAAAAGTATAGAAAAGCCAATAAATCACAACAACATACAAAGAATGAAATATTAAGAAACCTATTAAGGTGTGCATTAATAAAAAAGTAATCATCACACCACTTTTTGAACTTTTGATAGAAATATGGATTAAACTTATCATGATTTCTTCTGATCATACATATACAATAGAATACATTAAAAATAATTGAAAGGTAAATAGATTGATATAGAGCATATCCAGTTCTAGGACCAATTGACTGAAAAGAATGAGGAGAAATAGGTTCAGAAGCTCAGGACACAACTAAAGCCCCTAAAGACAAGGCCCCAAACCTTGGAAAGAAAAATTACAAACAAAATCCTATTAATATGCCTTTCTAGGATTGTATTCTCAAAAGCCCTCACGTAAATAGGAAGTTTGGGAATTGTATACAGGGCCCTCTCACTAGGTAATTATAGAGAGCCTTCCCAAACCGAAAAATGAGGGTTCAATTTGGTTGTAGCCCGAGGACGTTTTGGACAAACGATATGATATGTTGTCAAAAGATTCTAAACAAATGGATCTAATTGTAAAACTAAAAATTTGAACACAAAAAGAAAATAAACACAATAGGGAAAATACATCAAGGGTTGAATTTGATTGGTAGGTCGTGTCTTTAAGAGCGAGATGATTATTAAATTGAGATTTACTATTTAAAAAAGTGTGAATTGTGTTACGTTCAAATATTTTCTGACAAGTAGTACTTCAAGTCTTTATTAGACTGAATTTTAGTTAGCATTGTTTTTTTTTATGTGCACAAATTTAACTCAATAACAACTAGACAAGAAGATGTAAAATTGACCCTACATACTCACATATCAACACCCTGCCATAAAAAAAATATTGCATTATAATGTTGAATCCGATATTAAAAACCTAGACTCTTTCCAATAATGGAAATGATTAAGCAACCAATAAAACCTTCAAATTCTCTCCAGTTCCCAATCGTGAGTACTCACAGGAAAAATATTCCATTAAATTATTTTTTATCCACTTTAATCTCTTAAGCCACAAAGGCTTTTAGCCATCTAATCTCAAATGAAATATGTTTTTCTTCGGTATGTCCTACGATGTTTAGGATAATATATATTGTATGCAGGGGAATTGTAGTGTAGCCATTCAAATGTCTGCTATATTCTTCTTCATGGGGTCAAATTCTATAGGTTACGTGCGGCCTTTGAATTGCTCCTAAAGTTTTGGAAATGGAACACATAGAGCCATTGCATATTTTCTTAGGTATTCTTTATCCTCTTTCATGATGTTGTTCTTAGTTACTTTTAAAATGCAAGGAAAAGCTTAAAAAAATAGTTGCAACCATAGATCCTTAACTATCACAGAAGGAAAAAAAATTATATCTAATTCATGATGAATATATAACAATCATTGGTTGCATTCTAGAACTATATGCTATGGGTCAACATTGATTGTTTCCCTTCCATGATTTTTTATCTTTTAATTTCCTTTACCAATTTAACTGCCATAAATTTCTTGAAACCCATTTTGAAACACAAACCAATAAGATACTTTAAATATTATGCCACATTTATTCTCAATGGAGTTTGAATTTACGATACTAGTATCATGAACCAACCGTGCAACCCAATGAAAGGTCTTACAAGGGACCAAAAAAATATAGCATGGCTCCATATATGATTAGAGGCCAAGTGCATGGTGTTATTACTTCTAATATCATATTTCAAACTAATTTTATACTAAATGCATGCTTATTTATTTGAAAATTATGAAATGTATAGAGTCTTTTAATTACATTCTTATTGGAATAAATGTATTCAGAGAAGAAAGTACCCATCTAATTTTCACAACCAATTGTAAAAATTAGACTACTGTAAAAGTAATAGAACTCTTAAACATCTTACACATGCACATGGGTTCCTTTACTAAAACACCAAATAGTGGTCTTCCCCAGGGAGTAGCCACTATCATCTAGAACCCTGCAATCAACATAAAAAAATTTAGGCCTGAGTGAATTTATTGTGAAATCTACAAAAATATTTTAGTAATTTGAATCTTAGAAATAAAAATTAAAAGTGACATCTGGGTACTGCTTGTAGGATTTTCTCAGTGCAATTAGAGTTTAATGGTTCTCCCAATGGAAATAAGAACAATGCAAATAAAAAATACAAGTTTTGTCACTTTTAATGAGTATAAATGCAATTGTCTCGATAAATTAAATAGTACAAGAAATTGAAAACCTTTTATTTCGCTTGACAATATAAATATTCATTTCCTAATATATCTATTACTATTTTAGTGACAATTTTCCAAAATTATGGGTTCCATACAAATATTTAATGTATAATTTCCTCTAATAAAATAATAAAAGTACAAACCAAATGAATGCAACTACTCCTTGTCCATTCTTTTTTTAAACTCATCCCAAGCCCATGTTGCGACAAATAATCAAAAATTTTGATACAACTGTACCTACTAACTACACATTTGATGTTGATGCCTTAAATAATTAGTGATTGGCTTGAGCATGATTGAGACACTTTTTTCTGCAACCATGTCTCAAGCTTCTTCTGGTGTTTTGGATGTCAAGAAAATTTCATGATATCAAAAAACACATATGCTAAGTAGTAGATAAAAAACTTGTTTTCTTTCAAAACAAATAATAATTCAAGTTCAAGTATATCAGAGTTGACTATTTGAAACAAATTTCTTCCCAAAACTCGTAATTTTGTTTCCATATAAGAGATAAATCAAATACAACTATTGACAGAGGTGAAAATACAATAGAGAGTTGGTTATACACTGATTTTTGTAGCCAAAATTTTAATCACAATCACATGAACATTTCAATATGCAATTGAAGTATTTTTTTACACGAACATCCTAACAATGCCCTCTTCTATAGATGATAATGAGGTTAATCCATGAAATTCATTCTTATTTATATTCTCCATTATCAAAGACTTGTCATCTTGCCTTAGGTTGGTGATCTTCACCTTTATTCTTTATTGCATATTTTGTAATGTTTGTGCGAAGAAAATATTGAATGGTGTATTTGAGTATTGAACAGTGGGCCTTTCAAGTGATCATGGCTCCCATAGATTTTTTTTTAAATCAGAAAATAAGTCACCAAATATTTCTACATAAACATGTGCTCCATCATCTAGATCATCCATTTGACTTGCACATATACATATTCTCCTTCTGAGATTGATTTCATTTGCACTTTACCTTCTTGGCCACATCACATTAAATTGATATTTTTAGATTTGGTCGTGCTCTTTATTTCCTGGAAATAATTGATAAGGACTTATTTAGCCAAAAAAAATTTCATAATAATGATAACCAATCCAGAAGGAAGTTCACGATTATCATAGTTATGAAAAATATTTTATGGCCTTTGATATGAAACATATAATTGGATCTTTGTAAATATATTTAGGTGTTGTGGATTTCGAGGCAACACAATTAGTCTTGATTCAAATAATTCTCACCACTAAGGGGTTTATTCTTATTCCAATAACATCGTTGTACTATGTTTTCCCTTGTTGTTTTGTATTCATGTCAATCCCTTGGGAAATAAATGAGTTTCTTATTCTAGCAACCTCTTCTTCATTTTATCTGGATATGAGGCTTTTTAGTGCCAATTGTGGATGTGCATTTATGCTAAACTTGGCAGTTTTTATTTTGGTTGGCAAGGCATCTGCCCTTACAATGAACATAACAGGTGTTGTGTTATCAATCATTGGTCCTAATTTCCTTATCACGTCCTATTATAAAGGACAAAGTGACTGGAATTAATTTGTTAGGGTATGGCTTGGCTTTCCTAGCAAGAACAAGAATGATGTGAATGCCTACATTACCTTAGAAGGGTTGTTGATATTGTTCTCGCAGGTATCTTTGCACGTACTAATGTGATGTAGTCAAATGCACGAAGAGGCCAATTGACATTATTAGAGCCCCATTGACATTGGTAGATTTCATAAGTTGGCATGATCTCTCTAACAAAGATGTCATGTCAATAATGTAGCTACAATTATGTAAGAAATATATTCGTTGGTGACTTTGTAAACATGACGCAATTGACTTGCATCAAAAAGCATCCAAATGTCTCAATATTTCTCTTCTAAACTTGTAGTTTGATATGAAATGTTATATTAGCTTGAAAAACGTATTTTGGAGTTGATATATTATATATTTACTATTTATCTATGTAGTTGCAAGATGTAAAGGAATAGTCTAATATTCAGTCCCTTTCCATGTGGAAATTCTTGACATCCTCTTCAAACACATATCATGGAGTCAAATCAGTATCTCCACCAAACCACCATTTCATGGGAGCTACGTCCACATCTAAATTAAAAAATATCAAAAAAAAGTTTTACAATGTTGCAAGCACATTTAATCTAACTATAACTTTCTCGCTCCTAAATTTTCAATTGAGATGATGATAAATTGTAAATCCTGGCTAATTCAATATCAGTAATGGAAAACTAATATTTTTTATTTAACATATCCATGATGCATCTTGGAATGGAATACCTTTTGGAGAATTTTTGTCAAAGTAACGATAATTGAAATGCACAATAGGGGCAAAGGGGTTTTTTGGATGCATGACCTGCAAATCAAAAGAAACAAACAAAACATGTAACTGTGATTTCTTTCATTCACATAAATTATCCTTCATAGGTTGAAGACATCAAAATAATAATGCCATGCCACAAATTTCAACACAAAAGAAAATTATTTTGTTATGCAATACACAGGGTTGATTTGAATACCAATATTTCCAAGTTTTTATGTGAAGACTTTACCTAGGGTTGAGTGTGGGGAAGTAAGATGACAACATTGAGTCCATTAATATTTGGATATGATTATGATTACGATCATTTAGTCCTTGATGGTCTTAATTTTTGTCATTTCACTGACTAAGATTGGTTATAACTAAATAGTTTGATTGAACTACACTATGGGCAATTTCCAGATTTTTTTGGTTTGATTGAAATTTATTCCCTTCAATTTAGGTCTTACAATTAAAAAAAGTGTTAGAGGGATTGATAGAGGAAGAAAATGATATAGCCTGTATGCAGAATTTAAATTTCAAATAGTAGTATACTGCAAAAAAATTCTTGAAAGGTGAAAATGAGTTTATCTTATGTCCTATACTGAAAAATTAAAAAAAAAATACAAAATGGAATCTATTATCATATGAGGAAGGCTTGGGACCTCCTAGGTTCTATTGTTTATACATGTGACCATTGATAGCTTAGAAGCATCCTTTATGAGGTCCATCGTTTTTGTTTGTAAATTGTTAGTGGCTAGCATGGAGGAAAATTCCATCAAGAACATGATAATAATTACTGTTAAGCCCATTATGTTGATTAGGGACTATAGAAAGGAGTCCCGACACTTTATTGGTGAGAATCATTATTAAAAATATTATAAGCTAATAATTCATAGTGAGGCCTGTGTAATCCATGCAGACTTTGTAAGTGATGAAAGTGCTTTGTCGAACCAAAATTTTAAACTATGACCTTCATGCGCCATGTGGACCCCACATAAAGGTCACACACCTTACTACATTCTCCAAAACAACCATGCAATACATGGAATACGCCACATGAAGTTGTAACACACCAACATACTAGTGCTACTTTATAGTGTTGCTACAGGGTCTCGATCTGACCTTGGTTCTGGTGTTACTTAGCTTTTGATTTTATGTTTCTATTCATGGGTCATCTACTTAATCTATTGAATAAACATATAATTCCACTATTTCTCTTTCCTTTTCTCTTGGTGCTTCAATGCTTGGGACTAGTTCTCAATGTAGAGTATCTACATATGGTGATTTAGGATGATTAATCACTTGAAAGTATCTATTCCTATCTGCTTGCCATCCAAAACCAACGAGAAACTTAAGAAAACATGGAAATCCCACTGACACAACGATGAAACCCAACTAGATATATAACACTAAATTCATACAATATGGCTATCCAATGCATAAACAAGCTCGTGTATATATAAAAGACTAGATAAAGGAAAAATATTTGGCTCCCTTGAATACTTCATGGATTTTCCTTTCTGGGAATGGGTATAATACATGCTCCCAAATGGGGTTTATGTTGTACTCATTCGATACAAATATAGTTTCCATAACTCTAATATATACCCTTAGTATTACATTAATTGGATATTATATGCATGTAAACAACATAGTTTTCAAGTCATCTATTATTTACATAGTACTATTGATTATATGGGGTTATTTGTAGGTCTTTCTATTCAATCCTGTTGACCCTTAATCATAAGGTGGATAACTCTTTAATTAGAGTAGATGAGCCTAGAGATTGGAATACCTAGAATGGAATGGTTTTATTAGTTTTAGGTAAAGACCCAATGCCTAAAGCATTGGTAGGAGATATCAATGAGAAAAAAAACCAATTTGAAGGTAATTGCTTGATCGATAAAGAAAATCCTTCTAAAGACTTCCATTTCCAAATTCTGAAGGTAATCCTTCAGTTTTTCCTTAAGTACGTTTATTTGAATTTTGAATGGTTGGTTGCGGCCAAATTGGCTTTGTAGTTTGCAATGTGTTATTGTATTTTGAGGGTTTAATGGAAGCTTGCAAATTGTAGTACAGAAAGTGAAATAGGAGACCCTTTTTTTTCATTTTCTTCAATGGAGGAAGAATGTTGAGTTTCTAAAGGCTAGGGTTACCCTCATGCACCCCACCTGCTATTGCTAAAGAAATCCAAAAAAAATTACCAACTAAAATGTAAATTGGTAAACTATAATCCAGATCTTGAATCAAAATTTCCCATTTAAAATTATTCTAAGTTTCTGCAACCAGTTTTACCCTCTCAGAGCATGCTTTGTGTGGATTTTTTTTTAGGGTTTCCATACTATCCATCCCACTACAAACAATGCAACTCTACAACGTTGGTTCCAACCAATAAATTTTGACCATTCAACATAATATTTGGTAGTTGTAGGAGGGGAAATTGTATTAACTGCACACATTAATTACAACAACAAAAAAATCAATAACAACATTCAATTCTAACTGATTGTTGTACAACGGTTCTGTAGTTGAACTTGAAGAAATAAAATTCATATATACGAATCTGATGTAGTTTGTCCTTACAGATTTAATTGTATTACTGCATTTATGAGTTTGTTCAAATATGTGTTGATGCAATTTTTCTATATATTGTTGATAACATAGTGTGATGTGGTTCTAATAAATAGAAACCAAGTGAATAGACCTAGTGTTATGCTACTAGCATACGGGTCGTCCTGAACCAATCAAACTTGCACCAAGAGGCCTAGAAGGCCTTTTGTGTCCAAAGTAGTAAATCAAGATCATTTAGAGCCAATGAAAATTTCACCAATAGGCTTGGAAGGTAATTTTTTACTAAAGTGGTAAAGTGGGGAAGGAAGTGGAGAGTCAAGTTGCTAATCCATACAGGTTGTTGGGTGGCCATCCCTTCCTAAAACTATGCATGATTTCTAACTTGTATGCATGGCAGGGAAAACAATAAATAATTGGTGTTAAACCCAATTAGAATAAGAATAGAAAATATATTACATAAAAATAAATTTAAAAACAATGGGCTTAAGCGCTCCTCTTATGCATTGTTTCTCTTTAGTGATTATACCTTTTCAACATAAAATATATGCTCTTAATTTGTAAACATAAAATGTTTGCAAACTAATGTTAGCATTAGTTAATTGAAACTGAAACTTTTTATATCAATTGAGATTTATCCTAAGTTTCAATACATATTTCCTTGATATGAAGTGAAATAAGACCTCTAGATTTTGTATTGGTTGAAGTTCATAGGTTGATGAAAAGGTGCTTTATACAATATAAATTTAAAACATTGGGTTAAATTAGTTTAATTAAATTTGGTTTTATTGTAGGGACAAATGAAAAGTGAAGAAACGATTACAATATTCCCTATAGCCCCGAAGGGGGAGGGACTAATAAGATGGAAATTAACTAGGAGAAATAGGTTCCTTCTACCTATGGAAAGTTGCAAAAATTTAAAATGTTATCCATATTATATCATGCCATCCTAGTTAAATAAAGGGCCTTCAATATGCATACATACACAATTTCAACTTGTAGACTATGTCCTTTATGTTATTTGAGTCTCATTAATGAAGTTTTCCTAAATAGAATACATTTAACTTGGGTAGAAATATTCTATAGGATGATCATCCTGTCTATGCAAGCTCATTCTACTAAGGACCATTTAGATTCAATAGGCCTAAAGGTACTTTGTCTTAGGGAATATCTAGAAAAAAAATAGAAAATTCAACCTAGTTATCAATGCACTATCAATGAACTCAATCTCTCAATTATATTTAATCCTTGTAAAGTACCAAAAACACAAGTAAGTATTGAAAGTTTCCTAACTTACCAGTCTTATTGTTCTCAGGTAGAAATGTCAATCAAAGTAAAATTAAATAGTGGGTCAATGTTAATACCTATTGATCCTTAGTGAAAAATGAAGTGTAATAATCTATATTCCAATTCAAAGACTTCATTAAATAATTTCTCATTGTAAGTCTATAATATCCCATCATCATTTATTAACTATATTAAATTTAGATTTATTAGATTAGTATACTCTCTTCTTATCTATTTTGAGTAGAAAAAAACACTTATTTTGTTATACTTACTTGAAATCTCTAAAACTCTTCCTAACTCCAATTGTAGCCTCACGGGACTATAGTTATAGTTTTGTCAAAGTAACAATTATGTTATAAAAATTTTTGTTTCCTCCACCATGAAATATGATAATGTGTGAGTTCTTAGGTAGAGGATACAATGTTTATGGTAAACTCCATCTCATGTTAATTAATTGTAAAAAATTGTAATACCATATTGTTGATTACTAGACTCTAGAAAATGGTAATGAGTGTTTAATAGATATTAATAGCTGAAATTTGCATATTGTTTCATATTATAGCTTATTGTGTGGTGTTGTAAATTAATAATAGATCATAATATAAGTGAACAATAGTTAATAGAAAACATGTTGGATTCACAATTATAATGCGAGGGGAGGGCATGAATTAGTGTAGTGACAATTTTATTTATTTAAACATTCAAACATCATAAAACATCCACCTCATAAATTGAACAAATAACACAAGATATACATGGAAACTCATATGGAAGAAAACCACAAAAATTCTTTATATGCCAAGATCATGTAAGCACCAACCCAATATTACATCAATTTGTAGGGACCAAGCTACAAGAGAGATCAATTCTTTGTGTTGTTTTGTCAACACCAACCTATAGGAAACACTAATCCCCTCTTATTCTTTTTCAGAGCTAAGCTACAAGAGACACCAATTCCCTCTACTATTGTGTCAGTAAAAAAATACAAGAGACACCTATTCCCTCTATTGCACGATTTGTGAGAACCAGCCTACATGATACACCAATCCCACCTACTGCAATATTTGTAGGCACCAAACTAGAGGAGACACCAATCCTCATTGTGTCTTCTTAGTACTCTTTCATTCATTTGGTTTATTAGCTACTTCTGCCTTGACCTCGTTTGTTATTTGCTTCTACCTTCACTAGGTCTTCTTGTTGCTTCTTTGTTCACAAAATCTACTTTCTACTTATTCCTTCCCTAGGTATATTGGTTGCTCCTTCCTTCACCAGTTCTACTTGATGCCTCTTCTGTCACTAGATATGCTTCTCCCAACACTTGTTGTTGACTTCTTCCAAATAATGAACTTGCAAAAAATTCCATGTATCCAATTTTGGATCTAAAATTTCTACAATATGTATATATATTCTCTATCTAATCCATATTTCATATTCTGAAACATATAAAAAAATATATTAAAAATTCGAAATCGATGTGTTTAAAGCATGTTTCAAGAGCATTTGAGAACACTAAATTTCTTAGACCATACCTCTGAAATTATAATGAAATAATGTTTTAAATTTATATCACATGTAACTTGAGATATCTTCTTTGTTTCCTCCTCTATATTTAAAATCATGAAACATCTTAAAAATAAATTTATAGAAGCACTTTCAAGATGACCTATTTGAAGCATCTTTCAGGAGAATTCAGGAACACTAAATCCCTTAGATCATATATGTTAAGACCTATATAAGCCTCATGTTAACCCTAAATTCCATTATTAATAATTATATATTGAGATATTACATTTATATCATTATATTGTAATGTAGGCTAGAACCCCTCATAGTTCCATTTTATTATAATTGTACGAGTTGTCTCCTATATATATACTAAGAAGGTTGAGTCTTAGAATTATCAAATATTGTCTTGTTAATTATTTTCATTGTAAAAGGAGGTTCCCCCCTATAGTAGTAATGTAATTATTGGTTTCTTATCATTTTTAAGGTGCAAGTATCATAACATTTAGTATTAGAGCTCATGATCCTAGGGTTTTGCTGCTTCAAACAGGTCATCATGGCATTTTCTCTGTAAAAAAAATGGGGGGATTTAAGTGGTGAAACTTGGGGAAGATTGAGTATACTTCTCAGAAAATGTTTGGTTAAAATTTTAGATCTGTTTTCCCTATATTTTAGGAAATATGTTTCAAGGAAGTTAGGGTTTTTGAACTCTCCTAAAATATGTATCAGACAGGTCAATTCAGAATTTTCTCAATAACTATTTTTTTCTGAGAATTAAAACTGTGAAATTTAGAAGAAATTAAGGAAAACTCATTGTGAACATATCGTTCAAATTATAGATCTTTTTTCACTATATTTTCATAGATATGTTCCAAGGACGTTATGGTTTATGTATGCTCTAGAAATCAGTTTGAAACGTGTTAGTTTGGAATTTTCACTATAATGTTTTTTTTATAAAGCTTCAGAAAGTGAAACTTGGATCATATTGAGGATAAATATTGAGGAATATTTGGTTCCATTTTTTAGATTTTTGTTCAATGCATTTTTAAATTTATACCCTATGGAAGTTATGGTTTGTGAACAATCATGAAATAAATTTTAAATAGGCCAACTTGGTATTTTTGCTATATCATCCTATCTGGGAATTTTAAAACTATGAAATATTAGAGTATTTCAGGAGAAATATAGAAGTGCCTCAGCTACAATTTGTAGAATTATATTTGAATAATTTGACACATGGCATTCTATACAAGTTTTATTGTGGGAAGAGGCCAAGAAATTAGCAAGTTTTGGGAAATTGGCATTGCTTTCAGTTGGCACATCAAATTCAATTCAGACCTATGGAATTGTATAAAATACATATAAGAGTATTATAGAATAGTTTTTCAGATCCAAAATGCCTCAAATATCAAATATATATCAATAAAACTTCATTCATTCTAATATTCTCCAAATTAATGTACATAACTTGCTACTGACATAATTATTGATTAGATGATCTTTTGTTTGTAACTAAAATTTGTGACAAAGAGGAGTATGCTTTCAACATGCCTCAACGAAATATATTACACCAATTAAATATGTTGAATTCTAATCCTTTACTCATGAAAAAATTGAAGACTTAGAATTTATGTTATCTCAATTAGAGAAAAAATTAATGAAATAGATGGTATTAGGTTGAAAAAGTTGAATTAGTAAGGTTATCAAGAAAAGTTTAAAAGAGAAATGGAAAAGAAGGTGAATGAAAATAAGAAAGAAATAGAAAAGAAAGTGAATGAAAATAAGAAAGAAATGGAAAATGTCAAGGAAGATATACAAAAATATATAAGGGAAGAAATAAAAGAATTACGAAACAATCTATTAAAATATCTCCCTAAAATGGATATGGATACCTAAGAAAATCAGGAACATAAGGACAAGCATTGTATTGGGAATCAATATCATATGGGGATTATGATATCACAATTGGAGAGCAAAAATATTGAATCACAGAACCATAATCATGAATTTTCAGAATCAGATCCAAATATCTATATGAGGAAGTTTGATAGTAATGATCCTGTAAAATGGATATCTCATATAGAATAATACTTTGATCGACACCAAGTGACATCCTTACAAAAGGTAAATATTATGTCCATGTTTTTAGAACAAGACCAACATGTATGGTATCAATGAATTTGTGAAAGAAAATTGATTTTGTTATACCATGGTCCATTTTTATAGAGGTATTGGTAGCACATTATGGTGACATTTAGAGCAATGAATTCATCAATCATTTGCTAAATCTTTGAAGAAACGTTTTAGTTACAGATCACAATAAAAAATCCAAATTTGATTCTCAAAGTAAAGAAAATTTCAAAGGATAGTCTATTGAACCTATTTATGGGAACTTTAAAGGAAATCATGCAACATGAGGTGTGTCTCTTTGAACTTAAATCTCTAGACTAGGATTTCAGTCTAACAAGAAAAGTTGAAAGAAAAATATGGCCACTAAAAGATCAATCACTAATAACTATTGTGAATTTCATTCTCCCTCTCCTAAACTGGCAAGGTTGACTCATCAACAAATGGATGAAAGAATAGTAAAGGGACTATGTTTCTAATGTGACAACAAATACAACAAGGGTCATAAATGCAATGGGGAAAAAATATTCTACATAGACTTTGAAGAGGAAGTGTAACATCATCTTCCCACATTTACCTGAGTCAACTTGTCTACTGGGGTAAACATGTGATGAGATGCTACTATGATGTGATTAAAATCCTGATGTATAGTTAAGGAAGTGGAACCGACAAAACCAAACCAATTTTGCCTTTCACACATGTTACAAAACCTTCAAGGTCTAACCAACCCTTCCAGGTGACCAACCCCTGAGGTAACTTGGTTGTTTACTAATTTTGACCCTCAACTACTCTCATAAAAATCCATTCATGCGAATAAGGCCTTCCAGTCACTCTCATGGGAAGGAATGCCAGTGACTATGGACTTTTCCAAATAGTTCTGAGCCAACGACCCCAGATTTTGAGCCAATTTTTTAGGGCTAGGTCCCAGGCCACTCCCCAGAACTTCATGAAACCTTTAGAAATGATAAATAAAAAATGGATAAGACTAATAATGCAATAATTGTTACAATTAATTGATACGATCCTTGTTATCCCAGGTATGTCAGTGATCAAATGACTCCTTCAATTATTTTCCACAAATTCATAGGTCAAAATTTTTTACTGTTTTGAACATGTTCTCAAAAAAGAAAAAAGAAAAAAATTGGTCACTGAAGAGGTCTAAATCATGTTTGTTGCTCCATGATTTCATTCATTTCCACCATTTTCAAGGTCATCACCATCATCAATTTCAAGGTCACCATCTCCATCATCATTTAAGAGGTCTAGGGTTAGGTCACTCCATCTCATATAGGTAAAAGTCTAGATTCATTTCTTCCTTTGAAAAATCTTCAAATTTTCACTGAACACAAGGTAGCAAAACTCCATTCCATTCATAAAACTCTAATGAAGGAGCTAGCTTGTTTATGAAGATGAAATAAAAGCCACCTATCATGTTTCATATGGCTCAAGTTCAAAAAGGTTCAAAGCATATCATCTTTGTCTCACTGTTTCATGAAAAATTGAAGAATTATGTCTCACTGTCTCATTTAAGGACCAAAAAGTCATCTTGACTGTCAGATTTTCAAAAGAAGTCACTTTGACCTACTGTCCTAGTCAAATACATAAAGAGTCATTTCAAGCTTCAGAGCCTCCTTATTTTTTTTAAAAAGGTCATATCCAATGTGAAAATTCAAAGGTTTGAAAGGATTTAAAAGTTTTAAGAAGCAGTCTCACTATCCCATGAAAAGAAACAAACTATGTCTTGATGTATCATCAAGGATCCATAAAGTCACCTCAAATGTAAGAATAAAAAGGGTTTTTTTTGTCCTATCATCTCACTTAAAGGAGAAACATGTCACTTTTCAAGTGCAAAAAAGGTTAAAAGGTCATTGTAAATTCCATGGGAAAAGGTAAAAGGGTCATCAAAGTTATAAAAGGAAAATCCAACTTCATTTTATTCATTACTTACCCTTTCATGTGTATGAGAGAACAACTATTCACTTCACTTACCCTCCATACTCTCTAAGATCCGAAGCAAAGCCTTAAAATCTCATCAAAACTCGCTTACAACCCTTAAAAGCCACTTGTGTTACATTTCTAGGCATCTAATTACACTACTGGATTTTTTTTGTTACGCTTCTAGGCATTATATTTCATTTTCGAACTCAATTGTTACCCTTATGTGAAATAAAAAATCACAGTGTTACGCTCCTATAACACTGTGTTATGCTTATGTGAAATACAAAAACCCATTTTTTATGCTCTTGTGCATTAGAAAAGTCAGTTGTTACGCTCCTGTGGTGTATAGAATTTAGTTGTTACGCTCCTCTGGTATACAAAATTCAGTTGTTACGCTTCTGTTTTGAGGAAATTTCTGGTGTCTTGAAGCTTGAAACCCTCCAAAACTCTCAGATCTTTTGATCCATTCTTTGTGTAGTCTTCATACAAGATAAGGTTTCATCCTAAATTTTGGTGTTTTATTGATGTTGAAGATTGAAAACCTTTTTCATGTCCCTTATGTCTTCTCCATAGTTATTCACTATCCATATATAAACAAGTTTTTATTTTGTTAAACCCTAACCTATCCCTTTGACCTAAAACCATACCCCATCATATAAACTACATCCATACATCCTCTATGCTCCATATATACACTCCTATCATCTACACTACCATTCCTAACATCCCTAATATAATCAAACCCTCATTCTAGCTTTTCAACACAGTGAAAACCTAGGGGTTGACTGTGTTTCAGTTTTTTGATCATCTTACACCCATCCATTTTCCCTAATTCCACTTGCACTATGGAGCTAAGGTGCCATACTCCTCAATGAATTTCTATCAAAATTTTTTAATTAGCTCCATGGCCTTCAAACATCAAAAACACTTTTTCACAAGTTTTTCGCACAGTCTAAATTGGGAATTTCTTGTGTTTTGAGGTTTTGACCACCCTAGACCTATTCATTTACATTCATTCGAATTTCATTGTGAATTAAAGACATTAATTTATCCACTTAATTTTTATCAGAATTTGTACTCAACTATATCACCCCCATTTCATCTCATTAACTTACCCTACTATCACAGGGACAATTTGGCTTCAAAATCAGTTTCTGAGGTAATGGAGATGAATTTTACAAACTTGAAAGAGGTTTTTGTCAATTATAGGCCAAAGAACAAAAATTTCCTTCAGTTTATTCACATGTGTTATGGTTTGAGACAAATTCCAACAATACACTTTCTCCAGGTCATTTTCTGCAATTTTAGACAAGTTGTCTTCAAATCAATGTTTCAGGGGTTTGAAGTAGGGGTTGGAAGTGATTGATGACTCCATTTTGTAGAATACATCCTAAGATTTCCAACCATACCACTTTAAGCCCCAAAATCCTCTGTGAAGACCTCAAAAATCCCTCTCAAAGGGATTTGTTACACTTCTGGAACACATTGTTATACTTCTGGAACACATTGGAGTAGCCTTGGGAGAATGAACTTTTGAAGGCCTTCCCATGGGTAATTTTGCAAAAATCAATATGTTCTAGAAACTTGACACACATGAATAGTTGACCATTCTTTCAGAAGTGGATTTGGACATCTCAAAGATCCTCCAAAGTTCTGTTATGCTTCTACGCTTTTTTTTTCTTGAGTCAAAATTGTCACATATTAGCATTGGATTCCCCCAGGACACTTGTCAAGCTCAGAAATGGTCACAAATTCAAGGAAATGTTGTCCTATGAGTTTTAATTATAGTTATTAGGTTTTTTTTGGCTTCTTATCATGAAGGAATTTTTAATTAATGTAAGGGACAAACACTCATAGTTTATAGCTAAAATTCAGGGAATCGTTTCTAACCTCTCTAGAAACTAGGAAATGACTCATCTTTTGCATTTATGATCCATTTTGGATGGTATTTCGACCTGATAAGGTGTCATAGTCTATATTTTCTATAAGTAGACTCTCTTCTGTCTTGTGTGGGGTTGGATAGTTGTTATTTGCAGTGGAGATATTGTAAAATATTTTGCTAATGAAATCAAGGACAATGTTGCAGACATAGTGTTGAGACTCCTATGGTATGCCTTTGAGAATTTATTTTTTTCTATAAAATCATGATGTTTAATTTTATGTAACTCATCTTTCACATACATGCTTATTTATGCTAAGTCTTATCAGTTTATTGACAGAAAACATGCTTTCCATGCTCTGTTTTTCATAATATTTTCATGAAATTGTCTTGCTCTTCTGATGAATGAATTCATTTTAATTCTCATTCTGATTCCCTCTCATTTCACTCTATACACAATGATAAATTAATCATGCTTCTTATCTTACCTACCTAGCCTCACCCTTACTTGTTTAAGGACAAGTTCAGGGAATTTTATTTACCTAAAACATTTATAAAAAGTAAATTGAACAAGTTCAATTCCTTGATATGGGGGAGAATATCCATAATAAAATATGAGGCTAGATTTATGGAGTTATTATGGCATTCCTTGCACTTAAACACATAAAAATTAAGGGCAAACAAGTTAGTGTATGGTATGAACTACACATTCAAGAACAGATGAGCAGTTTCGTGGGCCATTATTGCTAAGGAGGAGATCCTTAGAAATGGTTAGAGCGACCCACCAAGGGCTCACTCGACACTAGAGCTCTATTCATCGCCATGAATTCAAGAATATTCTTATTTGGTTCGCAACACTTTTCCAGGTAAGTTTCTAAAGTGTCACTTTTTACTACTTTTTCCATCTCTTTTCTTGCTTATGTGTTTGAAAGTGTTGATTTTCCCATTTCTTCTTGTATTTATTGGTGTTTATAATATTACTACTTTGTACAATTGTTGTTTCATTCTATCATTCCATTTTTACAAGTAGAACATCCCTCACAAGCCATTTTTCTTACCAATAGTTACTGTTTTTGGGTATTTCTATGTATGCATGTTCTTTCCTTCATATGTTCTTTTCTAGTCAATAGAAATGATTGATCTATATTTGTCTTTGCCTTATCCCCTGATCTGAAATTTTCCTTTTCCCTGGGTTGAGTCATTGCATCCTTAAGGCTTGTTGGCTTCCCCCATTGTGCATTGTGCAATGCCAAGAAGCAAGCCTCCTCCATTCTAGCTACATTTATGCAATGCACAGTCACTGGCCTCCTCCAACTATGAAATGCACAATCCAAGTCCTAAGTGGCCCATTCTGGCCATTGAGACTGCGCAATGCATAATCATCTTCTTCCTATGTGTAGAAAATCTTTAACATAGCTAAGATACCATGTAGAAATTATATAGAAACTCTATATCAATGAATTCAATCTGATCATGTAATGTACTAAAAAAAGATATTGAATCCTTCTACTGTATTTGTGGAATATAAAACACAATCGCTCAATCACATGCAAGTAAGAGAAAGGAAATTATCAATTACACAACACAAGATCTATCTGGGGAAAGTATCTGCTCAAAACTCCTCTATCATATATTGTACATAGTCAAATAATCATGAAATGATACAATTCTATCTCACACCGATGAAGTCATGCACTCTATCGATCGTCTCACTCTAATCCCGCTCAAAATTGACTAGAAATTCTTAGGAAAAATTGACCACACTTAGCCAATTATCAGCCCCTGCTTAGCCCAACCTTGCTCACGCAATCCCTAGGCAATTAATCCATATTAAATAGGATAATCAACCTTCCTTGACTGTGCAATCCCTATGGAGCCTTCCTCTGACTTTATAATTGCGCCAGGGAAATTCGCTAATAATAAAAATGATAGTTAACTTCCATTTAACCTCTGTCTCAACGAGGTCATCATCAGAATTGACATGCATGCAGCTATTAATAGTGAATGATCAGTTGTTGATAGATCACTACTTGTGAATTAAATCTAATTTAATTCATTTGACCTCTCACTAGCTCATCACTCAGTTAGAACTAGTTAAATTGATTTTAACTCAATTAATTTGAGCTAACTAATTACATTCACGCCACACTAGTGCATTAACTGCAACTGGACCCTGAAAAAAATAGAATCACTCTACATGCCTCACCTTTGACCCTCAACTCGAAATTCTTGAGCTAACTAAGTCTATCCCACTTAGTTAACCGATACAAGTTGTTATAAGATGAAATTACAATTTACTTTCAATTTAATTAAGGGATAATTAAATCAAAAGCCTCACATGGTATCCATTTTTGGGTGCCATTTTCTGGATTTTTTTTCTGGATGCCAATTTCATTGTTTCTTGTTGCAAATTTCAACACTCCCTCTCAAAAATAAAGGAATCAATCTATCCTAATCCGGTACCTTTAGAATGTTCTTGCATGCAACACTTCTCTAGTGTTGTTTGCACATGCAACTCTCCTAAAAATTAATAGCCTCCAAAAAACTAAATCAGTATAATGCATCTATCATCAAAGTCTTCTGACTGTTGGATCCTACTGCACATGTCTACTAGAATCTTTGCGCTGTTTTTGACATCTATATCCATGCACTTTCCTCTACTTCGAACTTTGATATGCACTCCATTATCCGACACCTATCACTATGATTTTTGTCCTCATAACATATGACTGCATTAATCTAATTGATCCTTCCTACCACTGTTGTACTTTGTGCTCCTCGTAGCTAGGTTTGATCCATGAGACATACCATCTCAATGGACCCTGCCCAAATTTCTTCTTAGGATTAATTCTGCACATTGCCCCACCTCATACCTGGAGGTATAGTTGCATGTACTCCCTCTGCCTTTCTGGCGTGAAATTTATCCCTCATGGAGGTCTCTGCTTGAGTGGAATCTTCCAATCGGTCTCCTCTATGTGTCTCCAATTGTGGCTGCTCCACAACCTTCTGAGACTGCTTCTCAAACTGCATGTTGAGAGATAATTGCTCCCTCTCAACCACCAAGTCATTAACCATTTCTTTTCTCCACAAAGCATTGCATGCATCCTCAACCTCAAGAGCATACAGGTTCTTGACTCATACAATGATCTGTTTCACCTGTCCTGTGGCTATGTATTTAAGGAAAACCTTTCATTTTCTAAAAATCACATCATAACCATGGTCTTCCAATACCGCTACGGAGAAAAGATTATTCCTTAGGTCTGGAACATACAAAACATCTGCTAGCCTGAGAGGGGAGCCAGAATCCCTCTAAAAGGTAATTGTACCTATTTTGGTCGCGTTATACCTCCCGTCATCTCCAAACTCTATGTTTTTCTGGAGGTCCTTCTCCTACAATTCAATGAAGAGATCTCTATTCCCCATCATATGGAATGAGGCACCGCTGTCTAGATACCACATTCTTCCCATTATAGTGTTGTCCATGCATGCAATGAGAGTAAAATTAAGCTCGAATTGTGAAGCCAATGCTTCACCCACTGCAAGTGTAGGATCATTCTTGTTTTCCTTCTTCTATGGACAAATCGAAGCATAGTGCCCATGCTCGTGACTATGAAAACATATAATCTTGGACAAGTCTCTCTTTCCCTCTTCGCCTTGGGACTTCTTTCCCTTGGCTTTCCTTCATTTTCCAATCAATGCACAATCTTCTTCTTTGTTGGTATTGGAGGTCCCGTCTCTGGTGCTCCGCCTTATCTCTTCTATTACCAAGTCGGACCACAAATGCTCCCAGTCTGTTAACTTCTCCCTCCCATTCACAAAGCCTTGGTAATTATACCAGCTCTTAGGAAGGCCTAGAAGTGTTAGGCTCACAAAGTCATCATCGGCTGCGGTCACACAAACACTTCCAATCTCATCTCGACATTGAGTGAACTTCACCAAGTATGTTTGTACCATCTCACCCTCCTCCTTCTTGATATTTCTGAGCTTGTCCTTCAATGCTAACTTCCTTTGGTCGTTAATGTTCTAAAAAAAAAATGTTAAGTACTTCCACATAGTATATGGAGTTTCCTTCCCATGGAGACTCAAGACAATATTATCTCTAACTCCCTCTATCAAGATCCTTCTCGCCTGTGCTACCTTCTTCTGCCATACATCAAGAAGTTTGGAATCTACTAGTGCGGGCTTGGGAATATCAAAATCTATGAATTCCTTCAACCTGTTGTCCTCCAACACTACCTCCATTCTGTCGTTCCATGCAATATAATTCGAATTTCCCTTGAGTGAAAATTAGAGTCTCAATCCATTGAAAGTTATCTTGATCTGTTGCTGGATCCTGAAGAATAAATCCACAAATTTGAACCTGTTCAAGACAAACTCAATTTCTTCTCTTCTATTGTGATTCTTGTTCCTCTGATACCATGTAGAAAATCTCTAACACAAATCTAATACCATCTATAAATTATATAAAAACTCTATATCAATGGATTTAATCTGATCATGTAATGTACTAAAACAAGATATTGAATCCTTCTACTATATTTTTGAAAAATAAAACACGGTCGCTCAATCACATGCAAGTAAGAAAAATGAAATTATCAAACACACAACACAAGATGTATCCAAGGAAATCACCTTCTCAAAACCCCTCTATCATATATTGTACATATTCAAAGAGTCATGAAACAATACAATGCTTTCTCACACCGAGAAAATCTCGTGACTCCACCGATCATCTCACCCTGATCCTCCTCAAAACGCACTAGCAATTCTTAGGAAAAATTGACCAACACTTTGCCAATTCTCAGCCCCTTCTTATCCTAGCCTTTCTCACACAATCCCTAGGCAATTAATCCCTATTAAATAGGATAATCAACCTTCCTTAACTGCGCAATCATTCATGAGCCTTCCTCTGACTTTATAATTGCGTCCGAGAAATTTTCTAATTATACAACTGATAGTTATATTCCCTTTAACCTTTGTCTCAACTGGCTCATCATCATAATTGACATGAATGCAACTATTAATAGTGAATTATTAGTTACTTGATATATCACTACTTGTGAATTAAATCTAATTTAATTCACTTGACCTCCCACTAGATCATCACTGAGTTAGAACTAATTAAACTGATTTTAACTCAATTAATTTGAGTTAACTGATTACACTCACACCACACTAGTGCTACAACTGCAACTAGACCCCCAAGATAATATAATCACTCTACATGCATCACCATTGACCCTCAACTTGAAATTATTGATTTAAATAAGTCTATCTCACTTAGTTAATTGATACAAGTTGTTATGAGATGAAATTACAATTTACTTTCAATTTAATTAAGGGATAATTAAATCAAAAGCCTCACATGGTAGCCATTTTTGGGTGTCATTTTCTGGATTTTTTTTCTAGATGCCAATTTCACTGTTTCTTGTTGCAAATTGCAACGCTCCCTTTGAACATGAAAGGAATCAATCTGTTTCGATCCGGTACCTTTGGAATTTTCTTGACAACAACACTTCTCTAGTGTTGTTTGCACATGCAACTCTCCTGAAACTGAATAACCTGCTTGAGAACCGAATCTCCGTGTAATGTCTGTGTGAAGAGTCTTCTTACGTCGATATTACCGCACATGTCTAATGGACTCTTTGCATTGTTATTGACATCTCGCATCCATGCACTCTTCACTACCGCCAAATTTGATCTCGCACTCCAAATATCCGGCACTGTCACTCGATTTTCATCCTCCTACATCTCGACTCACTTCAAACTAACCGATCCTTTCCTACTCTAGCTGTACTCGTGGGTTCCTTGTAGCTAAGTTCAATCAATGAGACACACCCATCTCAATGGACCCTACCCAAATTCTATAGGATTACTCCTACACATCACCCCACCTCACACCTAGAGGTATAGCTACATGTACTCCCTCTGCCTTTCTAACTTGAAATTTCCCCCTCCTGGAGGTCTCTGCTTGAATGGACTCTTCCACTTGGTCTCCTCTCTACTTCTCCAATTGTGGCTGGTCCACAACCTTTTGAGACTGCTTCTAAGATTGCATGTTGAGAGATAATTTCTCCCTCTCAACCACCAAGTCATTAACCACTTCTTTGATCCTTAAATATTTGCATACATAACCACCCTTGAGATACATGACACTTTATTAATTTCCTTTACAATTCAATCAGCTTCACTTTGTACGTGGCTATGTGTTTAAGGAAAACCTTTCCTTTTATAAACATCACATCATAACCACGCTCTTCCAATACAGCTATAGAGAAAAGATTCTTCCTTAGGCCTAGAACATACAAAACATCTACTAGTCTAAGAGGGGAGCCAAACTCCCTCTAAAAGGTAATTGTACCTATGCCAGTTGCGCTATACCTCACGTCATCTCCAAACTCTATGTTTTTTTGAAGGTCCTTCTCCTCCAAGTCACTGAAGATATCTTTATTACTTGTCATATGGAATGAGGCACCGTTGTATATATACCACATGCATCCCATTACAGTGTTTTCCATGGATGCAATGAGAGTAAAATCAAGCTCGAACTGTGAAGCCAATGCTTCACCCACTACAACTGAAGGCTCCTTCTTGTTTTCCTTCTTCGGTGGACAAGTCAAAGCATAGTGCCCATGCTCATGATAGTGAAAACATATGATCTTGGACAAGTATCTCTTGCCCTCTTCCCCTTGGGACTTTTTTCCCTTGGCTTTCTTTCATTTTCCGACCAATGCACAATCTTCTTCTTTTTTGGTGTTGGAGGTCTCATCTCTGGTGCTCCGCCTTATCTCTTATATTACCAAGTTGAACCACAAACATTCCCAGTCTGGTAGCTTCTCCCTCCCATTCATAGAGTCTTGGTACATATTCTCAGCCTTCGGGAAGGCCTTGAAGTGTTAGGCTCACCAAGTCATCATCGGCTACGGTCACACCAACACTTTCAAGCTCATCTCGACATTGAGTGAACTTCACCAAGTATGTTGGTACCGTCTCGCCCTCCTCCTTCTTAATCATTATGAGCTTGTCCTTCAGTGCCAACTTCATTTGGTCGCTGATGTTCTAAAATAAAACTGTCAAGGCCTTCCACATAGCATATGGAGTCGCCTTCCCATGGATACTCGAGACAATATGATCTTGAACTCCCTCTAACAAGATCCTTCTTGCCTTTGCTACATTCTTCTGTCATGCATCAAGAAGTTGGGCATCTGTTGCTGTGAGATTAGGAATATCAAAATCTATGAATTCCTTCAACCCGTTGTCCTCAAACACTGCCTCCATCCTGTCCTTCCTTGCAATATAATTCCAATTCCCCTCGAGTGTAAATTCGAGTCTCAAGCCATTGAAAGACATCTTGATCTGCTGCTGGATCTTGAAGAATAACTCTACAAATTTGAACATGTTCAAGACGAACTAAATTTATTCTCTTCTATTGTGATTCTTGGCACTCTGATACCATGTATAAAATATCTAACATATCTCCGATACCATGTATAAATTATATATAACTCTATATCGATGGATTCAATCCAATCATGTAATGTACTAAAACAAGATACTGAAACCTTCTACTCTATTTGTGTAATATAAAACACGATCGCTTAATCACATGAAAGTAAGAGAAAGGAAATTATCAATCACACAACACAAGATGTATCTTCTGAAATCACCTACTCTAAACCCCTTTATAGTATATTGTACACAGTCAAAGAATCATGAAACAATACAATGCTTTCTCACGTCGAGGAAATTTGCACTCTACCGATCAGCCCACCCTGATCTTGCTCAAAACTGACTAGCAATTCTTAAGAAAAATTGTCCAACACTTAGCCAATTCTCAGCCCCTGCTTAGCCCAGCCTTGCTCATGCAATCCCTAGGCAATTAATCCCTATTAAATAGGATAATAAACCTTCCTTTACTGTGCAATATATATGGGGCCTTCCTATGACTTTATAATTGCACCTGAGAAATTTGTTAATAATACAACTGATAGTTAACTTCCCTTTAACCTCTGTCTCAATTGGGTTGTCATCAAACTTGACATGCATGCAACTATTAATTGTGAATCATCAGTTTCTTGATAGATCACTACTTGTGAATTAAATCTAATTTAATTCACTTGACCTCTCACTAGCTCATCACTCAGTTAGAACTAGTTAAATTGATTTTAACTCAATTAATTTGAGTTAATTGATTACACTCACACCACACTAGTGCATTAACTGCAAATGGACCCTGAAAATAATAGAATCACTCTACATGCCTCACCTTTAACCCTCAACTCAAAATTCTTGAGCTAAATAAGTATATATCACTTAGTTAACTAATACAAGTTTTTATGAGATGAAATTACAATTTAATTTCAATTTAATTAAGGGATAATTAAATCAAAAGCCCGACATGGTAGCCATTTCTGGGTGCCATTTTTTGGATTTTGTTTCTAGATGAAAATCTCACTGTTTCTTGTTTCAAATTTCAACACTCTTCCAGGTTATACTACAGACCTCAAGACACCCCTCTGTCATTTTATATGGCGCAATACCCTCTCTCACTATGCATTGCACAATCCTAGAGCTAAGCTTACCCGCTTGCATCCCAACATTGTGTACTCTCTCTCCTTAATCAATGTGTTGTTGCTTTTAGATTGATTGTTGAACCAATTTTTTTAGAGCTAACTTGGTACTGTCATGAGTTCATCTCTTTCCACAGGTACTGTAGATCTTGAGCATACTTATCTTTCATCAAAAGATAACATCATGGCTACTAAGAAATCAACATCAAAGGAGGCTACAAAGAGTAGTACTGAGGAAGTTGTTGAAAGTACTTCAACATCAGTTCCCTTTATTTTTGATACACAGTTATACATTGAAAAGGACTTTGATATCACAAGTAATATTGTCAAGGATGCATTCATTTACACATAATTCAAAACAGATCTAGAGGATAGACAGGTCTACTTCAACATCTAATAGTCAGGGCTTCACAGGGATGCTTTCAGATTCCCAGGATTACCATTTATAGATGTCATCAGATGGATTCTTCAAGGTGTAGATACCAAGATAATGTCTCTAAACATCGCTATATGGAAGTAGCTTTCCTCCTACCAAGCACATGAAATCCACTTTATATACCACTTGCCTAATCTTGAGAAATATTTGGATTCTCATTTCTATGCAGAAACAATTTATCTCAATACTATGGAATTGGTCAAGATGTGGGTAAAGGAACTGTAAAAGTTTCACTAAACAAAAAACAATACTTACAAGACTAAACCACTCAAAAAGGTGTTTCAGTACTTGATAGTTTTGTGTTTTTGAATTTATGGACACAAACATACCGAATCCTTCCCAGAAGGATGGGTGTAAATGCTATATCAAATTGCCTCACAAGGGAATATATTGAACTAGACTGATCTTATGTCTTAGTAGCTAAAGATCAACTTGAACAAGCTTAAAAATCCACCAAAATGCAAGCAACAACAATTCTAAATGTATGCCTACCTACTAGATATTATATGTGCCCGCAATGCTTTCCTTGGCATGGAGTGGAAATGGACACCTAGTGACCCTCCTATCCATATTTATTGCAGATTGTTAGGAGAATGAAGCTACAAGGGAGTCTTTGAAAAAATGGCTGATAATTTCTTCAAGGTCCTATACTAGGTAATATTTGAAGAAGAAGCCCCTTGCATGTCTTGTGAGGTAATGAGTTCAGAGTTGAAAGTTGCATATTGGTTTGCATCACCAAATGGCACTTATGTTTGAGTTTTTGGCTTCTAGAAACCATCGCATCTCTTGCCGAGGTATGTCACATACAAAATAGTCATGCAAGAGGTTGCATATCATATTTTCACAGGTCTAACTGTAATACTGCGGAGGAAGAAGAAGGAACCATGGCCTTCTCTTCCCTTGTAGGTGGGATCTTACGAGATCAAGAACTTGAAAGTTGCAGAAGCTGAAGTCATATAATTGGAAAGCCTCAAGCTTGGTACAATATATTTTCATCAGTACGATCCCAATGGAGTTTGCAAGAAATAATGTGCCAAGTTTCACTTTTTTTGACCATATGGGACCTATGCAAGGACGGAAGAAGAAAATATAAATAATTGCTATAATGCCTCTCAGTCACATGCACTAGTCAATCATGTAGACCCTTCCAATGAAATTCCAAAACATAGTGCCACCCAGAAAGAAAAGTAGCTGAAAGAATACACCCCAGTTAGTATTAAGTACAAGAAAAAGGTTTCCCATAACTCAAAAGAGGAGAAAATCCATAAATTCAATTCATATCCATCTATTCTAAAAGCGGTTATGGAAACATAAAGGAAGAGGAAACAACAAGAACTAGAAAGAAAAAAAGAGGAAGAATAGAAGAAGAAGGAAGCGAAGGAAAGGAATGAATAGGAGGAAATGCAGGCACAATATGAGTTGGAGAGAAAGGAAGAAGAATAATCCATACTTAAGCAGGTAGTAGAAGAAAAGCGTAAACAACTTGAAGAAGAAGAGAGCAGATAGAAGCAAGATCATGAACTTTTTCAAGAGATTGAGGATCATATATTAGCCCATGACATGGAGATAGAACAAGGGAAGTAGAGCCAGGATGTTGACCTCATGCCTAGTATAGAACAGATTGTTAGTCAACCTCTACCTCCCCTTACAAATGGGAAAAACTTGTACATTGAAGAAGAAATATCTCCTCTAGATGATTACCTGATCATGGATATTTCTAGCATGCCCTTTAATGAGCTCCAAAACATAATTGTATAGGAAAGGAAGAAATATTTCCCCTATGATCTGGAAAATATTTCTTTCATTCATACAGAGAGTTTGATCATCAGTGGCACCAAAATGAATCCTTAGACCATTATTTCAGCTAACTTATCCTTTGCGGGAGCTTTGAAAGAAAATTTAGATTTCTTTATGGCAGATAACTAACAAATGGAAAAGAATCTAGAAGTTGCAAAGAACAAATAGAACAACTCCAAGAAAAGAATCAGAAGCTGTCTTATGGACATGCTTACTTGCATGAGCTTCAAGAAACTATATATGGTGAGATCAAGGCATTGGGAGACACTATGAGGAATCTTTATGAGGAGTTGGTCACTTTTCATAATGAAATAGTCCCCTTACATGATATGCAAAAGAATTCATGAGAAAATGTGAAATATTTGAAAGTCATTCATGCAGCCATTACCATGATCCATGACTGGGGAACTAAGTACAAGAGTGCACCAACAATTTTTTCCAAGAAGGTGAGACAACAAACAGAGTTGGAAAAATTTGAGGTCAAAATGCTCAGACAAATAAACAAATAACTTAGCACATTTATGGCCTACATTTTAGTTGCTTATGCATGGTTATATAGCAGTTTGTATTCCTTGGTTCAATCACATAAGATCCCCTCAGTAGGGACATTCACAAAGACAAAGGGCATAAATTTGGTCAGGGAGGATACCGAGGAATACTTGAACCAAATAAATCGGATCACTACCAAAGAAGACCTAGACGTTAATAGGCAAAACATGCAAAAGTGTATTGGTGGCCCTGCTAAGATCAATATGTAGTTATTCTTATTGCATAAAGAAGTGAAAACTAGTTCCAAAACCATCTATCCATATGCTATGCAAGCTAGAGTTTGTTATCAACCTAACCTTTCTGCAAAGTTTGAGGAGACAATTGCACAATAAATATCTTGGCATCAATATGTAACCACAAAATTACAAGTTGAATTTCTTGAGTTATAGTTTCCTTAAACTCAAACTTAATGTGTCTAGTTTCTCTTATCAGGCTTGTCTTATTAGGCTATGCTTATTTTTTTCCTATATGTGTTTTTGTATTATTGTATTTGAAATAAAATATGTAAGTGGAATTACAAGAGTTAAATGTGGAATGTTTAAATTCATTTGTTAGGAAAAGACAAAAGAAGTCCAAGGGTCATGAGAGAAACTCAAAGGTCACAAAGAGAGATGAAGGGTCATCTCATTTATTATCCCTCATGACTGAATCAGAGGGCTTGGAACCAAAGATTTGGAACCTTGGCTTCTATAGTCTAGCATAGGAACAATATCGTTCTTTGGAGAAGTAAGTGTTGGATTGATGTTCCACTATTGGGGCTAGTGTCTTATTGATGTAATTGTATTCTTGCAAATTTCACTTTATAATAATAAGATCTTAGAGCCAACACATATTCATGCATATTTCATGGATGTAGTAATATTTTTCTTTATATAGTTGTTATGTATTTTGTTTCACTTACGTTAATGCTAATGAACTAATTAATTTTCTTTATTATGTATCTTGTTGGATGCATGTTGTTTATGCTATTACGATCGTTGTTATCTTGTGAACTATTTTGTAGGTTAACTAACGATTCTTTGTATCTCTCATGTGTCTCTTCCAACTTAATACTATTAATTTCTTCCAAGGGGATCACTTATTTCCCTTTGATGTGATGGAACCTTTCATGCATTACATTTGATACTTCACAAATTCCATACACTTATTGTCACCAAAGCCATGAATATATCATATTATGTGTTTGTTATAGCCAAGGCATCTATTTGAAACCATCACTTTTGGTGACCGACAGTATTGTGGTTGGGGCTCCTACTCCAAACAGTGTGGGGTCTAGTTAGGACTTCACATTGGGAAGACCCCTTTCCCTATTGGTGGCTTCTAGCATTGTCAACAATATTTTGGTGCTAGAAGGAGGGCCATATGAAAAGTTGATCCCTTGAAGTATGTTAGAACTCTTCTCATCTTAAATAGTTTCTTCCCATATCTTAACCCTAGCATGTTTTTATAGAGTCACAAATTTAAAATTTCCCTCATCGATAATTCATGACTTGTCGAATCTTAAATTTGATGGCGAGGGTGGAAAAATCATTCTTGAGAACACCCTTCACTTTCTTGAATTTATAAATTCTCATGAAATTAATTGTGAGGATACTACTTGCAAGTTGTTCATTCTCACATTCAAAACACATGTTAACCAATGGTGGTATACATTTTCGATTTTCTCTATTCATTCCATCCAACAACTTATCAAGGAGCTTCATCAAGCCTTTGGAAGGTACGATTATGAAAGAAAGTATAAGAATATTATTCATCTCATAAAGAAATCAGTGAATGTGCTGAATATTTTCATGATCGATTCATTCACTTTTGTTATGATTTTTCTGAGGATGACATAGACTAGAATTTTATGGAAGATACATTCGAGTATCTTATTTATATTTATTTGAATTTGTCTCAAGTCGAATCCTTTGTAAGTCTCCCAAAATTTCTTGGTTATGGAGCTCTCAAAACTTCAAAAGAAGAAATTGTTGTTCCATGTGAATTTTTGTCTTCTTTTGATTCTTCATCAAATCAAACAGCTCCATGAACCCAAGTCAAGGTTGGAGAGCCCGATAATAAATTTTTTGATCCAACATCATCTTCTCCCTCCCCTCATATTCAATATTTGAACTCAAGCTTCAATTTTAAATCTAATTTAATCAATGAAATTGCTTCGTATCAATACATCTCTTATTATCCATCAAATATTTCTTTTAATCCTCTTGATCTTGAGTTGTCACATTGACCTCTTACAATAGTTTACTCTAATTCTTAAGACAATAATGTCCAAGATGGAGTCAATGGAGACCAAGAAACTCATGATATCCTTCATAATATATATGTGTGGGATTTTTATTATGAACAAGAAATTTCGATTAAAAATGATCTTTCACTTGATCTTTCCATTTCTTCCCCTTTCACCCATTGTCCTGACATATTAATGATTCTATTGCACCTTTCACATCTTTGGATGATTTTATTTTTAATGGTATTAAATCTCGTTGCAGTCAGGAATGGTGGAATGTTGATTTCAGATCAAAATAAGGTGAGAAAGAAGCCACTCTTTATAATATATTGCATTCCTAATTCTGTCAATATGAAGAAGTAGAGGATGCAGCTTCATGTTTTCAATCAAACCCTCTCTATGATTCATCAAATCATGAGGATACCCTTCTCTTGGATAAAAAATCAAACTCTAATCACGGATGTTTTAATTTATTCATTGACTCATCTAGTAATGATTTGATGTCTCTAATTGTCGATTATTCCAAGCCACTGGTTTTTTATGATCTATCTTCTGATATTTTGCAACCATGTCAAGATGACAAGATACTTAAGCCTATGTTGATGGTTATGTTAAGATATTACCATCTTGTTGGTTGTTCCAATCATGATTATATCGACACTCTTCCCCAACAGAATCCTCATGACTTGATCACAATTGTTGGAAATGAATTTATCTTTCAGATTCAATATCCTTCACATGTTTTTCATGATCCTTTTGCTCAATTGTTGGATGAATCCTACTTGGAAATTCCCTTTGCTAAAAACACTTTTTTATCTTTCAAAATGTTTTCCAATATTGAAATTCAGAACGGATGCTTTGGTATGAAATTTTTTCTATTGTCATGTGTATGAACATTATGTTGCATCAACAGAGTGTTTAGTGTAGGAATTTTTATCATACTTCATTTCTCCTGTTTTGTGCCTTTGAATTTTGGAGCATGCCATGATTTATCTTTCTTATCATATGCTTTTCTTGATAACCTTTCTTGTTGCTAATCCCCTCACTAGCCTAGGTTCAGAGATGCTTCGTTGGTTGCATTTGAAATTTCACTTCATGTAACCCTGGCCTATATTTGGTTAGCCTAGGAGTAGGCTTAGTTTAGGTTATTTTCTTTTTTTCTTTTTCCTTTCCCTTCTTCTCGCGCTTTTATTTACTTTACTCATAATAAGCCTTGTATGAAAGTCGTGTTTGGTTCTAAATAAGCACGGGACAGTTTGAAAAGACATTGTACAACTATTAAAGTTTGGTTAACTATCAATTCCTCTTTTTTGCATGGGCTTTGTATATTTTAGTCTATAATTGTTAGATCGAAAATATGTTCTTTCTCAGAGAAAATCTTAGTGGATTCGTGACGCTTGAATCTATAAATAGGGTCTTCTTATTTAATAAGCTTTTATGTTTGAACGATTAACTTGTCAACTTGGTCAAGTAGAGAAATGAGAGGAGGAAACTTAACAAGTGGACTGTATTTCAGAGGTTTATATATATCATTCTCTGAAGGGAAAACCTATTCTTCTCTCAATAAGTTGGGATCCCTCTTCTGCACCAACGAAATAATAAGTTCCTAATCATAGTCCTATAAATAAAGGGTGAAAGAAAAGAAATAATTTCTTTGTAGAGAGGTGAAGCAAACATCTTCGTCGGGGTACTATTCAAGCTCACTGGAATCAAATAAAATTTTGTGTTCCTGTAGTGACTCCGTCGGGGTATTGTCTAGGCCTACTGGAAGTGGAGAAAAAGCAAAGATGAAAACTAAGACTTTGACATATTTTTCATTTACATATCTATATACTCCTTATCCCCAATTGAAATAGTTGGGAATTGATTGTTTTTGTTAATGTGTCGTCGATGAAGAAAATGAAAGAAACTGTATCTTTAAGTCAAGGTAAGTATGGAAGCTATGGTGACTGATGGAATGAGCAATACTTGTTGAAGAGATAGACCTGGTTCATAGAGTTAGACCCATACAGAGAAGTTGTAGCTCTACCAGTGTGTCACTAAGTGTTGTAGCTGCTACAACCCCCCTCCAAAATTTTTCCTATGCTTTAATTTTGGAGCCTACCATTTTTGTATAAGAACTTATCTTACACGATATTCAAGTGTTACTCTTTATCTTCTAGTGTCGTAATCACATTTTCTTTCATGCAACACTTTTGTGATGTTTTGACTAAGTCTTGTTGGCAGCAGTTGCACAACTTTTGATGACAATTTATTTCCCTACAAACATAAGTAGACTCTTATTCTGATCTTGCACTAATTACTGGTCTTTCCTCTAGGAACTATGCAATCCTCCACCATTGGAAATTGTGTAAATCGTTGAGGAACTAAACTAAAAAATCCAAAGAGACAAGAATTCATTGGGAAATTAAATTTTGAAATCCTCCCTTGAGAGTGAGAATTGCACAATCCACTCAGACTATGAACCGTGTTATCCCTTGTCACTGGGGATTGCACAATCCTTTATGTTAGTGGGTTGCACAGCCTCCAGGTTCAAGTCAATTGCACAATCCTTTCTTCTAGTGGAATACACATCCTCCAAGAACAATTGAATTGTCCATCCCTAGAAAATAGGGATTGCACTTTCTTCTTTGACCAAGTGACACAAGTTTCTATTTTTTACCCATGCACAAGTGTCACTTTCTCCTTAATTTTAGGCATGCGCATCATAAATCCTAACCATAATCCCATGGGGATAAATATATATAATAGGGGATTGTAGAGCTCATTTTCACCCTAGATCTCTAGACATCCCCATGAGTTAAAGGAGCTTAAGATTTGGTTTGCAACGCTTTTTCGGGTAAGTTTCTAAAGTGTCACTTTTTACTACTTTTTCCATCATTTTTTTCTCTTTTTGTGTTTGAAAGTGTTTCTTTACTCATTTCTTCTTGTATTTATTGGAGTTTCTGATATTAATACCTTGTACAAGTGTTTTTTTAGTCTATTTTTACAAGTGTCACATCCCTCCCAAGCCATTTTTCCTACCAATAGTTATTGTTTCTGGGTATTTTTATGCATGCATGATATTTCCTTCATATGATATTTTCTTGTTGATAAAAGTGATTGATCTAACTCATTCAAAGGGTGGTTTATACTTGTATTTTCCTCAGCCCCAAATCTGAAACTTACATTTTTCTTGGGTTACTTGTATTTTCCTCAGCCCCAGATCTGAAACTTACATTTTTCTTGGGTTGAATTTTTTCATCCTTAAGGCTTGATGGCTTCGCCCACTACAAATTGTGCAATCCCAAGAAGTAAACCTCCTCCTTGCTAGCTACAACTACGCAATTCTCACTCACTAAACTCCTCCAGTTGGTCATTGCACAATCCCAGTCCTCAGTGATTCATTTTGGCCATTAAGGTTGTGCAATGCACAATCCTCTTCCTCCTCTGCTAGCTAAGACTGTAAATTGCATAGTCCTAAGCCCCAAGCCACCCCTCTATCAACCCAAATTGCGCAATCCCATTTCTCACTACACATTATTCAATGCTAGAGCTCAACATGTTCCCTTGAAGCCCACCAATGCACAATCTCTCTCCTTAGTTAGTGTTTTGTTTCTTTTACATTAATTATTGAACTGATATGTTTAGATTAAATTTCTACTTCCATGAGTGCATCTCTTGCCACAGGTGTTGTAGGTCTTGTTCATAATTCTCTTTCATCAACAGATAAAATCAAGCTTCCCAAGAAATTAACATCAAAGGAGGCTACAGAGAGCAGTATTGAGGAAGTTGTTGAAATTCCTTTAATATCAATTCTTATTCTTTTTGATACACAATTATACATTGAGAATGACTATGATTTCACATGGCATATTTTCAATTATGCATTCACTGCCACAAAATTCAAAGTAGATCTAGAGAATAGATAGGGCTACATCACGATCCAATGGTTAGGGCTTCACAGGGTCACTTGCATATTCCTAATCTTATCATGTGTAGTTGTCATCAAATGGATTCTACAAGGTGTAGATACTAAGAGCATGTCTCCAAACAATGCTAGTGGGAAGTACATTTCCTCCAACTAATCACATGACATCCACTTGATCTACCACTTGCCTAATCCTAAGTAATATATGTACTCTCATTTCTATGCAAGAATAAGCTATATCAATACTAAGGAAGTGGTCAAGATGTGGGTAAAGGAACCGTCTAAGTTTTTCCAAACACCAAACAATACTTACAAGACCAAATCAATCAGAAAGTTGTTTCAGTACTTGATAGTGTTGTGCTACCGAATTTATGGGCACAAGAATATTGAATCCTTCCTAGAAGAATGGGTGTACATGCTATATCATATTGTATCAAAAGGGAATATATTCAACTGGTCCAATATTGTGTCTTAATAGCTAAATACCAACTTGAACAAGGCGAAAAATACACCAAAAGACAATAAGTAGAAATTCAACATGTTTTCCTACCTACTGGACGATATATGTTCTCACAATTATTTCCCTGGCATGGATTGGAAATGGAAACCTAGTGACCCTCCTATCCATACTTATTTAAAATTGTTAGCATAATACATCCACAGGGGATTCTTTGAAAATATGGTTAATCATTTCTTCAAGTTCCTATACCATATGATATTTGAATAAGAAGCCCCTTGGATGTCTCATGATGCAATGAGTTCAGTGTCAGAAGTTGCATATTGGTTTTCCACACCACATGGCACTTACCTCAAAGTGTTTAGCTACCATAAACCATCTCATATCTTGCCAAGGCATTCCACAGACAAAGTATTCAAGCAAGAGGTTTCATATTATCTTATCACGGGTCTACTGTGGAGGAAGAAGAAGGCACCATGGCCTAATATTCCCTTGTAGGTGGGATCTTATGATATCAAGAAATTGAAGGCCATAGAAGTTGAAGTCATGGAATTGGAAAGCCTCAAGCTTGGTACAATATATTTTCATCAGTAAAATCCAGAGGAGTTTGCAACAAACACTATGCTAAATTTCACGTTGTTTAGCCATATGGTACCTATGTCAGTCCAGAGGAAGAAAAGATAAAGAATCACTATAATGTCACTTAGTCACATACACCAAGTGATAAGGAAGGCTCTTCCAACACAATTATAGAGCGAATTTCCACATAGGAAGAAAAGTAGTCATAAGAACACACCCTAGTGAGTTTTAAGTATAAGAGTAAGGTTTCCCAACCCAATAGAGGATCAAAGCCACAAATTCAAGGAATATACATTTATTCTAAAAGTATCTATGGAAGTAAAATGAATAGAAAGAAACGGGAAATAGAAAGAATATGGGAGGAAGAATGAAAGTAGAAGGAAGAGCAAGAAAGGAAGGAACAGGAGAAAATGCAGGCACAAGAATAACTGAAGAGAATGGAAGAAGAAGAAGATAGATTGAAGTAGGAAGCATAGGAAAAGTAGAAACAACTTGAAGAAGAAGAGAGTAGACAGAAGTAGGATCGTGAACTTGTTCTATAAATTAAGGAGAAGATATTAGCTCAGGACATGGAGATAAAACAAGGGGAGCAAAACCAGGTATTAACCTCATGCCTAGTATATGTTAGATCACCAGCCAGCCTCCACCTCCCATTAAAAATGAGCAATCCCTAACTAGTGAAGAAGAAATATCTCCTCTATATGATGACCCTGTCATGGATATTTCTAGACTAACCTTTAAGGAGCTCGAGAAAAAAATTGTATAGGAAAGGAAGAAATATTTCCCCAATGATCTGGCACATAGGCTAATTTCATTCACACATAGAGGGTGATCATCACTGACACTAGAAGAAATCCTCAAACCATTTTTGCAGATAACTTAGCCTTTGTAGGAGATTCAAAAGAAAATATAGATGTCCTTATGGTAGAAAAAAACAAATGACAAAGAATTTGTAAGTTTCAAAACAATAAATAGAAAAATTCCAAATATAGAATCATAAGTTGTCTTCCACACATTCTTACTTGCAGGAACTTCAAGCAGTTATATATGGAGAGATCAAGCCATTGGGAGACACTATGAGGCATCTTTATGAATATTAGGTCACTTTGCATAAGGCAGTAGTTCTCCTACCTTATATGAAAAAAAAGTAGCGAGAAAATGTGAAAGCTTTGAAATTCATTCATGTGACCATTTCCGCAATTCATGAGTGGGGAACTAAGTAGAGGAGTGCACCAACATAATTGGACAAGAAGGAAAAGTAACAAGTAGAGTTGGAAAAATTCAGGTTAGAATGGTCATACAAAGAAACAAACAATTTGACACCTTTGTGGCCAACATTTTAGCTTCTTATGCACGGTTATACAACAATTTGGATTCCTTGATTCAAGCACACAAGGTCCCCTAAGTAGGGCCATTTTCAAAGACAATGGGAAGAATCATGGTCGGTCAAGAGATTCAACACTACTTCAACCAGCTAAAGCATATCACTACCAAAGAAGACCTATAGGTTAATAGAAAAAACATGAAAAAGTATATTGGTGGTCCTGGTAATATCAGTATGAATTTGTTCTTATTGCAGAAAGAAGCACAAACTAGTTCCAAGACCATCTACCTAGATTTTATGGAAGCTAGAGTATGTTATAATCCTAACCTTCCTAAAAAGTTTGAGGAGAAAATTGCACAATACAAATCTTGGCATCAATATGTAACCACAAAATTACAAGTTGAAGTTGTTGAGCTAGAGTTTCCTGAAACTAAAGCTTTATGTGTCTCGTTTGTCTTATTAGGCTTATCTTATTAATCTCTACCCATTTTTGTCTTATATGGGTTTTTGTATTATTGTATTTGAAATAAAATATATAATTGGAAGTCCAAGAGTTAAATGCGGAATGTGGAAATTAATTAGTTATGAAAAGACAAAAGAGCCCAAGAGTCATGAGGGAGACTCAAAGGTCACAAAGGGAGAGGAAGGGTCATCTCATTTCTTATCAATAAATCCTTATAACAAATGTGGAGGGCTTGGAAATGGATATTCAGAGCCTTGGCTTCTCTATTCTAGCATAGGAAGAATATAATTCTTTGGAGAATCAAGTGTTGGTTTCATGTTCCATTATGTGGGCTAGTGTCTTATCAATGTAGCTGTATGCTTGGAACTTTCACTTTATAATAAGAAGCTCTCAGAGATGGAACACCTTCATGCATATGTCGTGGATGTAGTAAGACTATTATTTATATATTTCCAATGTATGTTGTTTGAGTTATGCTAATTCTAATGAACCAATTCATTTTCTTTACTATGTATCTTGTTTGTTGCATCTTGTTTATGCTATTACGATCGTTGTTATATTTTGAACTATTTTGCAAGTTAACTAATGATTCTTTTGTATCTCTCGTGTGTATCTTATAAGTTAGTATTATTAATTTCTTCTAATGGGCTCACTTATTTCCATTTGATGTGATGGAACATTTCATGCATTACATTTGATACTTCACAAAGTTCATACACTTTTTTTCACCAAAGCCATGAATATATCATCTTATGTGTTTATTGTAGGCAAGGCATATCTTTGAAACCATAACTTTTGGAAACTAGTCATATTTCGGTTGGGGATCCTACTCCAAATAGTGTGGGGTCTAGTGGTTCGGTTATAGTCGATTTCGAGACTTAATTATTTTGTTCATCAGTTATATGATCTTTTAGCCAAGCCTTAAAAGATATTTCTATTTTTCCATAGGAGTGGGGAATTTGATAAACCCTTGGTTTAAGCATGACATTGAGCCAAGGTTTAGTAGTCTCACTTTATCTTGTCAATTTTGTTTGTAGTTCTCTAGAGATAGTGGTGCCTTATCTTTGTTTCTTCAAAAATAAACCCTTCATTCAAATCTCTTGGAAGGTTACTGGTGAAGTAACTTTCCTTGAACCATATTGAAGTTTGTATTAAGGTATCAAGATGATCTTCTAGGATTTACACTAGATAACCTGATATATCACCCTAGATCTACTTATATTTCTTCAAGGGAGTCCTAATTGACCCCGTATTCCCAAAAAAAAATAGTAGGTACTAATATTCTCCTTTTAGTCAATCATATTTTACAATTTCAAATTATATTATATGTTTTAGGGAAAATTTAAGGTTTTTTTAGTGTACATTTAATTTTCAACCATCAAAACCTCTAGATGTTTAGGATTTTAATGCACTTTTTGGGATCTAAAATTCTATGTTTTCTTGCATATTCTTGATCTATAACCATAGGTTGTTGTTGCATATTTAACCCAAAATCATTTCATTTTATAAATATTCTTCACTAATTTATATTGTTGCATAATAAGAGATAGATGTATTTTTTTAGATGGTTGTTATATTCCTTGTACTTTTTATATCTTAATATTTAATCTAATCTTATATTTATTAATTATTTTATCCCTATTTTTTACTAGTTTATAACTCATTTTGAGGGATCAATTGTATTTTGTTTTTTTTTGTAAGGCTTGTTGGCGGGAAATAAACCTTATGGCCATGGTTGGAAGCCCCAACAAAGTGGAATATATCAATCAACAAAGAAAACTCAATCCAGCATGCCAAATGTTCGAATTACAAAAATTGGGTTTAGGAATGTACCCGAGGTCTTACGATTGAAGATGTTCCCCTAGGGTCAAAACACTTTTCTTCCTCCAAGGTGTGCAGACTTCCAAATAAATCACAGAATCATAGATAGAATATATGATTCAAAGTACATGAATAATTATATATTAAATCATCATAAGCAAAAATCTAGACTATCATTTGTAATATGACTACATATATCGGGAACAAGACATGAGTTTCTTTATTGATGAGTAATAGTAAGTATAGGATATATACAACCTGATCTAGGAAAAAGGAACTGACGAAGCCTTCCTCTGGATCCGTCCAGCCCGATTCACGAATACAACCTCTCTAATAGATGAAAATATATGATAAATAAGGGGATTGAGCTTCTCTGTAAAGGAAACCAGGGTTTCTTAAAGACTTGTAATGCAGGAGGCACAAGAAAAATAGACTTGATTTGGGGGAAATTGGGTATAATGTCGATATCTTTCTTCTTATATGAATTATTCCTACCTAAGGGGTGTATATAAACCACCTCAAATTAATTTTTCCAGATAGGCCAGAGGCTCCTGTAGGTGGGATCTGGGTAAAAACTGTAAACCTCGCCCAAAAAATAGCTTTTATTTATTTTTTTAAAATTTAAAAATGTGTACATAGGTACAGTGTTTTGGGACTCATGTATGTATGCATTTTTTTGTGGGAAGAGTCACATATGGATTTTGATATATACTTTTTTAAGATAAACTCAAGTCTGCAAGGGTAAAGGGACTTCTCAAGGCCATATAAGAGCATCAAGTCTAAAGGAGTGTTGAATGATGTTTTTCATTAATAATTAGTTATCATATAGTTATTAAATGAGTAAGAATTAAAATTAAATATATATTTCCATTATAATAAAATCATAATTATATATGATATAAGTAGATGATTTATAATGGGTTCATTATATATTGTATTATGTGTATATTTGGTTGCTGGAAAAAAAAATTCGCTGATCATATAATTATACACATCACTATTAAAGTAGAATTATAAATAGTAGTTGATGTGTTTTTAGCAAGTAAATATATATTAATTTGAAATATAATTTTACATATATTATTTTTTTCTATCAAAAAAATATGGTGAAATTTAAGGTTATTACGTGGTATCAAACATGGTTTGCGCACTAGAGGTATGGAACCATCATATTTGTTGCATTTTGTTACATGGTTTGTGCACTAGAGTTATGGAACCATTGTAATTGTTGCATTTTGTTAGTAGATTTTTTATGAACTAGTATGAGTTTAATTATTATCATGAAAAGTAATATTGATAGAAGAAGAAGAGGAAGGGGCAGAGTTGCAAGTGGACGTAGTATGGTGCCTCCTTAATAGAATACACCCATATCTCTTTCTAGATATGAAGAGCATGTTCTACAATAGGAACATATTTGTATAAGAGATGTGTTAAATATGATGTGTTATTTTCAAATAATGTCAGTCACCTTAATGAACCACTTGCGGCGGGAATAGGGAGGAACATCAACATATTTAGAAGAGTCGCAAAACCCAAATAGTAACAATATGCATAGGGTGTTAGAGAAGGTAAAATTTATGGAGTTTTCAAGGTATATAAATAATCAAAGTAGTTGAAGTATGTAAATAAAAGGAAGTGCATTTTTTTGGTGAAAGACACTTCTACCACAATTGGGCATGGGCATTTTAGAAGTGTTGTTAGCACTCTGCCAGATTCCCAAGGCTGAAGAAGAAATACCAATAAAGGTAACCATAGACCAAACTTTTAACTTGGTAGCTAGCCCTACCAAGTCAGAGAGGGCTCTCTCCACAAGGTCACAGCCAAGAGGGCTGTTGGAATTAGGGGTTTTAGGCTAGATATGAGTGCAGTGTTTGTTTTGATTTGATTGGGTTGGGTTTCACTAGATGAAGATATTAGGTCAAGGAAAATGAGAAAAGGTTACAGGGACTCAATGGGGAAAGGTAGGCATAAGGCTTACCACTTTAAAGATGACTCTGATGAAATGGTTTTGAGACTGATGAGAAGCTAGGAAGAGCATGGGAGATGTATTCTTCCTAAACAGAGGAAAATGGACAAATTATGATATCTTTCCCTAAACAGAGCATGAGAAAGCATGTGTTTTGCATATCAACTTGAAAGAAATCATGCCATAGAGATGTAATGAACATGAACACAACACATTCGAACATATGAAACTAAAGGAAAAATAATGATAAACATCATACCACATGTATCCCAAAAAATAGCTACAACTCTTCTTTATTAATTGGCCAAAACTGAGTACAATAGTTCCTTGATCAATAAGATAACATGAAAATTGATTCTAACCCTTGCTAAGAGTGAAGAAAAGGACAAAATAGACATCAAAACAACATTCACTCATCCTCAGGGGTCGAATCCATGAAGTGAGGAAGAGATCCACAAAATACTGAAATGAAAGCTGAAGTGTAGGATGGTCCAAGTGACTCATTCTTAATTACATTCAAACTGATTCATTTTGACTCAATGATAACTTTACCCAATGAATCTACCCCTAGGTAACTTATCCATAACATAATTACATAGGCAGAAACATGTTTTTATGAAGTAGAGTCAAAATTACAGAGAAAAACCAAAAATATCAGCACAATGGTCATTTGTGTCCTCATTGTGTCATTTGCGCCCTTGCTATGTCATTTGTGGCCTTCATGTTCAAGGCCACTTTTGGATAACTTGCAGGTGTCCAAATTAGGCCCAAAATGGCTTGTTGGAAAGCCCTTCAAGTCCTATTTTTGAATATGCCTCGATTTTTCAAAATGAAGCTGATTTGACCCCTCCAATATTCCTTCTCCCAAGACTGCTATTTGTGCAGTTCCTATGCCAAAACAGGGGTAGAAATGTGATTTTTAGGTAGTCTTTTTACCTTTTCACATTTCAGATCTGCAAATCAAGGCTGGAAACATAGTTTTATGAAATTAATTTGTCTTAAGGAATCCAATGATAGAATTATTTCCCTCAAAAAGTTCCACAAACATTTGCGTAACACCTAGGGCGCTGCGCAAATGATCAAATTTCTTATAAATGCCTATTCAGAAAAACTCAGAAAATCCCAGATTTTACAAAAAAGTTTCAAAATGCCTCAAAATTGGTAGAATGGATGATGATGATGTGGCTAGGCTTGGAGGGAATCCTCTGCAAGTATGTCCAATTTCTTCTGCTCCTCCATGGTAAAATCTTCAATCTTTGCATTGGCTCTTTTGAGCTTGGCCATTGCAATTTTGTCCTTTAGAGCATGGTGTTTGACTTTCCTCCTCAATAGGTCATTGTATTTGTTAGCCTTTTCTATAAGCTTCTCCAAGTGTTTATTGACTCTATCAAGCCATGGCTCCTTATTTTCACTGATCACTATTGCAAGTTTCTCATTTAGGGTTAGCTGATCAACAAGCTCAACCTCCCTTTGTCTTTCTAGAGCTAGAGCTCTTTTCAGCCCTCTAGTTCTAGGTTTCTTTCTTGGTACTTGTTCCTCTTTTTCATCAAGAAAGCCATACTTTCAAGTGTTTAATCTAGCATATCTTTGGATTTTTCTACCTCCCTTTGAGAAGTGACATACTTGACCTCATCGATGACCTATTTAGACTTCAATTGCTCATTATCATACTCAAGGAAGTTTATGACATATTTGGCCTTGTCAAGATTAGTTTGGAGCTCCTTAATCTTGACATCCTTTCCTTTGATGGCTGCATTATTGATTTTTTCATTTTCATCCTCATCTAGGTCAACAAGTTGAAATTCTTGTTCTGTTTCATGAAGATCCTCCTTATCATGAATGACTGCCTCTGTCACCTTTTCTTTGCCTTTTTCCACTTGCTTTTTTGTTGTAGAAGGCATGGACACTTCCACTCCATGTGGAGAAAACACATTCTTGTGGCTTCTCTGGTAGGTTTTTGGCAATGGCTCAACCTCAACCATACTAGCCCACTTAAGCTCATTGTCCTCAATCTTGCTAGGTGACCCAATGTCATGATGAGATGGAGATGAACAAGGTGAAGGGGAGTGATCCGATGATGATGAATGTGCTATAGGCTGAGATGGAGGGATGGAAGTGGATGGTTGGGATGATGAAGGGAAATTTTGTACATGCTGAGTAGATGGATCTTTGAAAACATCATTGGCTATGAAGGTGCTCCATGCAATATTTAGTTGATTGAGATGATAGAGGACTATGATTTTGACGAGGGAATGATGAAAAACACTTCGCATTTTTTGTTCATACTCCTTTTTCAGGGCAATGTATTCCATCTTATCTATGCTCAAGAAAAGGTAGTAGGGTATGTTAAGCATCATTACCCTAGTGAAATGCATTAACAACTGGATGTGATAGGAATACAACCTTGAAAATCTACCTTCACATGAAAAGTATTTGATAATTATCTTCTTCATTGGTGCATATCTATCCACGAGGTGACAAAAAGGAAAGAACCTCTTTGTTTGATTTTGGTGTCTTAGTTTCAAGAAAAATTCAAAGTCCTTTTTCTCCAAATTAAATTTCTTGAACCACTTCTCCCCAACATTTGGGATCCTGGTGGTAGCTGAAATGATAACAATTGATATAGTAAAAGTGACTCTAGCTAAAGTAACTTGGTTGTCATGGAGTCTAGATATGAAAAGTCTGGCCAACATGGGATGATTTTGGACCCTCTGAATTTTCTCATAGAAATCATAACAACCAACATGTTTGAAGCATGTCACAGTCAATGGAGAAGCCATGAGTTCCCTAGTGCCGGTAGGTTCAAGTCTGAGTGCTCTTCCCCTTTATATGGCCTCCTCACCTCTGTTTCCTCTCCCTCACTGTATGAAGTGTTTTCTTCCTCTTCTGCCATGGTGTTTATATCAAAACCCTAGGGAAGTGGATGGTGTTAAATATGTTTTTAGGAATGGGGAATGGGAAAATGGAAAATGAAGGAGATGGTGCTAGGGATGTATGAAATAGGGGAGGGGATAGGGAATAGTAGTATGATGAGATTTAGGATGGGGATTTGGGGATTGGGATCCTAGGTAAATGAAACACCTAAGGCTTAGGGTTTTGGGGTAAAGGGTTAGGGAAAGGGAATTATTTAAAACGAGGGTTTGGGAATGGGTATTTTCAATTGTGGGAAGGTTATAAGAGTGTAAGAGAGTTTAATTTGGGAATTTTCACGAATACAATGGGGATACTAGGGTTTTAAACAATTTTCAAACACCAAATTCTAACCTAACTTTGAAAACACTTAACACATAAACTTAATGAAGATGTTTTTTAATGTCATTAGATCTTACTATTTGTTTGATTTTGATGAGTAGACCGATGAAGCCTTGGAAATGATGTTTTTCCACTTGGATGCATTTCGGGGGCTTCTTGATCATTTGCGCAGCACCAGAAGTAGGTGTGCCCTCATAGAAGCATTTGCACCCTGTCTTAAGCGTTTGCACCATATCTTAAGAATTTACACCCTCGCTTAAGCATTTACACCCTCTATTAAGGATTTGTGCCCTATCTTAAGCGTTTGTGCCCTCTGCTCAGTTTTTTACCAATTTCACCTAGAAACTCGAAATTTTGATCTGTTAGAGTGCTTGCTTGGTATTTGGAGGAGACAAATGAATTTGAAATGATGTCAAGGAGTAATAAATACTTAAGTGAATTTGAATTTGAATTGGAAAACCTACTTTTCTAATGTTTCATTTCAGCTTTTGAAAACATTGTTGATTACCCTTTTCCTTTGATTTTTCTTCTTTATAGGATGATGTTGCTGGAGTTTGGTGCTTTTCACTTTGACTTTGTTTCTCTTCAGTTTTGCATGTGAAGCTTGAGTTGGCAGCTTGGGACAGAACTTATTACATATTATGAGCATTGTTAGTGTCCCGTGATTTAGCAGATAGCGAACCAAATGCACTAGGTAACATGAGACCAGTCTTTGGAGTCCTAGGACCTAGCCTTCCTGGGCTCAAAGAGGGCTCTCTCTATTTTGTGCAAAGAATGTGAACTTGTTTTCTTTTAGGGTTTGATTTTAGGCTAGTTGTTAAGTGTAGAGCTTGTTTTTTTGTTTGGTTTGGGTAAATGATCAAGTAGAATAGATGGAATGAGATATTTTCAAGTCATTGGGCTATGGAGTCTTAAAAAAGTCATGGAAGGTTCAACAATGGATCGGGGAGCATCACAGGGAAAATATAGCACGGTCAGATGGATTCTCAAGGTTTGGTGAAATGAAATGAACATCAAGTTTGTGAACAAATTAGGGCAAAGGGAAATCAAGAATCCTTTGTCAAATACTTAAAACAAGAAGGGACTTCAACACTATTTAGCATAAAGAAGTAATCAATAGCCAGGGCATACCAGTAACTCTTTGATTCAACTCAAGCAAGTAAGCATTTCAGACAAACAATCCAATGAAATATAGAAGGCGAGAAACTCATTTAACTTCTAGTGATTTCACATTCAAGGTTAGAAAAAATTTAAGATTAACACATAAATTTAATCAAGGAAGAGGGAACTCCTAGACATCATTGATCAGAGGTATAAAGATCTTTGAAACAATTTTTTGAGCATGGACAAAGGGTATGATCGAAACATAGTCTCTTTGGAAAACCTAAACAATGGTACTTCGAAGAGAGACCTCAAAAAAATGTTTTAGTGATATAAAACAAGCAGGGCTTACCATGAAACATCTATGATATATACTGTATTAAACCATTCATAAGATAAAAAAGCTTGGGTGGGTTTAGAGAGCAATTAAGAATTCTCTAAACTGACCTAGCAGAGGAAAAAATAGAAGCAATGAAGGATAAACAAAGGTAAGGTGCCTCTGAACAAAATTTATTAGTCTAAATAAAGAAGGATGAAACACAATGATACATAAGAAAATAATAAATTAATAGATGCATATCACCATTAACCAAGCTCAGGGATCCTACAAGCAAGCCTTCTCCATCAATAAGCAAAACAAGCCATTCACAAGCTCCATAACACCAATTTCTCTTCAAGCTCCAAAGACTATGTATTACTCACAAGAGTCCTAACAACAACCATAAAACATGAATCCTCAATGCTGTATTTAACTAGCAAGGAGGAGAAAAACTAATAGAGTCTCTAGAAGCCTATTGGCTAATCAGAAATATCACTATTGTCTTTGAGACCTTGCAAGGCCCAAGGCACAAAATATCTTTTCGGGAATTTTTAGCAAAGAAATTGACATTTGGGCTCTTCTAAGCATCCTAAAACTTGCCAAGCGTACATTGTTGACTTTTCCTCTGTTAAGGGCATAGCACTGTGTTTTAGGATGAATATCCATGCCAAGGGCGTAGCACTGGAGCAGGAAAACTGGGTCAACTTGCAGCAATGTTTTGAAGGCCTCCCCGATGTCGGAATAGGGTCCATGATGGCTCGTTGGAAAGCCCTTTGAGTCTACTTTCTAGACCTACCCTTGGTTCTCTAATTGGACCCCCAAAACCTGTTCATAAAAAAAAAATTCCAAGGCTGATAAAGGAGCAGCACCTGTCCTGAAAACTAGGCAGAAAGGTGAAAATTAGGGTGTTTTTGACCCTTTTGGAGGACCAAAACAACTTCAATTGACCTGAAAATTTTTGAGCATGCTATAATTGAGCTGAGGATTCCAAAAAGGTAAGGATTTCCTCTTGAAAATGCTCTAAGAAAAATCGTAGCACCATGGGTGCTACCTCCTTGGTTCTCAAATTAGCAAAAAACCAAAATTTGTCAAAATTCTCCCAAATTTGGTGGAAGTGTGCCTCATGGGTTTTGAAAGACTTGTAGAGAAGCTTGTGCCAAGATTCCAAGGTTAGCTTGGAATTTTTACTATTTTAGTGCTTGGATATTGGTTTGGGCCTTTTTGAGTTTAGCCCTTGCAATTTGGTTTCTTCGAGCATAATGTTTAGTCATCCTTCTTTGGAGGTCAAGATCTTGATTTGATTTTTAAAATTTAGCCTCCAAGTGTATGTTGGCTCTCTCCAACCAAGGCTCCCAATCATGTTCTATCTCCATGGCCAAAAGCTCATCTAGAGGGAGTTGTTCCGCTAAGGCTGATTCTTATTCCCTTTGATTTTCCAATGCCTTCTTCAACCCCATGGTTCTAGGTCTCCTAGATTTTCCTTCCTCATCCTCACTCTCTTTATAAGTGCCCATGAAATCTTCTAGTTTCACCTGTGCCGCTTGGGCTGCTTTCTGGGCCTTGATGGCTCTAGCTTCATAGATTGCAATTTGTTCTCCTAGCTGCCTGTTCTCCAAGTCAAGGAAAACATTCACACACTTGGCCCTATCCAAATGTGCTTGGAGGTCTTTAATTTGTGCATTTCTGTCCTGGAGGAGAAATTTTGTGATCCTTTCTTCATTCTCCTCATCACTGTCCTCCTGAATGATATCAAACTCCCTCTCAACCTCATGATCTTATTCTTCTTCCTTTACCTTTTGTTTCCCTTTGTCTAGTGGCTGAGCTGAGGTGGGTGGCATGGTCCCTCGCCTTTTGGAGGCAGAAAATTCAAGCCTTGGTCCCTTTTGATATGTGAGAGGGAAAAACCCAAAATTGTCTACTAGAATTCCCTCACCATGGCTGATCTCAAGACTGCCTTTCTTTTCATCAATGATCTCTGCATTTATGTCTTCTGCATTGTGTTCTTGACTGCCCTCTTGAGAGTCACTTTCATTTTCCTCCATGCTAACATTACTGTTATGATATTCACCACTATCATCAACCTCTTGACTGCTTTTTTGGTTCATAGAGTCACTGCTGTCATTATTATTAGGGCTATCATTCATCATGGTTTCTTCTTCATCACCCTCCTCTATGTTTGCAACATTATCATGGCCATTATCATTTGATGTGTTGTCACTGTTAGAGGTGTCTTTATCATTTTCTTCATTACCGTTTTGTGCATTTTCATCTTCATTTTCCTCAACCTCTTTACTGTCCTCTATAGTGTCCTCACTGTTTTCATTTTCATCTATGCTACCTTTAGCTTCTGCATTTTCCTCACTGTCATCGTCTTTATCAATGCTAGCCTCTTTGTCACTTTTCTCTTCATCACTACCCTCTTCCTCCTCTTTATCATCATCTGCTTCTTATTCATTTTTTTTCTCATTGCCTTTGCTTTCATAATCTGCCTATGTCTCTTTATCTTCATCATCATCCTCCTCTTCATCATCATCAATTTCCTATTCTTCATCATCCTCTGCCTCTTCATTATTTGTTTCTTCATCATCATCACCACTTTCTCCATTGTCATTTTCCTCTTCATCATCATCATCATTCTATGTCTCTTCATTGTCATTTTCCTCTTCTTCATCATCATCATTCTCTGTCTCTTCATTTGTCTCTTCTTCCTCATCATCATCTTCTTCTTGATCTGATGCTCTAGGAGAAGGTGAGGGAGGGAGGTTTTCTTGAAGAGAGGATTCATGTGTAAATGAGGAATCATGGTCATTGGGGGGTGATGGAGGAGTGGAGAGAGGTGGATGAGATGATGAGGGTAAATTCACTGATGAGCAAGATGTGGGTTTGTTAAAAACTTCATGGGTGATGAACACTTCCCATGGGATACCTTGTTGCTCTAATTGATGCCACACAATCATCTTGATAAGAGAATGGTGAAAAAGACTTTGCATTTGTTGTGAAGGAGGTCTCTTTTGCACAATGTATGAAATCTTATCAATACTTCTATAAATATAATAGGGAAAATGTAGCGGCTTGGCCCTAGTGAAGTGCATGAGTAGTCTTATATGGTAGGAATAAAGTCTAGAAAACCTACCCTCACAGGTGAAGTATTTCATGATGATTCTCATTAAGGGCGCATATCTCTCGAGTAGATGTGAAAATGGAAAAATGGATTTGCATTCAGCTTGGTATCTAGGTTTCAAGAAGGGTTGATAATGGCTCAGGTCCAAATTTTCCTGTTTGAACCACTTTTCTCCCATACTAGGTATCATGGTGACCACGGAAATGATATTGGTGGATAACTCAAATTTTACCCCTGGTAGATGTGCTTGATGGTCATGAAAGTTAAGGATGAAATGCCTGGTCAACTCAGGAAGAATCTGGACCAGTTGTACCCTTTCACAGAAGTCAAAAAAATCCACCTCTTGGAAATATGCAACTATCATGGGAGAAGCCATCAATTCCTTGGTATTTAGTGGCTCAAATCTGTTTACCCTTCCACCCTTTTTCTGCTGTCTTTTGAGCCCTTAGCCTCCCTCACCACTACCACTATTAGTTTCCCTTGACATCTTGCTCTTTTACTCTTGCCTTTAAGGCCAAAAGCCCTAATTTTCCTTTGTGAAACTGATGGAGAAATCTAGGGTTTTTTCTCTAATTCAAATGACAAGAAAATAGGAAATGAAGGAGGTGTCTTTTTACTTACCCCTCAGAAGTGTTATGGAACCTTTGGAGGTGACTTTGAGGAGTTTTTGAGCAAATTTGAGGGCTTGATCTACTGGAGAAACCTTCTGGTTGAACACACAGCACAAGCGCGTAGCGTCGGGCTAGTTGGGTGGTCACACAGGCCTGTCGGGCAGCTACTGAACATGCAGTGCAAGTGCGTAGCATCGTCAGAGGCTGCACGGGCTGTCGGGCCTATCGAGCACTGCTGAATGGGCTCTGTGCATAGTGCCTGGGCCAGTCGGGCTGCTCTGCACGCTGTCGGTCTGGCTGCTGAACATGCCCTGTGCATAGCACCCGGGCCAGTCGGGTTGCTCTGCATGTTGGTGAACGTGTTCCGGTGCATGGGCACTTTTGCTGGTTCTGCAAGGGATGAACGCGTAGCGTCCATTCTTAGGTGCACAATTCTCTATTGAATTTTCAAAGGAAAGAACCCACAGACGTGTAGCATGGCGTCCCAGGAGCGCAACATAGGGTTTTTCTTGCCCGAAGTTTGCCAAAAATTCCCAAATTTCTCTTTGAAATCCTTTCACTTCTCTTTTGCAGATGACAAATGAGCTTGAGTGATAAAAAATATGCCTTTATAGCCTTAGAAAAATAAATTAAAATTAGAAACCTACTTTTGCTAAGGTTTAATGTTTTGCTTGTCACTTTATCACTAATATTCTTTTTACATTTTGCAGGAGGTGACTTAAAACACAAAAAAATGATGTCTTTTCCTCAACCATTTCTCTCTGTTGTTCTTCAGGTAGCTAATATGATGGACTTTGGCTCTCTTTGGCTTGTTGATGCTTTAACACTTTGTTCTTACCCATTCTATCATATCAAAACCTTAAAACTTGCCTTCTCTGTCATTTGAAACCTAACACATCTCTTTAGCTCATTTGGTAAGGGTAACTTCTTTAAAACATTTTTGAGGGACCCGCCCTTACCCTAATAGTGTGAAAATGTTTCTTTCCTGCATTATGAAGTTTGGAACTCATGTTTTTACCCCCTTTGAGATCTCTGAGTGTGGGTGATATTAAAACATGGTTTCTTCCCCTCTCACTGATTTTCCAGAGGTATAATAAATCTATCTTGCACAATCACCACAGTCTGTACAATCATGTTTGTCATTATCTCCCTTTGGCCACTTCCTCTCCTTTTGAGATAGTGAAACATTGCCACCTTGGAAGACCCTGGAGGTCACCTTCAAGAGCCTATTCAAACTATCTTCCTGTTGTCATCATGGAGGATTCTCATCATCCTTTCTAGTTTCAATAAATCTTCAAGTCATGCTTAGTTGTGCTGATGTACCTCTGTCCTTGTGGTTTTCTGCATTGGCTTCTTGGTTGACAATACTGTTTAGCCAATTAGTCCTAAGAACCCTGATTCTCTTTGAACTTAGGCATGCCTTCTATTCTTTGCTGTGGGTGTCCTTTAGTGAGGAGATGGCCTCTTACCTTACCTATTTCTTTTTATGATAGCTGTCTCAATCATTCCTACAGAAATGTTTAAGATGCACAGTTACCCTCTTCCTGAATGCTGTCTTTCGCAAATTAATCTTTCTGGAAGCCCTTTCTGATCTAATTTGGACAAACAATTACTTAATCTTATTTCAAAATTGATGAAGCCTCTGGCTCATAAAAATAGTACTTTAGAAAATCAAAGACAATCCTACAACCTATAAAACCGTAGTGGCCTAGTGTGATGCTCTTTAGGAAACACAGGAAGGAGTAATTTGGTTGGTGACCCTAGGTGGCAAGTGGAGGGGTTAGGAAAGGCAAAATTGAATGCTGTAGTCAAAGGTGGCAAAACGTAGTGAAGATGAGTGGCATGAGAGCATGATGGGTCTTCTGGGAGTGGTAGGTTGACCATGACATGGTAGAGTAGTAAAACAGTGAAAATTTTATCCTAAGGATAATGAAGGCAGTGAGATTTCTAAAACTCACAATATTCATGAATATTGTTTTTAGAAATCTAGGACCGACATTTTGTCATCTTCAGATAGTAAAAATTACTGATGACTAATAGTGGCTCCACTTGGGAGGGTAACTCCTTTTCAGGAGGTGTCCAAAACTTTAGAGATCAGATCTCTGAGTTTATGAAGACCAATGCCTCATCCATTGGGTAGACTTTTCTTCTTCATTTGCTGATGTTTCTCTTTGAAGTCATGATCTCAAGAACCTGACAAACATGATTACTTCAACTCATCTCTACTTACCCAGCCTACTTTGTCTAGCATTTTTTCTTCCTTGGGTGCACTTAAACTAGCAAACCCTTGACATTCTTTTCTTTTGAAAGCAAAACAAACTAACTAATTGTACCCTTATTACTTCCAAAAGTTCAGATTATGCTAGTGAACTCTTTTTATTCTCTACCTAGACTATTTGATTGTCAAGATTAAGTAGTATGACAGATTTCATTCTCTAAGCTATTGACATGAAATTGAAAACATGATTTGAACCAGGATTAAGCAATCTGATTCAACATGGGTTGTGGCATTGGGACAAGCTGCACACATACATTATTTTTGTACAAACAAAACTAGAAAGTATGAGGGTTGTGTTTCATCATTTGTTAATCATCCCTATCTTTCTCCTTGGGTCAAATTTGAGCATTTATAACCATCATCTTTTTCTCCTAATCTATTTCTACTGACCACTCAAGTTTTTAGGTGTTTTGAAAAGTTATCTTTCACTAACCTATCAGCAATAATTTGAAAACATGTTCAGCCATGATTAGGCTAGATGAATGAACAAGACACTTTTGGAACAAGTAGTGGCATTTAGGCTTGCACACTTTTAGCAGTACTCTTTTTTGGGTATGGGGTTCTACCTCTTCTTTAAATCTGCCCTCTTTTTCATCTTTTCTTTGTTTTTTGTGTTTTCAATATTAGTATTCTAAAAATAAAAACTAGAAATATGCTCATAGTGCATTGAGATTATTTTCATGCCTATCTATCCTAATCTAACCTATACATGATATACATTCAGCTGGTGAACTCTCTTTTCCAATACAACCAGTCAAGTAGATGATTCCATGAGGGATCTTGGTTCAGATCTTTGAGGGTTTTGAAAAAATCAAAAGGCCACTCCAACTTCACTTGTGTTTGAACAGTAGTGCCTAAACTTTTCTTTAAACCTTGCATCAAAATGCTCTTGACATATTGTTGGCTCGAGGGGTCTTGACCCAGGTTTGGTGTGAAAGGTTTTCCAACAAGCCCCTATACTACTGGCCCTTTCGGCAGTGACCTACTTGCGCAGGCCAAAGTCTCACCCGAAGTAGTATGGGTGGGTGCTAGAACCAGGTTTCCACACCCTGAGAAAGGATGGGTAAGGCAAGAAGAGCTGCGCTAGGTCTTGTAATCCCCGATTACCTTGTTCTGCGCAGGGTTAATTAGGTCTCTGTTCGCATCCACGGGCACTATAGTTATATGCTTTTATGGCAATAACACAACATTATATAAACAGAACAAAATAGATCCAGATCCAGACACACACTTACACAGATTTTCACAGCTTAAAGATAGAAAATGCACAATACAGCAATTACCAACAATTCGCACAAGATTACTTACAAATTCAATTCTCTATCAATCCTTCTTATTCATTCATTCAGCAATTCCTCCTTACAATTCCCTTCCCAACTTGTGCACACAACAGCAGGGTCCACACACAGCTGGACTTGGATCTCCGCACACACAGCCAGCAGGAGTCCATTCCCCACAACCCAAACAGATAGCTTAAACCACAATTTGCATCAATAGTTCATCATTCTTGTCCTTTACAATACAAAATTATCCTTTATTTATAAAAATCTAGTCTAGACTTTCCTATGGTCTGCAAACAGTGGTTTTCAGACCCCTAGTTTATCGTTTTACCCATTACAATGCTTTTGGGGCCTTGACCCACCCTAAAACCCCTCCGCTAGATTAAATCTAATAAAAAATATATCAAAAATATCCAAAATGGACCAGTTTCGTAGCTTGTTAGGAGACCCTGTACCAATAGTCCCCCAACACAATCTTGTGACTCGTCTCGAGTCACTGCGGTGGTGCAGCTTTGATCTGTGCACGCAAGGTATCAAGATTGCGGACGAGTGGCGGGGGCACTTCCTGACTCTGGTCCATAGCTTGTTGCGCAATTTTGACAAGTGTCATGGAGGCAAGACCATCTGGAGCCGCGGGAACCCGTTCTAGCAGCCGGTGGAGGCGTGCAATGGCAGACTGAGCATCATGGGCGAGCTGGAGTGCGGTGTCAGCCCATGGTTTCAACCTTTTTTGGATGACATGCTTGCTGTGGTGAAGGTTTGCAATCCTGTCCATGACGGCTAGACGTTGTGTGGAGACATCAACGAGTGAGGAAGTTCTGACTTGATCCAGAGAAGCTTCTGCCTGCTGTAATACTTTCTGGATACGCTGAAGCATAGAATGGTGTCGGACTGATGTCCATATTTGTGCAGCTATTTCAACCAACTGTGCACCCTGCGTAAGCTACTCCTGAACAATATGCATTGCATCTATGATCAATGTGATCCACTGGGCCCATACTCCAGAGAGATGTCAAACTGCTGCTGCGTAGTCTGGGCACGGTGGCAAACCTCTTGCAACACTCTATTGTGTAGTTCTTGTAGCGCTGTGTGAGATAGCTGCGCCAAATAGATTTGAATGTCCTCATTGGTTGGATCATGATTGTTAATTAAGGCAGTGCGAGGGAGTGAACAAGCATTGCTTTTGTTGGGCGGTACTCTGGAGTTGTGGAGAAGTCGCAGCATGTCCTTGTATCTCAGCATTCCTTCTTGGCGTAGAACCCATGGTGACCTGACTGTGATATCGCGGGTGGGGGACTGTGGTACTAACATACCCTCTTCTGCGCTCAAGGTCGTGGTTGTCCCCGGGGTGCGAAGGTCAGTTATTCCCATTGCACTGTACTGGTGCCTTTTTGTACGTGGCTCGCAGCCAATACTTTCTGCAGGAAGCCAACGCTCAATCCTTTGACTACACTCAGCATTCTTAGGCCTTCTCAAGATGCTGTCTGCGGGTGCTGAGCAGCTCGGGAATGGATCATTCGGCGGGTTAGCGTCCTTCTTAGTAACAAGACAACGGTCATTCCAGAGAATTTCAATGATCGCAGAAAACCAATAGGCCGATAACAGGAGCATATTGCAGAACCAATAAATAGACTGATGCGAAGTTATTCTACCAACCGCACGTCGTCTGGAGCTATTTAATGGGGGAGTAGCTCGTACAGGAAACTTACCATCGGCAATTCAAATTAAAATTACCATAAATGGCTGCATTGATGGTCCGCCGCCTCTTTTGTGTAACTATAAGGGTCCCTTCTTATCAAAATGGGGTGTACTGATGGTCATTATTCAGACCTGATGTCTCTTCCATGGAATGTCAGATTCCGAATGACATCATCGTGCTGTTCGCGTACCCTGAATTAAGGTTGCTGCGAGGTGTTCTATAACAGGGTTCAGGTACCAGATCTGCAGGTTAGCCACCAATCTTCTCAAGCCATGCTCTTATTCCTCGGGTGGGATGCCTTGGTCTGGTAGGTCTGTGTCAAGCATCCTCGTGCCATATGTTACTTGAAGTGATCGCAAATTCTCCCAATTGCACGTGGGTTCAGGTGCGTCTGTAATCGAACGCACACCTAGGGCAGCAATAACCAGTTTGTTGAGTGATGAAAAAGGCATGAATTTTCCATTTATTTCTTTATCTTTATCTTTAATCATAACTCCTTTATATTCTAAAATGTTAATATATCAAAGAATTATAGTAGAATTAAGGAGATAAGTGATCAGTGAAAATTTATTAAATATTGTCTTTTCTTTTATACATAAAATAGAAGAAATAGAAAGCCACCATTCGGGAGGAAAAGAAAAAGCAGAAGTAACTGCTGTCCCTTCGCCAGGAAGCCATATCCAGACAAGAAGATTGAGATTGGAATGCACAGTCAAAGAAAGGAAAGGAAAAGCGTGGCATCAGCGCAAGAAGACAAAAATATGACTAGAGATAGAAGATAGAGCGAATCCCTCAGGATTTGTTGATCCCGAGGGATCACTGCTTCAAAGCTCATCTATATTCTCATTTTGTCTGCCTGGCTGTTATAAAAGGACAACGCTTGTAGAAATCAGGGAGAGCATGTATTGCCATTATTCAGATTTCCCTTTTGTGTTTTCACTTTGATCATCGACTCTCGTTGGATAAAATAGAGTGCGATTGCCTGTAAACTTCCTTACACATGATTAATATATAATTCGTTGTTGTTCCATTATTTGATACTGGAGTAGTTCGGCAGTGCTTTACTAGCGGCAAAGGGCTCGACCCTAGTGGATCCACTTGATATTTGTACCATTAATTTACAATTCCAGTTGTGTGACGGTTTTCTTCAATTTTCATTTCCCTTAATCGCATTGCTTTACAGTTCCCTGTTTTAAAGTTTACTGTTCCAATATTTTTTGAAATTGTTTTATTGCATAAGTTGTGATTGAACCACTTTTTCGTTCCCTCCCACCATAACAAGATTACTATCCTTTGCAGCTTATATTGTTATGTTATTCGTTTCATGTATAAAGCTTCACTATTCATTTTGGATTTTGCTGTTCATTTCTAGTAAATAGCTTTGTTGTTCATTACTACTAAATAAGCTTCGTTGTTCATTTCTTTCTTGCAAGTATTTGGTTTTTCTTTAGAATATTATTGTAGTGAGCGTGTTTATTCCATTTCCATTAGCAACGTTATTAATTTAATTCAGTTATCATTTCCAATTAGTTGTTTTGGTGTGGAGTGCAAGGCCAACAACTGTAAAGGACATTGGCTATTACTGTCTAAGTTCTCAGATTGAGGATCTTGTTTATGTTTGATTTCATTTACATCAATTGACAGAGGAAAGAGTTATTACTACCGCATCCTTGACTGATGATTGTTGTAGTTTCCTGAGTGGGTGATCTAGTTTCAGAACATTAAGTTTCTTGTAATTGCAATTAGATTTTATTTTCAAGCATCCATTTATTGTTGTATTTGGAACACTATACTGCGAATTGGAAAACATTACTCTTGGATTAAATTGCCGCCTTAGACTGAGTACACTCTTGAAATAAAAAATCGTACCTGGATTGATAATTAATGTGGGATAAATAGGAGTTAAAAAGACACCTTATATACCTCAACATTTTGGTGCCGTTGCCGGGGAGAGTGTATCCATTTTTTTTCCTTCAGAGAGTAGTGTGATGAGTGTCTGCTAAGGAAGAACCGGGTATTAAAAAAGGAAGGTAAGAAGCTGCGTAACGAATGAGGAACATGCTCGTTCACCTGCCCGCTTCATAGCAGAACTGCGTAGAAATTTAAGGTGGGAATGAATGCTTGCGTTTTTTTGAATGACTAGAATATCTAAACAAAACAAAATTCCTCCTAGACCTGAAAAACCTAAGGGACCGGTGACCCTTGGGAAAACAACGTTTATCGAAGAAATCATAAGAAAATCCAAGTCTCAGTCATCTGTAGGACCCCAAATTATTACTGCTAGATGTCCTATTGATTTCCTTCAAACCACGGGATCACCATCTGTGGCTAACGCTAAGATTCACGGTGAAACTGAAGGGGTAGAAAAAATTTTTCAGGATACTAAAAATCCGCAAACAAGCCCTTCACAAGGATAAAATTCTAGTACCCTCTGCGAAGGAGGAGGAGAAACAGGGGAAATAGAAGAACCAAGATCCCCTCTTGGAGTAGTCCAAACACTAAGTAGCCCAGATAAGGGGAGTGCTGCCAAAATCATCCAAAACAAAGATGAAGAACCTGAAAAACCAAAATCCCCTCAGATAATAGTTCAACAAGGAACACTCATTATCCCAGACCAAGGAAGTGCTGTTAAGTTCATCCCTACTCCTTCTAGTCAGCCTAGGAATAACTCCCTAGAAATCCCAAAAGGATATTGGCACATATTTTATCAAATGGCCCAGAACCAGCAAACACCTCAAACTTCCACACTGCAATATCCCATTGTGGACATTGTAGTTAATGCACCCAGCATATTCCTACATTCCATGGCTTGACAGCGGAAGATCCAGATGCATTTATGTTTGAATTTGATGTATTATGTGGGGGGTATGACTATATCACCGATCCCCAAAAGCTAAAATTATTTCCCTCCACATTAAAAGGAGCAGCTCTACGATGGTTTATGGGGTTAGGTGGAGGTGTTATAAATAACTAGGATGAGATGAAAGTTGCTTTTCTAAAGAAATATCAGGATTATTATAGGTCCAGGGAATTAAAGGATGAAATATTTCAAATGGCAGCAAAACCTAATGAAACATTGGAGGAATATGTAGAATGCTTTCAATACAACCTCCAGAGATCACCTTATGCATCTTTACCCTTACCTAATAATGTGTTAAAAACTACATTAATTAAAGGGATGAAGGAACAATGGGTTGAAACATTAAACATTATGGGAAAAGGTGACATATATCAGGAAAATTTTGCTGACATCATTGATTTATGTATCAGGAGCTCGAGAAGCAGTAGAAGACAAACCAACAAAATGTGACATGACCACAAGGGATAGCAAGATCTTTGGTGGAGGTATAACCCGCGCAGAAATCGACAATCTACTAGAAGATTTCAAAACTGATATTCTAGGGACTCTGACAATGTAGCTCGACATCATGCAAGCTAAACAAAAGAAAGAAGAAGCAGAAAAAAATTTGGCAATATTCTGCCCTAGATGCAGAAAGAAATAGCCATAAAGAATGCCTGCTAGATACAATCCAAGTCTGCGCCATCTACACGAAAGATCACTCCACAGAAAGTTGCCCCTCACTCCCAGGATTGAAAGTAGTCTACAAATATGCAGAAGAAGAAACATAACTGATGTACCTACTCAATCAGTGCCGTCAATGGCAGCCACGAAAAACAAGTATACCCATTGATCCATCCTCTTCTTTTCAGTCTCCTCAGTATAAGGCTCAACAATATAATGGAATATGGCAAAATCAGCGACCTTTCCCCAGCTGGTCACAACAGCCATTTCCTACATCGCCATGGAAAAATCAAACAAATCAAACCAATTGGCCAAAATTTCCTTACTGTCCACCATTTTGGAAAAATAATGGATATCCAACACAATGGTCCCCCTCCACCTCACAGAGTCAAACCTGGCAGTCGAACTGGAAAAGATCTATGAATCAGCTAGCTAGAATGATTCCTCTCCCTCCACCTACACTGCTAGTGCCAAATACATTGCAACAAAATCCGTAGACCAACTTAAGACCGCAACTCCCACCCCAACCCAACCCAAACCCTAATAATAGACCAGTTCAATCTAGTCAAATAATCGAAGCACCAAAACTAGAAACTGAGTTAAGGGAGTGCAACGACCTTCAATTAAGGTCTGGGCACATAATAGAATCAAAGGGAGAAAAAAATTTTCAAGTTGAAAATTCATTACCTTTAGAACAACATTACAAAAAGATAATGTGGTTAGACAACAAACTCATGAGCAAGCAACCACCTCTTCTCCACCATTCCCAGAATGACTAATCATACCTCGCCCAATAGAACATCCTGATTTTGATCTTCTAGGAGAAATAAAAAATTTGTGTATAAAAATTCCACTCCTCCAAGATATCCAAGATATTCCAATTTATGCAAAAACCATCAAAGAATTATGTATAATAAATCCAAAGAGGAGAATAACAACTAATCCAACTGTCCAAGTAGTCGACACCCTATCTGAATTACTATCAGGAAGAGAAGCACCTGTAAAATATGAGGACCCAGGAAATCCTATAGTTATGGTGCAAATCAATGGAAAATCCTTTCCAAATGCCTTAGTTTATTTAGGAGCTACAATCAATATCCTAACAACCACCACATGTCAAAAACTTGGCATTACATCATTAGATCCAACCACAACCTTATTGAAATTGGCTGACCGATCGGTAGTCAGGCCAGAAGGCACACTACATGATGTAATGGTATTTGTAGACTCCTGGGAATACCCTGCTGACTTTCTAATTATTAACCCTAAAAAACAGCTAGATGGACACCCTTTAATCTTAGGTAGACCTTGGCTAGCAACTGCTGATGCTTACATTGGCTGGCGACAAGGCAGCATGACTATAACTAGAGGGAGTAATGTTAAGAATTTAGCGTTATACCCTCCTGCCCAGCCAAGCTTAACAATAATGAAAACAAATAAACAACCTGTATCATACCTCACATAAAACATTAGATCACCATTAACCATAGAGGATGCCCTCAAATTTAAAGACCAAATAGAGGACGACATCATTAACAGTTTCCTTAACCAACCAAAAACTAGATCCCATTTGCAATGTCACATGATTGAGGCAGCATTTGATAATGAAGAAGAAGAAGATCCCCTGAAAGACACTCATGATCAATCAATACCTACCACCTTTGTTTACAATATCAAAACTATAGAAATTGAGCCAGTAAAAACTCTGAACATTAACAAAAACCTGACTGCTGAACAAGAAGAGAAGATGGTCCAACTACTGAGAAAAGATAAGGAAGCTTTTGCATGGGATTACCCAGACATGAAAGGAATTGATCCCCAGTTATGTACGTACCACATTTATACAGAAAAATATGCTAGACCCATTCGCCAACCCCAACGGATATTAAACCCTCATCTTAAGGATATTGTGAAAGATGAATTACAAAAACGTTTGGATGTAAAATTTATTTATCCAATATCTGATAGCAAGTGGGCCTCTCCACTAGTAGTGGTGCCAAAGAATAATGGAAAGTGGAGGATATGTGTAGACTACATAGAATTAAACAAAGCAACCCAGAAAGACCACTTTCCCCTTCCTTTCATTGATAAGGTATTAGATACATTAGCAGGAAAGAAATTATTTTCTTTCTTAGATGACTTCAATGGATACAATCAAATTCAGATTACCCCTGAAGATCAGGATAAGACTACTTTTACCTGTCCTTGGGGAAAATTTGCTTACAGAGTTTTACCCTTTTTCCTATGCAATGGGCTTGCCAAATTTCAGAGGGCCATCCTCAGCATCTTTTCATATTTAATAAATGAAGGGCTTGAAGTATATATGGATGATTTCACACCTTATGGAGATGATTTTGAGCCAACATTAGAAACATTGGAAAAGGTGTATTACCACTAGGCTCTGCTTGAGCCATGAAAAGTGTCATATGATGATGACCAAGGGACTCATCTTAGGTCATTATATCTCAGCAGCTGGAATACAGGTAGATCTAGCTAAAATTAAGATAATTTTGTTAATACCTACTCCTACCACATAAACAGAGGTACACAGTTTTCTGGGATTTTCTGGTTATTATAGAAGATTCATAGAGCATTTTTCTCAAATAGTTGCACCTCTATACGCATTTACAGGGAATGTTGATTTTATTTGGACAGATAAGTGTGACCATGCTTTTGAGGATCTGAAAAAGCTTGTATCAGCAGCCCCAGTGCTAAGGGGCCCAAATTTGGATTTTCCATTCCAAATTTCATCTGATGCCTCAGACACAACTATCGAAGCAGTCCTTGGGTAGGAAGAAGATAAAAAACCATATGCAATTTATTATATTAGCAAGAATCTATCTCCTACTGAATTAAACTATACTGTGACTGAAAAAGAATTTTTAGTTGTAATACATGTTGTAAATAAATTTAGACATTATATTACTGGGTATCCTGTAGTTTTATATACAGATCACTCTACCATAAAATATTTAGCAAATAAACCTATTACAAATGGTAGAGTAACAAGATGGTTGATTTTATTGCAGGAATTTGACATCACAATAAAGGATCGACCTGGAAAAGAGAATCTTGTAGCTGATTTCCTCTCATGAATGCCAAAACCAGCAGACGCAGCAACAGTCGAGGATCAGTTTCCAGATGAACATTTGTTTTCTGTTATTGTCAGAACACCATGGTATGCTGACGTTGCATATTATTTAGCAGTAGGTAAATTACCCAAGCATCTAACGCCCAATGAACGAAAACAAATAGTGCATCGCAGTACCCGATTCTCTTGGATTGGGGGCTACCTATTTCATATAGGAGCAGATATGCACATCAGAAGATGCATCTGAGAAGACGAAATATTTGACATTTTGAAAGCATGCCACGATGGGCCGTGTTGCGGGAATTTCGCAGATTGTAGGACTGGTCACAAAGTTTTACAAATAGGCTATTACTGGCCTACAATTTTTAAAGATGCTAAAAAGTTTGTACAAGCCTGTGATAGTTGCCAAAGGGTGGGACGCCTGGACAGTATGATGAAATGCCTTTGAATCCACAATTAGTAATCAAGCCATTTGAGCACTGGGCACTTGATTTTATTGGTCCTATTAACCCATCATCAAATCAGAAAACGTACATACTAGTTGCAACAGAGTATGTTACCAAATGGGTTGAAGAAGAGGCACTTCCAAGACCTACAGAGGACTTTGTAATAAATTTCCTTTTCCAAATATTTGTGCGATATGGCCTCCAGAGGGACATAATTACAGATGGAGGACGACAATTTGTAGGTAATAAAATCGCTGCAACATTAAAAAATTACCACATTCGGCACAAAATTACAACTGCATACCACCCACAGACAAATGGCCAAGTAGAGAGCACGAATAAGGTGATAGAGGCAATACTTACAAAAACAGTTGCATCACACAGACGTGATTGGTCTTCAAGATTGCTGGAAGCCTTGTGGGCATACCGAACAATGTGGAGAAATACCACCGGGTATTCACCATATCAATTAGTATTTGGAAAAGAACCCATCTTTCCAATAGAATTTGAAATTCAAACATTAAGAACAATGCAGGAGGTGGGTTTGAATTTAAATGAGGCCCAGGTTAGCAGATTACAAAAAATCAACGAGTTATATGAAATTAGGCTCTCAGCCCTTCAAAACACTGCATTGATTCAACAACAGAGAGCAAAATGGCACGATGCCCTTATTAAAAAAAAAATCTTCCACAAAGGAGATTGGGCACTCTTATACAACTCCAAGTTTCAGGATTTCCCAGAAAAACTCCAGACATAATGGCTTGGCCCTTATGAGATACATAAAGTGCATGACAATGGCACCATTACATTAACTACCATTAACAGATCTGGACATTCTTTTAAAGCAAACGATCATCGAGTACGAGTTTACCACAAACCGCTTAATCAGGAATCCTTTTACCAGCAATTACGAGGAGATTCCACTATGCAGATTATTTCTGAGGAAGATAAATCCTCCTTAGCATTAATTCACTAAACAATTACTTTGTTTCTGAAATTTGTACATAATATTTTCTCTTTAATTTCGCTTGTGTAAACTGTTTTTTTACAGTTTTTTTTTTCCATGCTGTTCCTCTTAAGGAACCGTTGTTGTTCCTCTTAAGGAACATTAGTCATTCCCATTAAGGAAAAACAATCTTGCGTGCTTATATTTGTTTTCTGTTCCTCTTAAGGAACAACAACCGTTCCTCTTAAAGAAACAACACGTCTGCCCGATTGTTTTTGTTGTTCCTTTTAAAAGGAACAACCCTTTCGCCTTTTTTCACTTTCTGCCGTTCCTTTTAAGGAACATCAGTTTCGATTTGGAATGTTTTTAGGCTGTTCCGCCGAAGGATTAGCATTTTATTTTGCACTTGGTTTATTTTTTATTTCGCTTAAGGAACATTTGTTGTTCCTCCTAAGGAACATAAGTTTCGCGTGTATCTTTTTCTTTTATTTGTTGTTCCTCTTAAAGGAACTGCAGTTTTGAGTGCATATGTTCTTTTTTCTATTCCTCTTAAGGAACAACAACTGTTCCATCTAAGGAACAACACTTTTTGAGTGCATTTTTTTGTTGTTTCTCTTATTGAACAACATTTTGAGAATTTTTGTGAATAATGTTTCGCTCTTCATGATCCTTTCAAGGAAAAGATGCAAATTTATGAAGGACACAAAAATTAGAGGTTACTGAAATCAACAAATCAAGGAAAAATTGCAATCTTTAAAGAAATTGCTTTGTATTGATAAGAAAAAAGGAAAGAACACAACTATCTATATCACTTTGATGTCTTTATCTTCACTAAAACTAATTTGATTGATTATTTTTATCATGTTGGTTCTTCCCTAATCCTCATAACTCTCTTTGTATTTTATTATTGAATAATAATAAGGGCATATTTTCTTCTATTGAGATGTTCAAACTTCTTCCACCATCCCTACTCTTAAGGAGTGTTGAGCCATCCTCCACATATAAATAGGAAAGTGCTATATAAAAGAAAAGGAAAAAGAAAAAAAATAAAAATAAAATATCTATATGATTACTAACAAATCTATGATTTTGGTTTTCAAACTCATGTGGTGATCATTTTTTAAGGAGCCTTCCAGATTATCCACATTGCTAGAGAACGAATGTCCTTATAGACATTCGTTCTCTAGCAATGTGGATAATCCGGAAAGATCCTTAAAAAATCTATGATTTTTCGAATGGAGGATAGGGGGTCTCATCAAGAGCCAGCCTACCATGATCATAAGAAAGCAGTGAAGTGGCATTCCCACTATGGCCACCACACTAGGGATATGATCCAATGGGCACATTAGAAAAATAAAAAGTCCTTGGAACAGGAGGTCTCATCACGAGCCGGCCTGCCCACCTTTCACTCCTTCCTGATGAATGGCATTGTGATTCATCTGGTTAGCAAGCCAGTACAATGGCCTCCATCCTGACATTAAAAAGCACTTTCCTACGAATATATAAAGGACTATGGTTCCAAGGGTGAAAAAGCAACTTTGTCAAGGTTATAAACACCTATGGGCAACAGAGCTCTGCTGATGGTATTGGAGTCATATTTTTCATAAATCAATAGTAATTATAAACATTTTTCTTATATCTTTATCTTGATTTCAAATGAGGTTATGCTCCTAAACCCCTTTTTTTCGAACCTCTTATACATGAAATATTGTTTAAAAATCAATCATAATGGTTCAAGTGAATAATGACCACATAAGAATTTTTTACGTCAGTTGTCCTCTTCCCTATTTTCACATCATTCCATAGCATTTCCATATCTATTCACGATTTTCATCATAAGCCTCAATTTCAGTAATTCGATACTTTTTGTGACCATGTCATGGATACGTATGCCTTTTTATACTGTACGATTGTCGTCCAGTATGCTGCTCCTCCATTTTCCCGGTCGAGGACGACCTATCATATTTTAGGGGGCGTGGGTGACTTCTAAAATACGATTGCATACGTGCCAATTCCTTATTTTCATCAGATCCTAGAAGTAGCAAGTTTAACGGTATTGATATTTTCCGATATGCACGGGTTGATGTTCCATTGCCATTTCTGTGTATTGCTGTGAAAAATTAACAGTGTGCAAAGCTTAGATGAAATGGGAGGTCGACCAGTATGTAGCGAACCACAAGTACTAACAGTTTCCAATGCTGCATGAGAAATCTTGGTAAGAGCAGGATGCATTACCTACCTTACACGACTCCAGTAGCCCCATGAAACTGTGGCCATCAAATTTTTGCAGAATTTGTAGGAGGATCATTCCATAGTAAGACGAAGGCGAATAACAGTAACGAATGTAGTAATTTCTGAGGTATTTGGACTACCAGTAGTTGGACCCATATGGACCAATAAAAAATTGAGACTTCTAGAGGCCATACCCATATTTCGGGACGAAGGAAAAAACCTGACCGTCAAAGGAAAAGGAGTACAGCCAGCAACTCTGGGAGAACCATGGGTAGAACTGGCTAGATTAGTGCAAAGTGACATTACATGCGATGGGAGAAAGGATGTGGTAAGACCACGCCACCTCAAATTATTAGCAGTACTAAAATAGAAATGTGCTGTAAATTTTCCTGCATATTTAAATTTTTTACTGCATGACACTGCTCAGAGCATAAGGAAATCCTGTCATACAGGAATGGTAGTAAGCCACCATTGTTTAATTTGATTAATAGTTAGTTATATTCTTGCTCAGCAATAGACTAGCTGGGAGGAATTGGTATTTTTAATAGACAGGGGAATAGCCTTACGTGCCTCTAAACAAAAAAGAACCACCAGCACAACAAATAGACCTCTAAAACACAGACAGTCCTCTAGATTGAGAAGAAGCAGGGGAATGTTGGGAAGCCTCCAGGGTAGCAGCAGCCAACCCTTAGAATTACATAGTTCTGGAGATGAGCAACCCCCACAACCTAAAGGAGGAGAAAACCAAGAAGAGGAAGAAACTGAGCACACCAGTGAAGAAGAAAGGGAGGAAGAAGAACCTCATGTAACCACCAGCGCAAGTCCACCACAGAGGCCATTGCAGGAGGAAAAATTGGCCCAAATTTTGGCCAATATGAGTGAGTATATTCAACCCCAGAGTCTGCTCAACCTCAATATTGAGGTAGAGAAATCACAGGAACACTCTGTCCACAGCAAGGATACATCTGAGGAAATTCATGATGAGGAGGAGGCAGAAGCAGAAGCCCCTCAGGAAGTGGCAGATCAAACTAGGGTTATCTCCCCTAAGGAACCTAGTCAGGATAACGCGAACACTGAAGAAGTGTTCCAAACATAGAATATGGAAACAAGCCAGGGCAAGGGCATAGTCCCTGAAGAACAAAACCCAGCTAAGCAGCCAAGTCCAGAAAAGGAAACAGTTGTTCCTTCCAAGAAGAAGAAGAAGAAGAAGACAAATGAAATTAAGAGGCTGCAGAAGGAATAGAAAAAGCTGCTAAAATTAGTAAAACAATTCAGACAGAAGATAAGGGTCCTCAAAAGGAGGAAAATATCTACAAGAACCCCGAAAACATAGACTGTAGGAACTCGATATCGTAAGAAGGAAACCCAGGTAGATCTTCAACCCAGAAATGTTTTGATGGACAATGACCCTGGTGTAGCAAAAATCCAGGAGGACTTGGCACAGGCTCAACAGGCTAGAGAAAGGCTCGAAGAAGGGACTATTCCTAAGAAGAAATACCAAGAGTTACAGCAGCAATTAAAGGACATCAATGCATTAGAGGCAGAAGCCCTTGATAAATGTCGGGAGGCAAAAGAACAAGTTGAAAAGGTAAGGAATAGACTAAAAATAGTCAGGAGTCAAATGGATACTCTCTGTTGTCTATATACAGAAGTTCTAGCATGTAGGTCCTCTACAAAAAATTATGCTTTGTTTTTGTTAGAAAGATATTTGCAGTTAAAAATTAAGGCTGTTAAGGCAGGGAAACCTATAGAATTAAAAACTGTTGATGATTTTATAAACTTCTGTAAACTCTATGGAGTAAAAGTTTAGCGGTTACTCTGCGAATTTTATTTGCATAATTTTATATTGAAAAAGGAAATGGAGAAGAATCCCAGTCCTTTTGTGGGTGATGTCCAGTATCAAGCATTTATTTCATTTGCTGTTAACCAGTTAAAATGGCTTAAGGCCTATAACACTTTTCAGAGACGAGAAAATGAGATAGACCTTTGGGTTAGGGGTGAACCGAGATGCCCATTACAACTGTGGGCTAAGAAGAAAAGCTTAATGAAAAAGGAGGGTGTGATCCAGACATTGGGACCCATCCACAAAGCAATTGTCTTGCAAGGAGTAAAATATTTTCTGGCATCAAAGACCAGGCTATAGTAGCGGCTAAAATACGATGGAATATTTCCAATCGGAATATTCAGGATAGAGAGCTATTCAATTACAAAAATTTTAAGTTAGCTGCCGATCGCCTGGTTACCTATAGTAACCTCATCTTGCGGGAAGGCTCGTATTGGCTAGGTTGTAGATTTTGAACCCCTATTATCTGGTATCCTGTAGCAGGATATAAGGCCATATATGAATTACCTGAAGGGCAGACAGGGCATATTTTTGAAGCTTTAGCTGCAAATTATGGTTTTAGACCACTTCACTAAAATCCCTCTCCAGCCTATTCTCTAACTTCTTTGCATGTAAATTACATGGTTTTCATGAGGGCATGAAAAAGGGTAAGCAGGGGGTGTGATGAGCGATGGAAAAGGTATGAATTTTCCATTTATTTATTTATCTTTTTCTTTAATCATAACTCCTTTATATTCTAAAATGGTAATATATCAAAGAATTATAGTAGAATTAAGGAGATTAGTGATCATTGCAAGTTGATTAAATATTGTCTTTTCTTCTATATAGAAAATAGAAGAAATAGAAAGCCACCATTCGAGAGGAAAAGACAAAGTAGAAGTAACTGCTGTCCCTTCACTAGGAAGCCATATATAGACAAGAAGATTGAGATTGGAATGCACAGTCAAAGAAAGGAAAGGAAAAGCGTGGCATCAGCGCAAGAAGACAAAAATATGACTAGAGATAGAAGATAGAGCGAATCCCTCAGGATTTGTTGATCCCGAGGGATCACTGCTTCAAAGCTCATCTATATTCTCATTTTGTCTGCCTGGCTGTTATAAAAGGACAACGCTTGTAGAAATTAGGGATAGCATGTATTTCCATTATTCATATTTCCCTTTTGTGTTTCCACTTCGATCATCGACTCTCGTTGGTTAAAACAGAGTGCGATTGCCTGTAAACTTCTTTACACATGATTAATATATAATTCGGTTGTTGTTCCATTATTTGATACTAGAGTAGTTTGGCAGTGCTTCATTAGCGGTAAAGGGCTCGGCCCTGGTGGATCCACTTGCTATTTGTACCATTACTTTACAATTCTAGTTGTGTGACAGTTTGCTTCAATTTTCATTTCACTTAATCGCATTGCTTTACATTTCCCTGTTTTATAGTTTACTATTCCAATATTTTATGAAATCTTTTTATTGCATAAGTTTTGATTGAACTGCGTTGTCATTCCCTTCCACCATAACAAGATTACTATCCTTTGCAGCTTATATTGTTATGCTATTCATTTCAAGTATAAATCTTCGATGTTCATTTCGGATTTTGCTGTTCATTTCTATTAAATAGCTTTGCTATTCATTACTACTAAATAAGCTTCGTTGTTCATTTATTTCTTGCAAGTATTTTGTTTTGCTTTAGAATATTATTGCAGTGAGCGTGTTTATTCCATTTCCATTAGCAACGTTATTAATTTAATTCAGTTATCATTTCCAATTAGTTGTTTTGGTGTGGAGTGCAAGGCCAACAACTGTAAAGGACATTGGCTATTACTGTCTAAGTTCTCAAATTGAGGATCTTGTTTATGTTTGATTTCATTTACATCAGTTGATAAAGGAAAGAGTTATTACTACTACATCCTTGACTGATGATTGCTATAGTTTCCTGAGTGGGTGATCTAGTTTCAGAATATTAAGTTTCTTGTAATTGCAATTAGATTTTATTTTCAAGCATCCATTTACTCTTGTATTTGGAACACTGTACTGTAAATTAGAAAACATTACTCTTGGATTAAATTTCTGCCTCAGACTGAGTACACTCTTGAAATAAAAAATCATACCTGGATTGATAATTAATGTGGGATAAATAGGAGTTAAAAAGACACCTTTTATACCTCAACACAGGTGAGCCTGTTCGGGCATGGTTCGATCGCACCCTTGAGTGTTGTATGTCAGCAAGTATTTGCCTAGGTCGACTGACCACGGAACCCATATGGAAACTGGGGTCCCTAAGCGTAGGATCACCTTATTCCAATACTTCTCCTGAGTGAAGAATATTTTCCCTTGCGCAGGTGCTCCGTGTAGTGTTAGTGGTAGTGCCCCTAGCCTGCGCTCCATGGGAATTTTAGGTTCAATAATATTTGTACTATCTCCTGCGTCATCATGGCAAGGTAGGTCTCTTTCCTTGGTAGAGATGCGATAGAAATTCCTGGTGGTCCGAAGATATCATTGTGCCGAAACCTCGTGCAATCGACCTTGCCAATTTTCCAGCTTCTCATCAGAGTCAGAAAAAAATTCTCTGCCCTTTTTTCCAGCAGAGCACTCCTTCATCTGTGGGGTTAACCCGATATTCATCCTGCGCAGTCAACTTATAAATGTGATCTATCTCCTCCTCCTCATAGGCTCGCTCTGTATACTGCGTGCCTTTTGCCGGATTTAGTGGCACGATGACGTGCGTACCATTGTTTTCAAACACCATGCTGTGCTTCTTAAGATTGATGACACCCCCCATGTCTATAGCCCAGTCCAATCCGAGGAGCGCAGGATAGGGATCTGCATCTTCCACAATCTCTATTACTTCAAAGTCAGTTAGGACCCTTACCCCCGCGATGTCAACCATGACTTTTGGTAGCCTTCCTAGAGGAATGATATTTTGTTGATTTTCCATGCGCAGTTGGATAGTGGACCATTCTAATTTAGGCTCTCCCATTTGTTGTCATGTCTACTTTGGTAATACATTCACATCTGATCCAAGATCTAAGATGACCTGATCCATTTCGTAGTCACCAATCTGCGCAGTCAACCGCATTTCTCTTCCAGTGCGTTTCTTATAGCTGTATAGTTTATGTACATCCTTAATCCCAGGGCTCAAATTGGGCCGTGTTGCACAGGTATTCAGTAGTGCTTGGAGATTTCCTATGGCCTGCGGGTTTCGTAGCAACTTCAGACATGCCTTCAAAAAGGGCTCAACTTCTTCTTCTACCTAGAGGTGTGTCGAATGCTGCGTGGGGCTTGCCAATGGTGTTTGTTTCTTGAGATTTACTCCTTCCCGAGGGGCAAGCTCCTCTTTTGCTCCATAGATGACCACCTCGCTGCATTTCATGACTTTTACACTTGGATTCGTATTCCTTAGCTCGGTTTTTACTCTTTGTATGGGCTTCTTTTCCTTGCATCTTCACTATTAAAATTGGGCAATCCTCCACCACATGGTCCAGCTGCCTACAATACTTGCACGATGGTCTGGTGGGATTTGGGAATTCTCTGGAAAAGTGTCATATTTCCCCACAGTTATACCAGATTATTTTCCCACGTCCTCGTCTTGCGCTTCCTCCTCGACCTCCTTTGCCTCTGGTCAGTGATCCTCCAAAGTGCGCAGATAGTCTTGGCGACGCAGGGTTTGATTGTTCCCTATATAAGTTCCCACGATCCATCATTAAATCGTAAGTATGACAGTTCTGCTCATCATGTCCCACTTATCGGTAGAATTTGCACCATTTTTGTTTCAGTTCTGGGACATACAAACCTAGCCGAGGGCAATGGTTCATATCATGCAATCCTACCACCCGACAGTCATCACACCATAGTGCATGCCCGCTTGACCTTGGTCGCGACAGAATAGGTTCCCTACTTGCTCCTGGGCATACTGGACTAGGTCCTCCCACTTGCATGTAATCCGTTAGTAGAGGGAATTGATCCTTTGTGTGGCCAGACACCCGACATAGTATGCACCAAAGATCTGTGCATCCATCCTTTCCTCGCTCTTTTCACAGGTTCTGTATTTCCATATGCATAGCCCCAAGCTGTTCCTAAATTTTTTGTACTCCTACTGACGTATCCTCATGGGGTGCAGCTTCTAGCTTCATAGCGACTTCCACAACTTTCTCCTATGATTCAAAGGCCTGATGACTCATTGGCGTGCGTAGGTGAGGTAACAACATAGCAATGAACCATTTTGTATGCTGTCTATCATCATACTCGAACCCTCCTTCACTGATTGCTTTCTTCAATCACTGGTCCACCTCCCATACTGACTCAAACGCACCATGTTTGAAGTCCTTTACTTCTGCTACCAACTGGGAGTAAGATTTCGGCTTACTGAACTGTTGCTTCAGAGCATCTTTAATATCCTGAATGGATGCGCTCCCATTCTGGGAAATGTATCACATATACCAGTCCAAGGCTCTTTCCTTGAATGCCAATGACAATTGCACCCTCTTTACCGTATCAATGAAGACAGAGTTTGCAATGAACCAAAACCGGTCCATATCCTCATCTCCTCCCCCCTTGAAGGTAGATAGTTTCAGGTGTGCATCCATATCACTGTTTAGGGGAGGTGGTGGTATGGGTGAATTCTTACCTTTGTGCGGCCTAGGTGGCGATGTAGCTGGGGGGGTCTTGCGCAGCTGGATCTTGTAACAGAGTATAGGCGGATCTTCCTCTGTCAAGGTTAGTCTGATAGTACTTACCACTGCATGTCACGCTCACGTCTAGATCCGAGGTCATTCATTCAGTATGACTACACAGAATGCTCTTTTCGCACAGTAATATCTTAATCAACAACGGTAACGTCGTCAGAAATTTTCCCTGAAAACCTTTAAAGAATCGTCCTTCCACCTCGGAGTATGAGACAAATTGATCAATAACAAATTCTGTCACAAACCCTCCTAGCACGCTATTCACTCAGTGATCTACCGTACGCGTGATAGTATTATCGGTCTTTTCCAGCTGTTGGATTAGCTCTGGGGTCCACTGGGTGACTCGTTCATCCTTCCAACACTTCTGGAATTCTACTAGTTTGGCCAGCCACTCTTGAAGCTCAATCATGAATGTCATAAAGAATATTTCGTAGCTCTCTGTAAGAATATACCTATTTTTCCACCTTTCCGCTGTTAACTCTTCACTACGATTTTCTTTTACTGTGAACTCCTGGATCTGCCTTTCGAACTAGTCTTTGATCTCATTTCTTTCAGGCTTCCAGTATTATCTTGTCATTACCTGATCCCTCTCTCAGACTTCTTTTGGTCCCGGCAACGAAACCATTTGTTTGCTCAAGGGGTCTTGACCCAAGTTCGGTGTGCAAGGTTTGCCAACAAGCCCCTATACTACTGGCTCTTTCGGTAGTGACTTGCTTGCCCAGGCCAAAGTCTCACCCGAAGTAGTATGGGTGGGTGCTGGAACCAGGTTTCCACACCCTGAGAAAGGATGGGTAAGGCAAGCAGAGCTGCACTAGGTCCTATAATCCCTAATTACCTTGTTCTGCGTAGGGTTAATTAGGTCTCTGTTCGCATCCACGTGCACTATAGTTATATGCTTTTATGAAAATAACACAACATTATATAAAAAAAACATAATAGATCTAGATCCAGACACACACTTACACAGATCTTCGCAGCTTAAAGACAGAAAATGCACAATACAACAATTACCAACAATTTGCACAAGATTACTCACAGAGTCAGTTCTCTATCAATTCTTCTTATTCATTCATTCATCAATTCTTCCTTACAATTCCCTTCCCAACCTATGCACTCAGTAGCAAGGTCCACACAGAGCTAGACTTGGATCTCCATGCACATAGCCAGCAGGAGTCTGTTCCCCAAAACCCAAACAGATAGCTTAAACCACAATTCACATCAATAGTTCATCATTCTTGTCCTTTACAATACAAAATTATCCTCTATTTATAACAATCTAGCCTAGACTTTCCTATGGTCCACAAACTGTGGTTTTCGAACCCCTATTTTACCCTTTTACCCATTACAATGCTTTCGGGGCTTTGACCCACCCTAAAACCCCTCCATTAGATTAAATCTAATAAAAGATATCCAAAATGGACCAATTTCGTAACTTGTTAGGAGACCCTGTTCCAACACATATTTTAATCCCTCTTCAACTGTCTATAAGAAAATAGCAAAGGGATCTTGGAACAATACCTGGCCTAGAGGATTTGGGAGATAAGCTTGATCCAAGACTTCTTCTTCCTCCACTTTGCTGAGCTTGGGAAACTTTTGGGAAAGAAACTTCTCCTCTTCCTCGTGATCATCTGAACTAGTAGACTCATCATATATTGCAATGTTATCCTCTAGCAGACCTGATGTGTTCTGATAGAGTGTGTTGAGTTCTGTATGAAGATCATCATGTTGATGTGTAGGAGTAGTATTTGGGAATAAAAATTCTTGAGAAGGCAGTGCAACAACTCTCATGTGATTGTAAATCTCCAAGACTTCATCTGCAATTTGAACTTTAATGGGACTCGGTGACTGCAAATCTGGAGCTAAGGAGAATTCTATGTCATAAATGATTTCATCATCCATTTCAGGAAGAGGCTTCTCATTAACAATCTACTCAAGAAGTTCTTTGTCTTCCCCGACATCAACATCAAAACTGAAAGACTGTTGATTTCCAATCACATGAAAGCTATTTCTGATGGATTGAAATGAAGTAGAGCAAATAGTTAGATATCCTTCACTTACTTCTAAACTTTCAAGGCTTTCCTCATCAGTGTCATAGGTGACCTGTATTCGCTGATTACTGTTTTCAAACTAATGATATTTAACTTCATCCCACAAATCAACTGTTGATTGCTTTGCAAGATTAGCTTTTGTTTGGAGAACATCATCATTATCAGACTGATCAAACTTTGGAGAATCATCAACATAAGTAATGTCACCAATCAAACATATTGGATTAGTAAGAAAATACATAGAAATGTTCTATTCACAAGAAGGTTTAGAGGTTGGTTGCATGCTTATAGTATGATCTATTTGCTCTTCAGTTAAAAGAGGAGGCATCTTTCTCTTTCTTAGGATAGAACTACAACAATTCTCTTTCTCTTTTGAAGGCTGATTTTGAGGCTGAATGTCTTCTTGAGCCTCTCCTAGAAGAGATGGTAAATCATCAATTGTGCTTTCAGAGAGATTTTGAAGATCTTCCTTTACTTCTTGATTTATTTCATCCTCAACCAACTCTTCTTGGTTGTCATAATAGTTATCTTGAGTATGAAATGGACAAAGTTCTTCTAATATATCTTCAGGATGCCAATTCCCTAAATCTTCATCAATGTTTACAAGGTATTGTATGAAATATTCAGATTGATCACAACAATTTTCGGCTATTGATAAATATGGACAATATTCTTTATAATTCTCACAAAATACCTTGTGGAGATCTTTTAAGGAAAACAAGCTATTATTTTTTAGCCATTCATACCATTCTCTTTCCTTTCCCTCTAATATGGCCATAAACATTTTCATGAGGCAGTCTTCATGCCATTCAACCTTTAACCTCCATACATGTATATGAAATTTGATGAGATGTAACAAGGGGTCGTCACATTTTTCATCTTGAAATATAGGCAGGTTTTTAATCCAATTTATCTAAGGCATTTTATGTCGAAATCCAGGGATATGATCTTTGTTCATCGGAGCATATCTCCTTTGCATCCTTGGATCCATGTTTGTAAATCAGAAAGGGTCACTGTATCTTTTCAACTAGTCCATAGTTCTATACCAGTGGAGTCTTTAGGTCTATTGAGGGTTGTGGATTCGCCAGGTGGAAAATTTCAACTTTGTTTTCCAACATTATCATGTTTTGGATTGCTTAATGCATTCCCAGGGGAGTTTATGAGAACTAGTGGGGTCAATAGGGCTATTGAAGACCACTGGAGTCACCAGGTGGATGATGTTTATTGTTTAAGGATGTATTTGTTGTCCATAATCAACAACTAAATGTCAATCTAAGGAATTTTGTGGTTTTCTGAGGTCTTAAGGATGTCTAAGATATCATTTATTTAGAAGGTCCCACTATGATTGCCATTATGTTAGGTGATAAATCAGTAGATATTGCTTGACAAGGGCTTTTGGATTTTCTAAGGATGTATAAGCTTGTTACTTACTCAAAATGTCCCACCGTGATCACCATTATGTTAGTGTGGCGATGAGGTGGCGATAAATCACTGGATACTCTTTAACAAGGGATTTTGGAGTCCTAAGGAATACTTATATTGTCACTAACTTAGACAGTCCCACCATGATCGCCATTATGTTAGTGTCCCGTGATTTAGCAGATGGCGGACCAATACACGGGGTAACATCAGACCAGTCTTTGGAGTCCTAGTACCTAGCCTTCCCGGGCTCAGAGATGGTTCTCTCTATTTTGTGCAAAGGATGTGAACTTGTTTGCTTTAGGGTTTGATTTTAGGCTAGTTGTTAAGTGTAGGGTTTGTTTTTTTGTTTGGGTGGGTAAATGATCAATTAGAATAGATGGAATGAGTAATTTTCAAGTCATTGGGCTATGGGGTCTACAAAAAGTCATGGAAGGTTCAACAATAGATCGGGGAGCATCATAGAGAAAATCTAACATGGTTAGATGGATTCTCAAGGTTTGGTGAAATGAAATGAACATCAAATTTGTGAACAAAGTAGGGCAAAGGGAAATCAAGAATCCTTTGTCAAATACTTAAAACAAGAAGGTACTTCAACACTATTTAGCGTAAAGAAGTAATCAATAGACAGGGGATACCAGTAACTCTTTGACTCAGCTCAAGCAAGTAAGCATTTCAGACAAACGATCCAATGAAATATAGAAGGCGAGAAACTCATTTAACTTCTAGTGATTTCACATTCAAGGTTAGAAAACATTTAAGATTAACACATAACTTTAATGAAGGAAGAGGGAACTCCTAGAAATAATTGATTAGAGCTATAAATATCTTTGAAACAATTTTTCAAGCATGGAAAAAGGGTATGATTGAAACATAGCGTCTTTGGCAAAACTAAACAATGGTACTTCAGAGAGAGACCTCAAAAAAATGTTTTAGTGATATCAAACAAGAAGGGCTTACCATGAAAAATTTATGATATCTACTGTATTAAACCATTCATAATATAAAAAAACTTGGGTGGGTTTAGAGAGCAATTAAGAATTCTCTAAACTGGCCTAGCAAAGGAAAACATAGAAGCAATGAAGGATAAACAGAGCTAAGGTGCCTTTGAACACCATTTCTTAATCTAAATATTTTGTCCTATTGCAATATAGAAGGATGAAACACAATGATACACAAGAAAACAATAACTGAATAGAAGCACATCACCATTAACCAAGCTCAGGGATCCTACAAGCAAGCCTTCTCCATCAATAAGCAAAACACGCCCTTCACAAGCTCCACAACACCAATTTCTCTTCAAGCTCCAAAGACTATGTATTACTCACAAGAGTCATAACGACAACCATAAAACATGAATTCTCAATGCTCTATTTAACTAGAAAGGAGGAGAAAACCTAATAGAGTCTCTAGAATCCTATAAGGCTAATCAGAAATTTCACTATTGTCCTTGAGACCTTGCAAGGCCCAAGGCACAAACTATCTAAAAAAAAATCTTTTCGAGCATTTTAGCAAAGAAATTGACATTTGGGCTCTGCCAAGCCTCCTAAAAATTTCCAAGCATACATTGTTGACTTTTCCTCTGTTAAGGGCGCAACACTAAGTTTTAGGATGAATTTCCATGCCAAGGGCATAGCACTGGAGTAGGAAAATTGGGTCAACTCGCAGCAAGGTTTTGAAGGCCTTCCCAATGTCAGAATAGGCTCCATGATGGCTCGTTGGAAAGCCCTTTGAGTATAATTTTCATAAATACAATTTTTTCCTTGATTGGACCTCTACAACCTATTCAAAATGAAAAAAGGCCAAGGCTGGTAAAGGAGCAGCACTTGTCTTGAAAAATAGGCAGAAAGGTGAAAATTAGGATGTTTTTTACCCTTTTGGAGGACCAAATCAACTCCAATTGACCTGAAACTTTGTGAGCATGCTATATTTGAGCTGAGGATTCCAAAAATGTAAGGATTTCCTCCTGAAGATGCTATGAGAAAAAGCGTAGCACCATGGGTGCTACCCCCTTGGCCCTCAAATTAGCAAAAAACCAAAATTTGTCAAAATTCACCCAAATTTGGTGGAAGTGTGCCTCACGGGTTTTGAGAGACTTATAGAGAAGTTTGTGCCAATATTCCAAGGTTAGCTTGGCCTTTTTCCTCTTTTAGTGCTTGGATCTTGGTTTGGACCTTTTTGAGTTTAGCCCTTACAATTTGGTTTCTCTGGGCAAATGTTTAGTCATCCTTCTTTGGAGGTCAAGACCTTGATTTGCTTTCTTCAATTTAGCCTCCAAGTGTATATTGGCTCTCTCCAACCAAGGCTCCTGATCATGTACTATCTCCATGGCCAAAAGCTCATCTAGAGGGAGTTGTTCTGCTAGGGCTGATTCTTGTTCCCTTTGCTTTGCCAATGCCTTCTTCAACCCCATGGTTCTAGGTCTCCTCCTAGATTGTCCTTCCTCACCCTCACTCTCTTTATAAGTGCCCATGAACTCTTCTAGTTTCACCTGTGCCTTTTGGGCTTCTTTCCATGCCTTGATGGCTCTAGCTTCATAGATTGCAATTTGTGCTCCTAGCTACCTATTCTTTAAGTCAAGGGAAACATTCACACTCTTGGCCCTATCAAAATGTGATTGGAGGTCTTTAATTTGTGCATTTTTGTCCTAGAGGAGAAATTTTGTGATCATTGCTTCATTCTCGTCATCACTGTCCACCTAAATGATCTCAAACTCCCTCTCAACCTCATGATCTTCTTCTTCTTCCTTTACCTTTTGTTTCCCTTTGTCTAGTGGCTGAGCTGAGGTGAATGGCATGGTCCCTTGCCTTTTGGAGGCAGCAAACACAAGCCTTGGCCCCTTTTGATATGTGAGAGGGAAAAACCCAAAATTGTCTACTAGAATGCCCTCACCATGGCTGATCTCAAGACTGCCTTTATTTTCATCAATAATCTATGCATTTATGTCTTCTGCATTGTGTTCTTGACTGCCTTCTTGAGGGTCACTTTCATTTTCCTCCATGCTAACATTACTGTTATGATATTCACCACTGTCATCAAATCTTGACTACTTTTTTGGTTCATAGAGTCATTGCTGTCATTATTATTAGGGCTATCAGTCATCATGGTTTCTTCTTCATCACCCTCCTCAATGTTTGCAACATTATCATGGCCATTATCATTTTCTGTGTTGTCACTGTTAGAGGTGTCTTTATCATTGTCTTCATTACCGTTTTGTGCATTTTCATCTTCATTTTCCTCAACCTCTTTACTGTCCTCTGTAATGTCCTCACTGTTTTAATTTTCATCTATGTTACCTTTAGATTCTACATTTTCCTCACTATCATCATCTTTATCAATGATGGCCTCTTTGTCACTTTTCTCTTCATCACTGCCCTCTTCCTCCTCTTTATCATCATCTGATTCTTCTTCATTTTTTTTCTCACTGCCTTTGTCTTCATAATCTTCCTCTTTCTCTTTATCTTCATCATCATCCTCCTCTTCATCATCATCAATTTCCTATTCTTCATCATCCTCTGCCTCTTCATTATTTGTTTCCTCATCATCATCACCACTTTATCCATTGTCATTTTCCTCTTCTTCATCATCATCATTCTATGTCTCTTCATTGTCATTTTCCTCTTCTTCATCATCATCATTCTCTGTCTCTTCATTTGTCTCTTCTTCCTCTTCATCATCTTCTTCTTGATCTAATGATTTAGGAGTAGGTGAGGGGGGGAGGTTCTCTTGAGTAGAGGATTCATGTGTAAATGAGGAGTCATGGTTAGTGGGGGGTGATGGAGGAGTGGAGGGAGGTGGATGAGATGATGAGGGTAAATTTGGCTGATGAGGAGGCTATGGGTTTGTGAAAACTTCATGGGCGATGAACACTTCCCATGGGATACCCTGTTTCTCTAATTGATGCAACACAATCATCTTGATAAGAGAATGGTGAAAAATACTTTCCATTTTTTGTGAAGGAGGTCTCTTTTGCACAATGTATGACATATTATCAATAATTGTATAAATATAATAGGGAAAATGTAGCAGCTTGGCCCTAGTGAAGTGCATGAGAAGTCTTATATGGTAGGAAGAAAGCCTAGAAAACCTACCCTCACAGGTGAAGTATTTCATGATGATTCACATTAAGTACGCATATCTCTCCAGTAGATGTGAAAATGGAAAAATGAATTTTCATTCAACTTGGTATCTAGGTTTCAAGAAGGGTTGATAATGACTTAGGTCCAAATTTTCATGTTTGAACCACTTTTCTCCCATACTAGGTATCCTATGGCCATGGAAATCGTATTGGTGGATAACTCAAATTTTACCCCTGCTAGATGTACTTGATGGTCATGAAGGTTAAGGATGAAATTCCTGGTCAATGCAGGATGACTCTGGACCTAGTGTAGCATTTCACAGAAGTCAAAACAACCCACCTCTTGGAAATATGCGACTGTCATGGGAGAGGCCATCAATTCCTTGGTATTGAGTGGCTCAAATCTGTTTACCCTTCCACCCTTTTTCTGATGTCTTCTAGGCCCTTTTCCTCCCTCACCACTGCCACTATTAGTTTCCCTTAACATCTTTCTCTTTTACTCTTTCCTTGAAGGCCAAAAACCCTAATTTTGCTTTTTGAAACTAATGGAGAAATCTAGTTTTTTTCCTCTAATTTAAATGACAAGAACTTGCAAAATGAAGGAGGTGTCTTTTTACTTACACCTAAAAGGTGCTATGGAACCTTTGGAGGTGACTTTGAGGAGTTTTTGAGAAAATTTGAGGGCTTGATCTGCTAGAGAAACCTTCTAGCTGAACGCGCAGTGCAAGCATGTAGCGCTGGGCCAGTCGAGTGGTTGCACAGGCCTGACGAGCTGCTATCGAACGTGCAGCGCAGGTGCACAACACCGACAGAGGCTGCATAGGTTGTCGGGCCTATCAGGTGCTATTGAACAGGCTCTGTGCGTAGCGCCCGAACTAGTCGGGCTGCTCTGCATACTGTCGGGTCAGCTGCTGAACCTGCCCTGCACATAACACCCAGGCCAATCAGGATGCTCTGCACGCTGGTGAACATGTTCTGATGCACGGGCACTTTTGCTGGTTCTTCACAGGATGAACGTGTACTTTCCGTTATCAGGCGCGCAACACTCTATTGATTTTTCAAAGGAAAGCACCCACAGGCATGTAGCAGGGCATCCCAGGAGCACAACACAAGGTTTTTCTTGCCCGAAGTTTGCCAGAAATTCTGAAATTTCTCTTTGAAAGCCTTTCACTTCTCTTTTGTAGATGAAAAATTAGCTTGAGTGATAAAAAAGATGCCTTTATACCCTTAGAAAAATAAATTAAAAGTAGAAACCCACTTTTTCTAAGGTTTTATGTTTTTCTTGTCATTTTATCACTGATATTCTTTTTACATTTTGCAGGAGTTGACTTAAAACACAAAAATTGATGTCTTTTCCTCTCAACCATTTCTCTCTGCTGTTCTTCAGGTAGATAATATGATGGAATTTGGCTCTCTTTGGCCCGTTGATGCTTTAACACTCTGTTCTTACCCATCTTGTCATATTAAAACCTTAAAACTTGCCTTCTCTGTCATTTGAAACCTAACACATCTCTTTAGCTCATTTAGTAAGGGTAAGTTCTTTAAAACGTTTTTGAGGGACCTGCCCTTACCCTAATAGTGTCAAAATGTTTCTTGCCTGTATTATGAAGTTTAGAACTCATGTTTTTACCCCCTTTGAGATCTCTGAGTGTGGGTGATCTTAAAACATGGTTTCTTCCCCTCTCATTGATTTTTGAGAGGTATAATAAATCTGTATTGCACAGTCACCACAATCTTTACAATCATGTTTTTCATTATCTCCCTTTGGCCACTTCCTCTCCTTTTGAGATAGTGAAACATTGCCACCTTTGCAGACCCTGGAGGTCACCTTCAAGAGCCTATTCAAACTACTTCCTGCTGTCATCATGGATGCTTCTCATCTTCATTTCTAGTTTCAATAAATCTTCAATTCATGCTTAGTTGTGCTTATTTACCTCTATCCTTGTGGTTTTCTGCATTGGCTTCTTGGTTGACAATACTGTTTAGCCAATTAGTCATAAAAACCCTGATTCTTTTTGAACTTAGGCATGCCTTCTCTTGTTTGTTGTGGGTGTCCTTTAGTGAGGATTTGGTCTCTTACCTTACCTATTTCTTTGTATGATAGCTATCTCAATCATTCTTGTAGAAATGTTTAAGATGCACAGTTATCCTCTTGCTGAATGTTGTCTTTGGAAAAGTAATCTTTCTGGAAGGCCTTTCTGATCTAATTTGGACAAACAATTTCTTGATCTTCCTTCACATTTGATGCAGCCTCTGGCTCATAAAAAAGTACTTTAGAAAATCAAAGACAATCCTACAACCTATGAAACCGTAGTGACCTAGTGGGAGGCTCTTTAGGAAATGCAGGAAGGAGAAATTTGGTTGGTGACCCTAGGTGGCAAGTGGAAGGGTTAGGCAAGGAAAAACTAAGTGTTGAGGTCAAAGGTGGAAAAACATAGTGAATATGAGTGGCATGAGCCCATGATGGGTCTTCTGGGAGTGGTAGGTTGACCATGACATGGTAGAGTAGTAAAACAGTGAAAAAATTATCCTAAGGATAATAATGGCAGTGAGATTTCTAAAACTCACAATATTCATGAATCTTGTTTTTAGAAATCTAGGACTGACATTTATTCATCTTCATATAGTAAAAATTACTGATGAATAACAAGCATAAAATTACATAAAAAATTTAAAATAAATTATATCTCTGTTCTGAATAAAATTACATTTTTGGTATGAAAATCATACTCTGAAACCAAAATTACAACTTTAAAAATGATATTTACATGCTGATAAATACTATGCAGATGATTGAGAAAGTTTTATTTGAGTCACTCTCACAACTTTGCTGACCTTATTGAGATAAAATGGTGTGCTATGAACCTTGAAAAATGAAACCTAATTCACCTAATGGGACATTAGAGGACCTAACTCCATGGTTGAATTTGAATGACATAATTACATAGTGAAATGAGCTTTTAAGATTATTTTATGCTCAACAAGACATGAAGATGGGTCAAAAAATGTGAAATTTTGAGCGAGAGTGAGGTTTTATGACTAGGGATACCATCAATGAATTAATGTTTTACATGACCTAATGGAATGATAAAAAATTTCTTGAATGGGACCCCTAAAATGAATATAAAAGAGTGATTTTGATCACTGATGGAAGAATGAAAATTCTGACACTAATATCAGCCTTATTGGGGATGGCATCTCCTTGGAGGTTTCAAGAACACCGTAGACCAAGTGCCTAACCACTGGGCCAATATGGTCAAAAAATTCAAACTGAAATGCATGACTAAATACTAACAACGCAATGACACAAACTAACTGAAATTGACTGAGATAATGACTCAAAACTTAACTTACTTTTCTAAAAACTGAACTTGAAAATGGTAGAAACTCAATGAAGCTCCATGGCCTTCACTTCAGGCTCTAAACTCCAATGTTTTTCCACTTCACACTTACAAGAATATAAAACTGATATATATGATGAATATGGGAAATTTTTCACAATTAGAGATCAAAAAAGATAGTGCTTCAGGAGCCTACCATTAACTAGCCCTCCTAAGCAATCTTTCTCGTCCATTTCTTCCAGGAGATATGCATTTTTTCCACGAGAAGCAATCTTAAAAGGTCCTTTCCATAAATTATCTTGCTTGGTTTTCCTGTCATAGATTTGATTGATCTTATCATGGAGCTTGGAAGTGTTCTGAAACACTTCTTCTCTTGTTTGATGTAGGTGAATCATTTGGTTTATTCGGTGTTGTATATCATTTTATTCACTTCCTACTTCTTGTAAAAGTTTCATGACTGGGATAGCCAAGGAAGAAGGGAAAACCATGTCCACACCGTAAACTACCTGAAATGGAGACACGCCAATGGATTTCTTGTTTCTTACCTAATCTGTCGACAGTGCATTAATTAACTTCTTGTGCCAATTATTATTATCCGCCTCCAACATATTTTTTATTATTTTGATCAAAGACTTATTGGAGGACTCTGCCAATCCATTGCCCTATGGATAGTATGTTCTTGAATGACCCAACTTAATGTCATACATGTCACATAATTCTGTCATTTTATTTGATTTGAAGGTTTCAACTTTATCCATGATGATATTTCTAGGACAACAAAACCAGGACAAGATGTTAGTTTCTAAAAACCAAATTATAACAGAGTTTGTAGCTTTCCTGGTTGGGATCACTTCGATCCACTTTGTGAAGTAATCTGTGGCGATAAGTATCCATCTATGTTGAGCGCATGAGGGTGGATGTGTCTCACTAATAAAATATAAGCCCCACTGCTAGGAAGGAGCTTCAACTGAAATGGGTTGTAATGGTAAAGGAAGAAGCATACGTTTACCTTGGAAAATTTGGCATTCATGGTAGCTCATGATCGTCTTGTACAAATCTGCAAACAATGTCGACCAATAGTAACCCACTCTCAGTACTTTGTTGGTCGTGGTATTATAGTACAAGTGACCTCCACAATATCCTTTGTGGAAATCCTTCATCACTTATTTGGACTCATCTTCAACCAAGCAATTGAGTAACACACCTCTAGGATCCTTCCAGTGGAGTGCACTGTCTAGTATGCAATATTTTGAAGCCTTAAGTTTCAAGGACATGCTCTTACTTCTTGACATGCTTGGAGGAGGGTTAAAATGTTGCAAAACATAAATGATATCAACATATTTTGGAGATGATGAAAAGATATTTGATACCTGAATGAGACTTACACCTTCTTCTTCATCGGATAGTGCTGATATGAGTTTGATGTCAAGTGCATGTAGATTTAGCTCAACCATGAGTTTGGCTAAGCCTTTCCCTTTTATCAGCTTGGTCAACTTGATCTCAAGGTCATACTCTAAGACCGTTGATATTCATCTACCCCTCCTTCCTTCTAGATCTATTTGCATGAGTACTTCTTTAACAGCTGCGTTTGGAACATATGCCAAAATATGTGAGTGCAAAATATAAACAAGGAAATCCTTGAGTGCTTTAACTAAAGCCAAGGCATGTTTCTTGATTATGTTGTATCAGAGGGCTACATCCCTTATGTGCGACTGAATAATTCTATTGGAATCTATGTCCCATCTTTTTTCTGCATTAGTACCACTGCCAAAGTATGCTCAGAAGAAAAATAAAATATAATGAAATCTAGTGAATAAACAGGACTTGTCAAAACTAGAGTAGTGGTCAAAGCAAATTTCACCAAGCTGAATGAATTATGAGCATCTTCAGACCATTTTACATCATTCTCCTTCTTTAGCATGTTAGATAACTCTCTAAGATGCTCTGCTAAGTTGGGAATGAACCTACGTAGGAAATTCATCCTATCGTTGAATGCTTGGACTTCCTTCTTGTTGCGAGGGAAATAAATTTGTTGTATCACTTCAACTCTAGAAGGATCTATCCAGATCCCATATTTTGAGATGATGTGACCCAAAATATTTCCTTTTTCCATAGCAAATAGGCACTTTTTAGGATCAAGGGATATTCCAAATTTTCTACATCGCTGGAACACAAATCTCAAATGGTGTAAATGCTCATCATCTGAATTTGAATAAATAGTCAAATCATCTAAATAAACAACAAGGAAGACATCTTTCTCATTACCGAATGTTATGTCCATGACACGCTGGAAAGTGGCCCTAGCATTCTTCAAACCGAATGGCATCTTAGCATATTTAAACATACCCCATGGTGTAGTGAAGGTTGTCTTATCCTGATCATCCCCATGCACAAGGATCTAATTGTACCCTGAGTAACCATCCAACAATGAAATCCTGGTGGATCCTACAACTCGCTGAAGTATGTGGTCCATTTTGGGTAGCGGGTAATTGTCTTTCAGCAACACTTTGTTTAGATTTCTGAAATCTGTACATAGCCGGATTTCTCCAATATTCTTTCGAACTAGAACCAAATTGGACATCCAATCAGAAAATCTGATTGGAACGATAATACCTACCTTATAGAGATTTTTTACTTCCTTCTCAATGGACGTCAACAAATTTGGGTTCATTCTCCTGAGCTTCTGCCTAAAAGGCTTTTGGTCTAGCTTTATTGGGATGGTGTGTTGAATGATACCTTTATCGTACACCTTGAGATTTGAGTAATTCCAAGCAAACACGTCAGAAAACTCAGTAAAAAATCAACATATTTAGTCTTTACCTGGGGAGAAAAAGACTTTTAAAGCTTGATGTACTTTGGCTGATCTATTGTTCCAATATTAACATCTTCTATGCCTTTTTTTATGGGAACTAAAGTAGGTTTTCTTGCCATGACATCTTGATCAAATAATTCTTCCAAAGGTATGAGGCCTAGTTTTGGAATATTATTTTCCTTTAGCTGAAGTATGTCAATATGATCTACCTCGATGACTTGGTCATCCTTGTCGTACACTTCGACCATATAATAGTTCTCAAACTCACCTTCACTTTGAAGGAAATTGTTCACCTACCTATCATTCCAATACTTGCCAAAATCACAAGTTATCAGGAATGGTAGGCATGTGCTTCACATGAATCTCAATTTTTTTATTTGAAAAATTTGTAGATCTAAAATTACTCGTAGCAGTGGCTAACGAATTAGCCATTAGATTTTGTAACCTTGGAACAATTTTAAGTGTATATTCTGAAAACATTCTTAAAATGTCAAGTGCTACATTCCTATATTGCCTCATCCTTGGGTGATTAGCTTGATATTCACCTTTGACTTGTTTAATTACTAGCTCTGAATCACCATAGACTGTAATTCTTCTAGCTCCCAATTTTTTCAAAATTTTTAGATCGGTAATGAGTGCTTCATATTCGACCTCATTGTTCATACAATAGAATGCTAATTTGTAGGAACAAAATCTAACATTATTAGGGACTTTATTTTGTTGTTGAAATGGGCTACAGATCCATAAACCAATGCCGGCCCCATCTTTTCCAATGGAACCATCAAAGTCCATGCTCCAAAGACCATCCTCTTCCTCAAGGTACTGAAACTATTGAATCTAATTTGACACAATTTTTTGATCTAATTCTTTATGTTGTTCTGAAGTTTCATCTTCCTTCTCTGATGGCTGTTCATATATAGTAGGAAGATTCTCTTTCTCTTTTTCTAACACTGTTCTAATGTAATATAAAAATTCGAGAAAATCATATATTTCTACTAATTAACAATCTACATCATTTAATCCAGAGTCATTGTACAAAATGAAGGACTCTATGTCTGTATGTACAATGTTTATAGGATTATTATTAGGCCTTTCCTTGTTTATGATCATGTATTTCATTTTAGTCTCACGGTATAGTTTTCTCTTTTGACCGAAGGTAGGAATATTTGTGTAGGAAAAGTCCAACTAAAGTGTACCTCTCAATTTAGCCCTTTAGGACCTTGATAACAGCATACCAAAACATGGTGGAATATCAGAAAACACCACATCCATTAGGACATTTTTGGCTGGGATCTTCTCTAGGGAGACAACTAGATATTTTATTAGACCCAAACAACGGACACGACCAGAATCGAAAGAATATAAATCATGATATGGGAGGGTTATGTTAAGGCCAAGCTTCTCCATGATGGCTTTGGGCATGAGGTTATGGGAGGCCCCAGAGTCTAACATAGTATTATGAAGTATGAATTGATGGACTTTGAGACTCAATTGAAATGGTGGGACCTCACTATCTTCAGACTGACCATCGATTGCGGGACCAAACATTAGCTCAGGCTGATCATCTTCTATATTAACCATGTCGGATAAAGGGTCAAATTTCAAGGTTTTAACTACATGGGATTTATACTTATCAACTTTGACCAATTTAGTAATAAGAATAGACACCTTTAACTTTGAAATTTCTGACTCTAATTAAAAGGTATAGTTCTGTCTACCTCTTTTATGACAATATCCTTTTTCTCAACATGATCTCTCACTGCATCTTCTTTCCTATGAATATCTCTTTCTTTAACAAGTGCACTTGTAGAAGGTGGATTGCTTCTATTATGATTTGGAGCTGCAATCTCTTTACCCTTATTTTAATTGGATTGAGAAGTTTTATTTTCTGGTACTTATTTATGCTAAACTGTCTTCTTCAGGGGTGGATTGATTGGAACATCACGGCTCCTCAAGGAGTACTACCTTTGCTGAAAACTCAATGCATTCAGCTATCCTCATTGATAATCATCAGATTCTACTTCTAACTCATGATCATTTTCTAATATGAAGTCTTATCACAAGGTAAACTTGTTTTTCCCACATAATCTTCATCTTCGGTTAGATATATGGGCTGGCCATCAACTGTAAAAATAAGTTTCTCCTCTAATGTTGGTTCTTCCTCCTTGTTATCACTCCGCCAGATTCCTAAGGCTGAAGAAGGAATCCCAACAGAGGTAAACAAATACCAAGCTTTTGACTTGATAGCTAGCCCTATCAAGCTAGAGAGGGCTCTCTCCAAAAAGGGTCACAGCCAAGAGGGTTGGAGCAATTAGGTTTTTTACGCTAGATATAGAGTGAAGGGGGTTGTTTGAATTTTATTTGGTTGGGAAATCACTGAATGAAGTAATTAGGTCAAGGAAAGATAGGTCAGGGAAAATGAGTTAGGGTTGCAGGGATCAATGGGGCAAGGTAGGTATAATGTTTATCACTTGAAGAGATTTGTTATGGAACGGTGTTGAAGTTGTAAGAAGTCTAAGAAAAGCATAGGAGATGTGTTTTTCTCAGATAGAAGAAGATGAACATAATATGATCAGTTACCCAAAACATACCATGTGCTAGCATGTATTCTGATTATCTAACTTGTAAGAGATCATAAAATAGAGAAGACGTGAACATGAATAAAATACATTCAAACATATGATATTGAAGAAAAGACAATGATACCCATTCAATACCACAAGTATCCCATAAAAGTAGCTGCAACTCCTCTTTATTAGTTGGCCAAAACTGAGTACAAAGTTTCATTGATTAACTAGCAAACATCAAATTGATTCCAACCCTTCACTAGTGTGAAGAAAAGAGCTAAATAGACATCAAAACAAGCTTCACTCATCCTCAGGGGTCGAATCCATGAGGTGAGGATGAGATCCACTAATTGTTGAACTGAAAACTGAAGTGTAGGATGGTCCAAGTGACTCACTCCTCATTACATTGAAATGATTCATCATGAATCATTAATGACTTTAACCATATATATCTACCCTAGGTAAGTAATCCTTGACATAATTACATTTTACCATGATCAATTACATGAGTAGAAAGAGGATTTGTTGAAGAAAAGTAAAAACTTGAGAGAAAATTTGAAAAAAATCAGCAAATTTGACATTTGCTCCATCCATTGTGCATTTGCGCCATCCTAGTGTCATTTGCATCCTCCATCTTGCAGGCCACTTTTGGAGGCCTTCCCGGTGTCCAAATTGGGCCCAGGATATCTTGTTGGAAATAAATTCAAGTCTAGTTTCCAAATATACCTTCAGTGTTCAAAACGAAGGTCATGTGCCCCCTCAAAACATCAATCTCCCAAGACTGGTATTTGCACAATGCCTAGGTCAAAATAGGGGCAGAAAGGTGGTTTTTTGATAGTTTTTTCAGCTTTTCACCTATCAAAACTACAATTGAAACCAAGGTTGAAAACATGGTTTTCTAAGATTTATGAGTCATTATGCATATAATAGTTCCTTCCTTCTCCTCAAAAAGTGTGCCAATTATTTGCATAGCGACAAGGGCGCTACACAAATGCCCAATTTTCTGCTAATTAAATGCCTCAAAAAACATAGAGTTTTCCATAATTTGAAAAAAGTTAAAGGATGCCTAAAAACTATTGGAATAGCTGAGGAAGGTGTGTCTAATATTGGAGGGAATCCTTTGCCAGGATATCCAACTTTTTCTCCTCCTCCTTGGTCAAATATTCAATTTTGGCATTGCCTATTTTGAGCTTGGCCAATGCAATTTTCTCTTTCCGGGCATGAAGTTTGACCTTCCTCCTCAACAAGTCATTGCACTTATTGGCCTTATTTAGTAGCTTTTCCAAATGTTGGTTGGCTCTATCAAGCCATGATTCCCTATTCTCATTGATTTGTATGGCAAGCTGCTCATTTAGGGTTAGTTGGTCAACTAGCTCAGCTTCCCTCTGTCTCTCTAGAGCTAGAGCTTTTTTCAGCCCTTTATTTCTAGGTCTCTGCCTTGGTACCTGTTCTTCTTCCTCCTCAAGCAAACCATACTTCGCCAATGCTTCATCTAACATTGCTTTGGCTTTATGAGCCTCCCTTTGAGCAGTGAAATACTTCACCTCATCAATTACCTGTTTGGTTTTCAACTTCTCATTTTATTGCTCAATAAAGTGAATCACATATCTAGCCCTATCAATATTAGTTTGAAGTTCACTAATATTGGCATCCTTACCTTTTATTGCTGCATTTGTGATTTTTTCCTCTTCATCTTTGTGTAGGTCAACAATATGAAATTCATGCTTTTTTTCATGATTGTCCTCCTCATCATGATTGAGTGGCTCAATGACCTTCTCTTTACCTTTATCCACCTGTTGTGTTGATTTTGAAGGCATGGCCCCTTTCACTCCAAGTCAAGCAAACACATTCCTATAGCCTCTCTGGTAGGTTTTTGGAAATGGCTCAACCTCAACCAAACTAGCCCACTTAAGTTCAATGTCATATATCCTTCGAGGTGACCCAAAATCAAGATGAGATGGAGATGAAGGATCATGATGAGATGGAGATGAAAGATCATGATGATATGGAGATGAAGGAGGTGAAGGGGATTGATCTAATGATGATGAGTGAACCATGGGCTGAGATGATGAAGGGACACATTGTGCATGCTGAATGGATGGCTCAATGAAGATATCATTGGCTATGAAGGTGCTCCAAGCAAGTTTAGTTGATCAAGATGGTTGAGGACTATGATTTTTATGAGGGAATGATGGAATAGGCTTTTCATTTGCTGTTCATAGTCCTTCTTCTGAGAAATGTAGGCCATCTTCTGTATTCTTCGGAAAAGATAATATGGTATATAAAGCATCCTTACCCTAGTGAAGTGCATGAAGAGTCGGATGTGATAAGAATAGAGCCTTGAAAATCTGCCTTCACATGAGAAATATTTCATTATAATCTTCATCATAGGTGCTGTTATCACCCAAAAAAATGAAGCATCATTTTGACAAGGTTAAATAGGTTCATGTGCAAAAATAGAGTTATAGGATTCATTTTTAAGTTTGGTCAAGGGAACTATTAAGTTTTCATGGTTTAAGTTTACCTTAAGGTATAAACCCACTCATTTTCAAACTCCCTGATGTCACATCATTCATCATTTTCTGAACAGATTTCAATTTCCAAGGTTTTTATACCGAAAGTGCCAATTTAGCCAAGAAACCATAATTTCGTAGCGAAATACACATTGAAAATTCACTTTTTTCTATGAAACTGTTGATATTTTTGTAGCGAAAACAATCAAATTAAAACTAAAAATGCTATGAAAGCGCAATTTTCTGTTTGTCTTGTCAGTCTAGCTATTAGGTGTCAGAAAATCATTGGGAATGAGTAGGTTAGATGCCATTCGAGTCATGGAGAGATAAATCCAAGGTACATGCTCAGGTTTGCAGTCATAATGATTCACTACAAGGAAAAGACCTTCTAGCGAGGTTATAAAGGAGGTTTTTAGTGTTATAAAATTGGCCAAAATTGTCAAAAAAACATATGCTACCACATTCGTTTTTGGGTACAGAGGTTTTGGCAGAGCTTTTAATAGAAATTCAACACACCTAAAAAAAAATGGGTGGCCGGAGGTTATTATGGATGTTTTTTTCATCGGTGCGCTAATCAGGATTTAACACACCGATGCATACCTGTAGCCAAAGCCCCAGGGCAGTCGACAGAGAATGCACCGGGCTGTTAAGGTATAAAACAGCACCGGGCGTAGTGTTGGTGATACAACGCACAGGGCCATTCTAATTGGTCTTGGGATTTGAGTAGTGCCCATAGGTCGTATCAACGCGTCGATGCGTATACTTATAGAAATTCCCCAATGCGCCGTATCACACAAATGCATCGATATTTATAATTGGTATTAGTATTCGTGCGGTGCAAATATGTCATACAAATGCACTGGTGCATATCAACACATAAACACCCCGGTGCACAGTATCACACAAATGCACCGAGATTTATAATTGGTATTGATATTCGTGCGGTGCCTATGGGTCATCCAAATGCACCAGTGCGTATAGACATAGAAACACCCCGGTGCATAGTATCACACAGACGCACCGATATTTATAATTGGTATCGGTATTCGTGTGGTGGTCATAGGTCATAAAATGGCACCGGTGTATATATAGACATAAGCGCACCGAAGCGTCGTATCGCACAAACGCCTCGATATTTTAAACTGGTTTTGGTATTTGTGCGGTGCCCATAGGTCATGAAAATGCACCAGTGTGCTTAAGAATACAGGCGCATCGGTATAAGAATACACACACCAGTTTTCATTTTATATTTTTTAGAAACATCGACCTATGACAGTGCAATTATTGTGATTGTTTTAAATTCATTATTCATCAAAAGGTGACACATCTTATAACAATATTCATATTAATTAAATTTTGATTAATGGATTTGAATGTGATGTTTGGATTAATTTGTTATATCATATCATAATTATTGTGGTTTTTTAAAATTCATTATTCATCAAAAGTAGACACATATATATCTTATAACAATATTCATATGAATTTAATTTTTATTAGTGCATTTGAGAACGATAATGGAGAACACAATAGCAAAAATAGAACGCAATAGAATAAATTAAAACATTTTTTATTATATATATATATATATATATGACATTCTTTGTCATACAAAATGGGACAATTATTGGTATCTCTTTATCTTTCAATTGGGACACTATGTCCATTACATTAAAGAAAATGTCTGATTTCACAGACATTTTTCAAAAAATACAACGCCTTGCTTTTATATCCAAACATAGTGATCATCATTCTTCGCTTGAACTGCTGTCACTGCTAGAGCTACTTCCATGACTTGGGTTATTTTTAGAAATGTTTTGTTCACGGTGTTGATTGTTTTCTTCTTCTTCACCTTCCATCTAGAAACATAAAAATAAACTGTAATGAGTGTATATACATTGGTGAGAATAATGAAAATTGCAATATTAAATAATATACATCAATGTAAATCGAAAAGAAATGATGTACCAATGCAACAATTGACTCATAAACTATACACATTCTTTCAAAACCATGTAACATGCCATATTTCAAGATTTTATCTATTGGCGCAGTGCCATACTTTGTTTCCTGCAATTTTTATACCCCATAACAAATCATATATTTATTATAAAAGATTTATTTTTTCTATTAATTATAGACGGAGCTAAGTAAAAAAAGATCGATAGATGCTTACAAATTCCACAATTAAGTTCTAATATGCCAACATATACACACAACCCATATTTAACCCAATTTCAATCAATTCCTTTGATGGTTCTTCTTTGTATGTTAGCACCTGCTTGAAGACATTCAATGATGATTTTTGTAAAACAACTTAAAAAATACAAAAATGAAATCTATTTAAGTTGTTATAAGGAAGTAACAATTACTCACAAACTTAGATATCAATCATTTTCTTCCTTGTCGTCCTGTTTTATGTGTTGAATGAGTTCCATTTTCTTTTCTTTTCTGCAAGAAAATACTTGAAAATTAATATTTAATGCTAATTTGTTTATTTATTTTACCTAATTTTACAAAGAAATTGTCAACTTTTCAAGTAAAAAAAAAAAATTTCAAGAAACTAGTGCGCCATTCATGGTGTATGCACCGACGCCGGTGCGTGGCTATCTTCCAAACGCACCACAAAAATAGTATAATAGACCGTACAGTGCTCTATGTCAACAAGGAGCACTAGTGAGTTACATGTCAATGACCGCACCAGTTAACCATCATAAAATAATAAAAATCGTCCAGTGTTAGTTTTTTAGCATAAATCGGTGCCATATTTTACATATGGTACACCGATAAATATATATATATATATATATATATATATATATATATATATATATATATTAATTTTTTATCACATTACTTATGCGGTGAGTTTGTAAAATATAGAGCACCGATGCGCTAAGTTACTCCAAGCGCACTGATAAAAAAAATCTGTTTTTTTTTAAATTCATGCCAGGGCCCACATGGATTGGGATCCGACTATGCTAATCGTCTTGTCGGTTGGATGTCTTAGGTATATTTTTAGCAATACAAACCCTATAAATCTAAATTTAAATGCCCTAATTCTAAAATCACAGAAAGAGGAAGAAGAAAGGGGAGAAACAAAAAGAATGTAAGGTTTGTATTTTTTGAAAGTTTTTTTTTTTTTTCGAAACAGAACGTTCGCGGTGTGCCATAATGAAATAGCACACTGACTACATATTTTACAAATGGCGCACTGAGAAAAAAAGGTCTAATTTTTTATCACAGCACTTGCATGGTGCGCTGGGATAACAGAGCGCACCGGTGCGCTATGCCGCGCAGGGCGCATCGATTTTTTTTTTTTTTTTATTAGTTTACGCAAGGGCCGACATGGATTGGGATCCAACTATGCAGGTCCTCCCGTTGGTTGGATGTCTTAGGCTTATATTTAGCAACACAAACCCTATAAATATAAATTGAAAAGCCCTAATTCTGAAATCACAGAAAGTGGGAGAAGAAAGGGAAGAAACAAAAAAAATGTAAGGTTTGTTTCTAAAATTGTTTTTTTTTGCAAAACAACACATTTGGGGTGCACCATAATGCAATAGTGCACCGGTGCCATATGTTACATATGGCACACTAATAAAAACATATTTTGTTTTTTATTTTTATTTTTTATCACTGTACTTTTGTGGTGCGTTGGTATAACTGAGTGCACCGGTGTGCTATGTTATGCAGGGCGCACCAACGAAAAAAAAGTCTGTATTTTTTTAAGATTGATGCAAGGACCGACATGGATTGGGATCCGACTATGCAGGCCTTCCCATTGGTTGGATTTATTAGGCTTATATTTAGCAATACAAACCTTATAAATATAGATTGAAAAGCCCTAATTCTGAAATCACAGAAAGTGGGAGAAGAAAGGGAAGAAACAAAAAGAATGTAGGGTTTGTTTCTAAAATGGTTTTTTTTGTAAAACAACATGTTTGCAGTGCGCCATAATGAAATAGTGCACCGGTGCCATATACTACATATGGCACACTGATAAAAACATATTTTATTTTTTTATGTTTTATCACTGTACTTTTGCGGTGCGCTGGTATAACCGAGTGCACCGGTGCACTATGTTACGCAGGGCGCACCGATGAAAAAAATCTGTATTTTTTTAAGATTGACGCAAGGGCCAACATGAATTGGGATCCGATTATGCAAGTCATCCCATGGGTTGGATGTCTTATGACGATACAAACCCTATAAATCTAAATTGAAAAGAAAGAGGGATAAGAAAGGGCAGAAACAAAAAGAATCTAGGGTTTTGTTTCTAAAAATGGATTTCTTTTTTATTTTTGTTTTTGAAAACTACAGAAAAGGTAAAAAAAAGTGCAAAAAGAAAAGTAAAAAAAATAATAAGCTTTGATTTTTTCATTTTACTTCGTAAAAAAAACTACAGAAAAAAGTAAAAAAAACCAATAGACATCGATTTATTATTTTACTGCATAAAAAAAAAACTGCAGAAAAAAGTACAAAAAAACAATAAAATTTACTCACATCGTTTGAAATTCTATGGTACAGGGTTTGAATTACTAGAGGTTTGGAATTCTGATTGTCTGAATACTTCTGTTCGAACGTATTTCCCTGCTCCACAGTGCTCTCATGCTTTGTTTGCTCTAGGTATGTATCCTACAAATCTTTGGCTGAAATGTTTTGCAAAAATAGTGAAATAATGAAAAGTTTTTAGTATTTAAAGAAATGTTTTATGAAATTAGATTTTCGAAAATATTTTTCTGCCCATTTTTCAATTTACCACTTTTTTTTTTCATTTAAAGAAAATATGGTTGCGCTTTTTTATTTTCGGTTATTCGTTTACCGGTGCATCCTTTAATTTAACCACACCGGTGCGTCGTGTTATAAAATGGCACCGGTGCGCAAAATAAAAAAACTCATCGGTGCGGTTATCTGTACATTATGCACCGGAATTACATTTAGGTTTGTGCACCAAAATTTGTTGTTGTTTTGCTCAAATGCAAGGAGAAAATATCATATATTATATGGAATGGACAATTCTTCAAAATCCAGATCGTTCCATAATATTTCTCAAAGTCCATCACGGAGTTCTCCCTATCCATGTGGAGACGTAATATTTACTTTAGATTTGTTTTTTTTTTCACTATCTAATTGAATTTATATATGTTTTTTATCCATGCAGTCAATCATGCACAACTTAATTAAATTTATAATGTATACAAATTTGCAAGTTCATGCAGATTCAGCGTCGAGTTCAGATGCACAAAATATTCAAACTGCTCCAAAATGTCGGAAGTTCTTATCAGGAGCTACATACCGCAAGACGCATTTGGTAGATGAAAGTGGACAACCGCTTCACCCTTCCAATTGTAATAATATTGCGTCTTCTAGGCACAATCTCGGGACAATGATGGTAATTATAATTATAATTTTTTGGTATATATATTGATTAATATGTAATTATTTCAACGTCAAACCTATTTATAATCATGCAATATTTTCAACGTGGTTACTAATTGATATCATATATTTTGTAATAATCATGTTCAATTTTTTTATTTTTTTAATTATTAGGATTCTAGTGATGATGAATGACCTACCTACCATCTTCCGTTGGACCCCACGACAATGTCAAATCGAGAGAACACTGAATTAAGAGAAAAAATTGGAGAGGAATGATACCAAGAATGGTTGAATCAACCACCGATTCAATTCCCGTTACATCCAGATTCACCAATTGGGAATGACTACATCAATAGTAGTTCTTCACAAGTTGGAAATGGAGGCAATCAAATAGAGTTTGGTATGGATGATTACTTAAGGGATATGACTACCATGGAGACAATGTTCTTCGATGCATTCCAAAATGATGATCAGCTAGGGGATGATGCTCATATCGCTGACACCTTTTTCGAAAGCCTTAAATTTGTTTCCACCACCACTCTCTTTGGACCTAGCGGTCAGTCAAATTCTACCCAGTTGGGGACAATGATGTTATTGTACAACTTGAAAGAAAATTTTGGCTTGTCAAATGCATGTTTCTTGGAACTTTTGAGGTAAGTTACCATAAAGTACTCCCCTTATATAAATTTAAAATATAATCAATACACTGCAATGAACATTACAAATGTTAAATTTTATGAACGTTAATAATTATATCGACATTAATGTACATTTATTAATATATTTTTCCATGATCACCAACTACATGTTATTCAAAGATAAGGTTCTTCCAAGTGATAATGTCTTGCCCGGTAGCTGCGAAGAGGCAAGGAAATTGTCGAAAATGTTGGGTGTTGAGTACATATCATATCATGCATGTCCAAATGATTCTATTATATATAGAGGAGAATATGAAGACAAAGATATGTGTCCGAAATGTGGGCATGACAGGTATGATAAATCAAAAAATAAGGGTAAATAACGTACTGGTCCTCATTTTAAGATATTGAGGCACATGCCTATAATCCCAAGGATTCAAAGGATCTTTCATTGCAAATAATTAGCTATGTTGCAGGGATGGCATGCCTCACACAGAAGTGAGTTGGGAGTTATGCGAATCCCAATTGATTCAATAGCCATGAAGCATATAGAGGATACATGGCCTGAAAAATTCAAGAATGAAGTACGAAGTCTACGACTCAGCATAGCCATAGATGGCGTCAACCCATATTCCCTCCAGAACACCAACTATTCTATTTGGCCTGTAGTAGTGATCAATAAAAATATCCCCCCAAGGTTTTCCGTGAAGAATGAACATCTTATGTTGGCTCTCATAGTCCCTAGTAGAAGACAAGTGAAGAATATGGATGTCTACTTACAACCATTGGTAGATGAATTGAAGGAATTATGGGATGGGATAAATGTATACGATGTATCAAGACCCGTCGCAGCAAAAGGAGTTTTACATTGTATGGCATATGTGCTTACATGACACATGATTATCCAGGCTTAGGAGTTTGCTTTGGTAAATTACATGTTTAATTTATTGATTTGTTTATATATAATGTAACAATATTCTTTCACATATTAGTTATTTAATTCGTTGTAATATTTGCTCTGATCTTCATGATATTCTTTAACGTGCCATGCATATTAATTTATGTATACAAATATAATCTCGCAGGTCTTGTAACAAAAGGGTATTTTGGATGTAAATGTTGTGGACCTTCTCTGAAAGCTAGATGGTCCAAGGACCTATGAAAGCTAGTGTATGATTGCTCCAGGATATTCCTACCAGAACAACACCCTTATAGAAGAGCAACATCTACTTTCAATGGTAAACGAGAGAGAACCCAAAGGCCTCCAATAATGAAACTAGCTAAATGGCTTAGAGCATATGAGAGAGAGAAGGAGAAGGAGTTCATATAAATGTTCGATTCAAATGGGGAGCCTAAGTTCTATGATCCAGATTTCTTCAACACATGTTGAGAAATTTCCCATTGGGATGAAAAGGAAATCTACCTTTTATGACCTCCCATATTGGGAGCATCTTAAGATTTCCCACATATTAGATCCCATGCATATATTTAAAAATGTTTCATCTTCTTTATGGAGGCAGATATCATCGAAACAAAGTGACACATTGGCTGTTAGGAAAGACCTTATTACTTCAAAAACTAAAAAGAAACATATGCCAAGACGATTAGAAAGTACGAGATCAGAGGCAGGAGCTGGTCCCTATAATTCGTGGTTTTTCAAAGAAGTTGATGTCCCATGGATTTAAAAAAAAGATGATATATCTTTGGCAAAGGTACATGGATGTTCTTCTTAGAGAGGTACATGAAGAAATTGAAAGGTTTTTTTTGACAAAGGGAAAAACCCGAGGGGTCTAGGGCAGAGGGGTACATATTGTATGAGTCTTTCTACTATGACAGTGAGTACATCAAGCAAATAGACAATAGACAAGGTGCGGTGATTTGGGACGATGAAATGGATGAAGACAAAAGAGAAGGAGAGTTGCTCCAAACGAGTGGAAAAAAACGCTTGATAAAGAGTAAGCGACTTATAATTTTTCAAATTTACAAAAAGTAATTAATATTCATGTTGAACTTCGATATAATGTATATTTTTATCTCTAAGTACTATATAATGTTGGTTTGATTTCATCAGCAAATGCAGAAATTGAAGCAATCGATAAATTCATTCTTTACAATTCTGAAGCAACACAACCGTGAGTTGCATTGTACAAACAAAACAGGATGAAATGGGATAGTGATAGGAAATAATTCAGTTGGTTGAATGGTAGAAGTGTGCCTTATCCCGATCATTTAAAAGAAAATATGCCAAAAATATGCCCCAATAGTTGGGTTGCTGACCAAGTCAGAGAGAAATATGGTGCTACCGGTCGTTACCCGTGTGTTGAAGAGGATGCGCTAAACATAGGGATTGGGTGCAGCAACTCGGTAATAATATTTTTAATTTATATTTAAATTTGAAACTTATATTAAGACATCTACATTTCATATTTTAACTACTGTTGGATTATTATTTATAAGACACATGACACTATGATTTTTTTAACTTTTTTATAATAGGTGCATTTGTTCCCATCTATGTGGGCATATGGACACCATTTTCGCATAGAAAATGCCGATGTTGGAAACATCACAGAAGACTGTGGAGTGGAAGTCGAGTTCGATCAATATAGTCAATCTAGCCACCGTGATCAACAACTAGTACGAGGGACGTTAGGTTACGTCGGAAAGATACAAGAGATCATTGAAGTGGATTTTTCTTCTTTCCAATGTGTTATTTTTAGGTGCAAGTGGTGGGACACCTTTGATCGAAATAATGTAAAGGAAGATTGCAATAGTAGGCTGATATGTATCAACTCTAGAAAGATGTGGGATGAAGCTAAGGAGCCCTATGTTTTCCCTAAACACTGCAACCAGGTGTTTTTTTACCCAGATGTGTTGGATAGGGATTGGTGGTTCGTATTGACACATGACCCTAGATCAAAACATATTTTTGAGAACAATAGTGTTATCATTCCATGCGAGCAAGAAGATAATGAGGGTGATCATGAGAACCGACAGTGATATGGTACGTGTTATTTCATCAATATTTATACTTTTTAAGATGGGTTTTTCGAAATATTAATATAATATGTATTTTGAATTAATTGGTAATTTTCATTGTGTTAATGTTAAAATCAATAATTCACTTGATAATTTGGTATTATGTTGATCTCAAAAACAATGGCGTATTGTATAAATTAAATCTTTTTTTCCTATCTAAGATCATAATAAAATAATGATAATTCTAAAGAACAAAAATTTATTTGCATTATTTTCTAAAATTTATTATGTTACAATAAATCATATTATTCTAGATTTATTAATTTACAATTATTTAAAATTTACAAATTTACAAATTTAAAAATTTTAATCAATTCATTTCACATTAATACAATTAAAATTTTACAAATATTTTACATACAATTACAATTTTACAATTTCACGTACAATTACAATTACAATTACAATTTTAGAATTTTACATATATACAATTACAATTTTACAAATTAAAAAATTACAATTACAATTACAATTTTACAAATTTAAAAATTACAATTACAATTACAATTTTAGAAATTTACATATATACCATTACAATTACAATTTTAGAATTTTAAATACAATTAGAAATACAAATATTACAAATTTACAATATCATGATCATTTGGTATTAAATTAATTAATAAACATCACGTTCATGATAACCATCGTGCAAACATCATATTTGACTAAAAAACACATTCAAAATCACTAATTGCATCATCGTGATCATGATCATCTAACAAAACACAATTAACATTATATATTAACATCATCAGTACAACACAAACATCAAATATACATCTCATGCTATCACATACACATCTATCTGCAAGATACACATTAAATGAACATATCTAACATGACCTAACAACATACACATCAGATGATCACCAACATGTAAATTAAGTACAACTGCAACATGAACATAAAATACATGGACCATATATATATATATATATATATATATATATAGCTGAATAATGTTAAAAATATACAACTGTAATATAAATGTCATGGATCAGCTGGTGGTAGTACAACATCAATATCAGTACTAGTGGCCAATGGTCCAGCCTCATCTCCATGATGCCTGCTGGTAGATGCTAGTGGAGGCTCATGCAAATCTGGCGTGGCACGAGGCCATGAATAATCATGAGATGATGGTACGCTGCGCCTCGCAGACTATCCATCACATGCTGTGACTCGATCGTAACGTGCAACAATCCTCGTCAATCATATAAAATCTGTAGTAACTCCTACGACATGCCGCATTAGGTTGTACATGTCACGTGGCATGCCTCTCCACATCCTTAATAGCCTATCATTGGTCTCTATGTCTCTAAAATCAGTGGGCCTAATGCCTGCCTCAACAATAAATGCAATGAGTTGGTCACCCAACTCCATCCTGTATCTAGCATCACTAAGATGTCGACCGCGCACCGGCGCACCAAAAGGAGCAAGTCTCTGATCTGCATTGGTCTCCTGATGATCCTCAGTAATATCTGGCATGCCATCATCCTCATCAGGATCCACACCTGGATCAGGTGGTGGTGGCGGCATCTCCTCGCCATCAAAAGAGCCAATGTATACAAAATATATACAAGTACACAACAATAATTAGACAATTTCATTACACAATTTAATAAAAACAAGTTAAAGAACATGTTAGAATAAATTTAAATAAAACAGTTATTACCTCTATCATCTGGTGGCTCATCAGTTGTGAAGAGGATGTTGGCACACCCTTGCCAATGCAACCCCACATAAGGACAGGGGACCATAATGAAGGGATGCTCATCAACATTGGCTAGCAACTCCAGTGCATCATCTAATATCCTTGCTGGAAAAAGAGTCTCCTCCCTCTTGGGCATCATCTACCCCCACATGTGCATACGTGCCTCAGTAATTAGCCTACGAGGCTGCCGAAAAAAATAAGGTCTCATCTCTGCAAACCTCTAAAAAAAAAAACAAAAATGCTCTGAAGCAAAAGGGAAGTTGACCCTCCCTTGTACATGAGCACGAAATCTATCTAATGCTGTACAGAACTACCGCAAAAAAATGGCAAACCACCTGACAAGTCATGGTTGTTGTAGTAAAGAATCAACATAATATAAAAGCTGGCAACTAATGCGTTTCTTGTCACTGGTGTTGTGCGAAATGGTCGAAATGATAAGTGAGAGACACTGGACCTCCTCACAACCAAACACACCAATACATAACTACCCTCCAGTGACCTGAAAGTCTACAGGAAATACTAAATTTGCTCCAATGTATCTATGGGAGTAAACTAACTAACTCCGTGCCACACAGCCAGCTAGAACCTCAGGGAATGAGGGAAAATCCACCCCTCTCCTCAATATCCCTATAATAAAATATACATCCTCCTCAGTGGGCATGTACCATTGGTTGATACCAACCCAGAAAGCCTGTTGCTGGGCATTCCACCTTCGGATAAGATGTCTCAAAAACAAACTATGGGACTTTAGGGAAGTAGCCTCCTCATAGAACTTGAGGAGGCCTACTTGCCTTAGGAGCCCCTGCATCGCTGTTGTAATAGGGCGAAGGTACGCATCTCTCTCCCTATCTCTTGCCTCCCATAAGCGAACCATGTTATATTGTTCCGCCTATTATTGTTGTTGTTTCCCCTCTTCTCTCTTTTCACGTCTCTGAATGATTGACATATTAAACACAATTTTTTTATTAAAGGACACATGTATTTACAAATATACGTATATAAATATTTTTTGAAAAATAAATAAAACAAGATTCGGTGCGCCAAAAACATATTCATGCACCGATCTCGGTGCCTCTCTCCACAAAGCACACCAGATATGATGCACCTAATGATATCCAACACACTGGGAGCGGTGCTGTAGAAAGTTTTTTTAGCACACTGTTCACTACGTGTGGTGTCAGGAGGCCGGTGCGTTGACTTCACTATACGCCTCGGGGCTTATAGCTAAGTCAGCACATCACCCTCTTGCCACCGTACATAGTCGTCAGTGTGGTATTTTAAGAGGCCACACCGTTGACCCAGGCCAAATACGGTAAGTTGTGTGCTGACAAAAATAACAAAAATAGCCATCCCGAGGCGGTTATTTAAGTCAACACACTACATCACCACTATTCAACTAGGTCAACGGTGCAGCCAAGTAGCCGACTGCACTACTATTTTTAAAGAAATTTAAAATAACATGGTGCACCTTTGGTATCTGCCCCAGAACCGGTGCGAATACCCTTAGCACTGGTTTACTAGCCTGAACTGTTGACAATGTCAAATTGCGGTTCCGGTGCGTTGAAAACATTACGGGCCCCGGGGCGGATAATTCTGTCAATGCACCGAGTTGCCACGATACACCATTGTCAATGGTGCGGCCTGGTAAACGACCACACCGCACTTTTTAAAATCAGTGCGCCTCGCGGTACCGCCCCAGAACCGGTGCAGATACCGTCAACACCAGGTGCGGTGTGGCCTATAAATTTACAGGCAACACCACAAACCGGTGCGAGTCGAACAGCTCAAGTGCATCGCGCGACAATTTTTTTTTTTTAAATGGTTAATTTTAAGGTTTTTTAAAATTATAATCTGCTATTAGGTTTAATTATGGAAAAAAAATAAAAATACCTATACATTTACCCATTGAGGAGGCATATTGGCTGTACAATTTGCAAAAGAAAATCTGTCCACTATTTTATAAAATTCAAGCTAGAGATTGGTGGCAATGCACAGCAGCAGTGCATGCAATAAGTGCAATGGGAGCATGGATGTCAGTGCGGCTCAAACAAGGATAACTTGCACTGGTGCTTGAGAGCTCTGTAGCACTGAAAAAAGTGAAAAATGTGGTTTTTTGGCTGTAATTTGTTTTTTGGTTAACCTTGTTTCAGTGCGTGGGGTTTTTATTGGCATACCGGTGTGTTTGCACTATGCCACCCTGGGCGGTTTCTATTTTCACGTGCTTTTAGGAGGCACCAGGACGACGTCGTGGTAACGCACTGGTGCTCTATAGTAATACGACGCACTGGGCACGGTGTCCAGAGAACCAATGATTTGTTTAGTTTTTTGGCCATAATTTTGTTATTTTTTAACCCTTTTCCGGTGCGCGGCGTTTATGGGGACCTCGGTGCATTTCCGTCATTCTGCCCTGGGTAGTTTCTGTTCCACGTGCTTTTTATGAGGCATAGGTGCTGATGAGTTGACACGCACTGGTGTTGTTCCTTAATTAAAGGCACCAGGCGGGTGTGTACGGAGCGCACGGTTTTTGGTGTGCCAATGTTTTATGCAATTTTTTTGTCGTAATTTTTTTTATTTAACCATATACTGGTGTGCACGTTTTATGGGCACCTTAGTGAAATTTATTTATTCCACACCGGGCGGTATCCATTTTCTCACACGTTTACAGAAGCACTGGTGCGGTAGACATGTAAGGAACCAGTGTTGAACAGGAATATGACGCACTGGGCAAGGGTGTTAGGAGCACATGGTTCCCGATGTGCCTATGTTTTGTGTGGTTTTTTAGCCGTAATTTTTTATTTATTTAACCCTGTGCCAGTGCGCGAGGATTTCAGGGTGGCCCGTTGCATTGGCGACCCAGTGCATTTAAGGGTGACCTGGGCAGTGTCAGTTTTCACACGTTTTTTATGAGGCGTCGGTGCTGAAGTTATGTACAGTATCGGTACTCTACAGAAATAAAACGTGTAGAAATTTGAATGACTGATATGTTATCCACTGAGATTCTCCTGATCACACACTATTTTATCTTCATGCACAATACAGAATCTCTTCTACCAATGATCATCACATGCGAAAATAAAATCAATTGCATGCACACATTAAAACCATGAAAATTCACACATATGAACACAGTATGTAATGAGAAAGCTTAAAGCTGAAAACCCCAACTATCCGTATATTATATATGTCATAGATATCATGTAAGAATAATTATACAAATCTCCTCACAAGCTATTAGTATAATCTCCACTTGCTACACATTAATCATGCCTGATCTTGCAAATCCCATGCACCGATCTTTGCCAGCCTTTAGCCTACCTCTACTATGAAATCCTTGTTGAAGAATGCCTCTGGATGAGTTTTTAATTATCCCAACCTTGCTCATTCAGTCCTTATAGGCATCTCTACTGAGTGTTGGATGCGAACCATGCATCACTTATAGTCACAACTGATAGTCACACTTGCCCTTTCACCTATCTCTACACTGGTCTCCATCGAAACTGTCCATGCATTGAAGTTAACTGATGTATTCTTTAGTTGATTAATGAGTTTATAATTATTGAATTAATTAATAATTAATTCACACCACTCTCACTAATTGTATCAATAAGTTAAACTAGATACAAATAGCTCAACTATGTTTAGATTAGTTAAACTGAACACAACTCCATTAACTCCCTCAATCAACTCCACCAAACTCTGTCACATGAGTTCTAACTGAAGTATCCATGCAATAGCTCCACATAACCCTCAGGAATAGCGTAATTCCTTCTGTCAGCTCCCGTGCCACATCTGTGCACTTAACTGAAGTGCTCCAAGAGAATTAGATAATGTTTATAGTCGAAATATTATTAAGAGCTAATAATGTTCGACATATCTATTTTTAGACTGGCAATCTAAAAATAGATTCCGCCCAATATGTCTAAAAATAGAAATCCATCTATTTTTTCCAACTTGACCAACCATCCATAAATAGCATCCCGCAACTTATAGAACATGATCCATATGTCTAAAAATAGACATAGTCTAAAAATAGACTTTGCGACAAAAATCACCTGTGTGGCCCCCACCTAGTTTTGGTGATCACTTTTCCAACTAGGATCAGGAATGATGTTTCAGGATGCCTCCTTCACTATTTCTTGTTGCAATCTTCAACACAACGCACCAGGTGGGTGTGTACGAAGCGCACGGTGTCCGGTGTGCCAAATTTTTAACCGCACTAGTGCTTTGTCATCTTGAATGCATCGGTGCGTTTTATGGTGATAAGAGCACCAAACTAAATACATCCGCAAAAACCTCCACCCGTCAACCTCCTCTAGGAACCTCCGCTAGAAACAGATTTCTGGGTTATTTTTATAAGGGGTTCCTCAAAAACATCTGCTAGAGGGTATTTTCCTCGTAGTGATTAGTTTAGGTATGTATGAGTCATCATAAGGTCATCAAGAAAAATCATAACCTCAAATCCTTTCCTAATTCAATCATTTCTTATTTCTCATCCCTTCTTGCATGATATTGAGCTCTAGAGAGATAGTGCACCAAGCCAAAGCTGTGGCTGGTGTTTTCAAAGGTTTACATTGAGCATCATCAAGCAAGGCTGCAATTTCATCAAGCGAGGCTGTGAAGACATTCAAGAAACCATGGCAGAGAAAATAAAGACAAACAAGGGTGGTCAATCCCTGAGATATGAACTTGTAGACATGAATTTAATCAATGAAGACCCAACAGTAGTGGAAGCCTTCAGAAGGGCAGGTTGCCTACATTTTTGTGAGAAATTACAAGGTTGTCATACACAGGTGTCCAAGGATTTTTCTTTGAATTTCAATGGAAAAACCACTAAAGTGGGAATGCTCAATTTTTCCATCACACCAGAGGTTATTGTTGTTGCTACAGAGATTCCAAGAGCTCAAGAGAACTGGTTCAAAGGTTTTAAGTTTAACATGGAGCAGTGTAAAGAGTTCATGAAGCCTGAGCATATGGAAATGGATCTCACCAACGCTATTCCAAGAAGTTGCATAAAATACAACTATTCAAAACTTCTACTCATCATCCAAAAGTACTTTACTTGTGAAGGGAGATACCACAAAGTCTATTCATATCATTTCAAGTTACTTTTGCACTTTACTAGTAATATTTCCCTTGATCTGCCTTTTTATTTGCATACAAGTTTGTCAAAAATGACAAATAAGGTCCAAGCAAAGTCTGAGGGGAGTGTGAATTATTTATTTCATCATGGTTTAATGAAATTATTGGTCCTAGATGAACTTCAAAGGTTAGGTAGAGACTAGTCCTCATTCTTGTTTATTAGTGGTTTTGAGTTGGATGCTCTTACTCCTTCAAGAACTCCTAAGCCTAGGAGAATTCCATCACCATAAGCAGCAGAACAGAGGGAACCATTACTAGCAGAACCAAGTGAACCTGCAAGAGTAGAACCAAGTGAGAAAATTATGAAGGAGCTAGAGAAAATGCAGAGCCTTGAAACACCAAGTGTCCCACCCGCAAAACAAAAGTCAAAAGTGGTCAAACTTGCAAAACAAAAAAAAACTGTTAGTAAACAAGGAACCAAAAGGATGACAAGGAGCCAAACAGTGGTTTTGGAAGAGAAAACAGTGGCTGTAGAAGATAGAGCAGAAGTTAAGGGAAATCCATAAGATATTTTACATGCCATTGACATAGAGGGAACTCCTATTGTCCAAGATGAGTTTATAGGGGAAGGTGGACAAAAGTTAAAAAAGGCTAAATCTACAAAGAAATTAGAATTTGAGGGAGAATATGCAGGTTTCATGTTCCAAGCAAGAAATCCTATGACAAGGCATGCTAGGAAGCTATTAGAGAGAAATAAAGAAGTAAAACTACCTACTGACCCAGTTCAGTCACCACAAGAGATCATAGATCATTCCTCACCTGCAGAGAAAGAGACAATTAGTAAAACAAACAAAGGAAAAGAAAAGGTGATAGAAAAAACAGAGTTACAGCTCCTTGAAGAACAATTGAAATTGGCCAATCATGAAATTTCTGTCATGAAAAAAAAGTAAGGAAACACAGTGTGGAGAAGGTTCAGTTTGTAAAGATGAAGAAAATCTGGGAAGAGCAAGTGGACAGTGTTTCCAAGACTTTGGATAACACACATCAACTTATCAAATGGACCATTCCAGCAAGGAAAGAGGCCAAACATGTCAGGAGGATAAACACACATCTAAAAGCTACCATTAGAAGATTAAAAGACCAGGTTAAGGACCTCTAGGAGCAACTGGAATTAATCCATTGAATAGTTAGAGAAAAAATGCCTTAAAATGACAGTGCTCTAAGAGCCAATAGCTCAACTAATTATAAATGAGGAAGAAATGCCTCAAGGATCATAAGGTGATTTGGTTTATGTTTTTTTTAAGGCCAATGACATGTTAGAGACAAGGTTTTAGCACTTACAGGGTTCAATTTTCAAAATTACACAAAAATCTGAATTTTCAGCACTTTTCAGTAGTTTCGTAGCATGACTGGGCTTGAAGCACAACAAAATGCTACGAAACTACTGTAGTTGTTATTTTTCCTTTTTGAACCAGTTTTTGTAGCTTTAAAGAGTTGAAATTGATGTGGGAGATGTGTATAAGGATGATGAATACCATTCCAAAGGAAATAATCAAAAAATTTGAAGTTAAATGGCATTTGTGAAGTGCTACAAAAGTATGCTACGAAACTACGTTACTTTCGTAGTGTATTGTATTTGAGTTGTTTTAGCAGGTTTTGGAGAAATTTTGGATAGATGGAGATTATTGAAGTGATAAAGACCATGAAAATCAGTTATTCAACAATCAAAGACCACGAAATGAAGATAAACTAGCAGCCAAAGCATTCGTGGAAGAAGAAGACCATTTTCCTAAAAAACAGGATTTTGTTTCCAGTTTTAGAGGAGATCAGTTAAGTGGTCATGTAGTTATGAATCCCATCATCCCAATTCGAACATGTGAAATCTTACTTGTCAAAAATGTAATTGTTTTAAAGGATAAGTTTGTTTAATGTAATAATGAGCAGTTTGAGTCCTAGTAGGATAAGGATTGTTAAGTACGATAGTTGTCATTTTGTCATTAAGTAGATGTTTTATGGTTATGGAAGCTGTCATTAGGCAAAAATTCGATGAATCTAGCCAGGAGGCAGAACATCTCATGATGTAACAAGTCTATTAAAGGCCATTGAGTCTAATTTTTCAAGGGTTGGAGATTTTTGGCAAAATTGCAACTTATTGTAAATTGACTGTTTCAGCAATACATAGATTTGTTACTTGACCAACCTGAGATTCTGAATGAGTTTTTAGTGCTTACCTATATTATCTATACCTTTATGTATCTCATTTGCAATGGTTTTCATTTATAATACTCAGAATTCATTCATGCAATGCTCTGAATTCCTTTATAGATGAATTGATTGTGTATTTTCTTGTTTCATGTGTGTGTGTCCTACTACTAAAAACTCTTACCTGCCTCAGCTTCCATGTCAATTGAACTCATTGAATCACTGAAAGTGTTGACTCCATAAGCCCAATGTTTAAATACTGATACTATTCTCAACCTACAGTCATCATAAGCAAGTTATTTCCGAAATACAGTTAGCCATCTACATCTTTATTTAATATCATTAACCCGTTGAGAGAGCCCTCTCAGACTGAAGAGGCTAAGCTTCAGTCACAAGATTGGTTTGAAATAGTTACATGAGATCATCTTATTAGCAACCTATCAAGTGTAATTTTGTGATAACAGGTGCATATCTATCCAAGAGGTGTGAAAAAGGGAAGAATCTCATTGTTTGATTTTGATGTCTTGGTTTGAGGAAGAAGTCATAATCTTGTTTCTTCAATCTACCTTTCTCGAACCATTTCTCCCCAACATTAGGGATTCCTGTAGCATCTGAAATGAAAAAAATAGATAAGGTAAAAGTGACCCTATCTAATTCAACTTGATTGTCATGGAGTCCTAATATGAATAGTCTAGTTGGCACGTGGTTGTGTTTAACCCTCTTAACATTCTCAAAAAAGTCATAGTAGCCAACATGTTTAAAGCAAGTGACAGCCAATGGAGAAGCTAAGAGTTATTTAGTGTTAGCAGGCTCAAGTATGAGCACTCTTTCTCCTCTATGTGACCTCATTCTCTATGTTTCCTCTGTTTAAGTGAATGATGTGTTTTCCTCTTTTGTTTCCATGGTGTTTTTGTTTAAAAGCCTAGGGATTAGGGAAGGAAAATGGGATAGGGAGATGGGAAAAGAAAAATGATGGAGATCTCTGATAGGGGTATGTGATATGGGGAGGGGATAGGGATTAATGTTTATGGATATGAGGAATAGGGAAGGGAATAGGATAACGAGTGATGGGAATTGGGATTTAGGAGACTAGGTCTAAAATAACACCTAGGGCTTAGGGTTTTAAGAATTAGTAACTTAGGGATGGCGTTTATGATAACAAGTTTTAGGGAATGAATTTTAAGATTGTAGGAATGGTATGGAGTGTAAGGGAAGTGGAGTTTTGGGAATTATGGGTGCAAGGGAGAAAAGCTAGGGTTTTGCTTCACGAAAAACACCAAATTACAACTTCAATTACAAACTTGAACACAAATAACTTTGAGAAGATAATTTTGATGGAAAATGCCTCTTATTGGATTGCTAGAGGTGAATGGATGAGTTGAGAAACTTTGGAAGGTATTTTCTGATCATTTGGATGGTTTGGTAAGCTTGTTGGTCATTTGCGCAATCAACAACGTATTTGCGCCATAAACAACATATTTGCACCCTCTTTTCAGGATATTTGTGCCATGTTCAACTGATTTTCACCCTCCAGAACACAGTTGTGCCCTCCAAAACGTATTTTTTCCCTCCTTTTAGGATATTTTCACCCTCGCTTCTTCTCCTTTGCCAATTTTTCTCAGAATTTCGAATTTTTTAGCTGTTGGAGTGTTGTCTTGATCTTTAAAAGAGGCAAATGAATGTGATTTGATGTCTTTAGTCATAAATATCTAAGTGAATTTGAATTCAAATTTAAAAACCCACTTTTCTAATGTTTTTTTTCACTTTTCTGAACCATTTGTTGATTACCCTTTTCATCTGACTTTTCTCTCTTGCAGGATGGAGATGCTGGAGTTTGATACTTTTTTCTTTCAGTTTGGCATGTATGTTTTGAGTTGGTAGCTAGGGATTGAAATTATTATATATAGAAAACATAAAGTTACATAGGAAATTAAAAATAAATTACATCTTTATTTTCATATCAAAATGACATTTTGATATGAAAATAATAAAAAATCAAAATTACAAATTTAAAAATATCATATTTACATGTTGATGATATTCTGTAGATGAAAATAAAATTTTTATTGAGTCACTCTCAGACATTTTGCTGATTTTATTGAAATGAAATGGTGCATTTTTGGACCTTGAAAAATAAAACCTAATGACCTAATGGGACCTTGAATGAATTGACTTCCATTATTAACTTTGACTAAGATAAGGTATGGTGGAATAAGATTTTCAAAAGTGTTATTATGCTCAGCAAGACATGAAGGTGATCCAGAAAATGTGATTTTCTGAGGGAGAGTGAAGTTTTATGACTAGGGCTACCATCAGTGAAACAATTTTTAGCATGACCTAATGGAATGATATAAAAAATTCAGAGTGGGACACCTAAAATGAGAATGAAAAGAGTGATTTTGATCACTGATGCCAAAATGCATATTCTAACACTAACACTCCTCATCACTCTAAGCATAGTTATGTTGTAGTGGTGTCGTAATTTGCTGCTGTTGCTGTGTTTCAGGAGCTCTTTGCTCTCTTTGGTTTATCCGAAACTCAGGTTGTTGTTGCTGGCCTCGAAAGTTCGGATTTGTGATTTGTGGCTCTGTTTGTTTATCTGAAATAGACATTTTATCGACCATTCATTTCATGGTCCTAAGAAACGCATAAAATTTAGCGTCGGATGAGGTGGAAGGTTCCTCTTTAATGGTCACTTTACATTCAGTTTTGACTTTTGACTTTTTAATCAATAGGTTGGCCTCAACACTCACTGAATTTCTAATCATTTATTCTAGAGTAGTGGGGTTTCTCTCTCTCAATGAGTAGGCCATATCTGGGTCAAAAGCATCACGATAACGCAAGAGGGCCAAACCAGGAGGTGATTACATTTCATGTGGGATGGAGTTATAGATTCTGAGGTATCGGGAATTATACTTAGGAACAGATTCATTAGGATTATGCCTCACGGAATCATACTCAGCAAGGATTTTTAAGGGGTTTTTCTTCTCATCCCACCTGGCTAAGAAAGCATCAATTAGTTTAGTAGGATTCCTAATGGAATTAGATACTAGGGCATGAAACCAAGTTTTAACTTCACCAGAAAAACTTTTTGCGATGATTCCAATCTTGGCATCATCTGCATCTAACTCCTCAAGATCTATGAAGGTGGTGATTTTTTCCATGTGCTGACGGGTAGTGATTCCAGAATTTTTTTCGAATAGGGGAAGTCTTTGGCCATATCCTTGTGGTTGATCAAAAAGCTGACGAGGGAGAAATAAAGGTAAAAAACGAGCCATAATTCCTGCTGAATGTGGTGGAGGGGGAGGAACAAAGGGTGGATTGGTCTGAGGAGGTCCTTGAGGGGGAATTTGAGATGATTATGGGATGGATGATGAAACAATAGTTGTTTGGGAAAATTCAGGGATGTGAAGGGTTTCTTGTTGGTATTGAATGAGGGCTTTTTCAACAGTATAACTTAGGATTTTTCAGTAGTATAGCTTAGGGAGTTGGCTAATTTTTTGAGCTTGTGATATTATTTCAAAATTTTGACATCAGTCTCATTTGTAGCCTCAAAAAATGATGGGTCTAACTCTAATATCCAAGGTTTGGGGACTACTGTATTCAAGTCAGTCTCAGATCTAGTTCTAAATAGTAATAACTCAAATTTGGTATCAGAAACTAAATCTTGAATGGCTACCAAATCAGAAGGTAATGAGAAGGATCTTACCAAATCTCGAGAAGGAGAATCCAAAGAACTTGAAGCTGGCTGAGATCTTTACTTCCTTAGGATTCTTTCAGGATCTTTGATGGGAGATTTGGATTAGGGTTAGACCTGGTATACTTTCTTCGAGAAGCCAGATCTGCTATGAGACACTACAATTATGAAATCAGCCTTATGAAACTCGATCCTATCATCCAAAGGACCGATTTCCGATAAATATTTTTCGTACACCTAGGGAAAATTTATCTTTTCGTTCCTCAGTAATGATTCCAGAATGTTAGCACTCTTCCAGATTACCAAGGCTGAAGAAGGAATCTCAAAAGAGGTAACCACAGACCAAAATTTTAACTTGGTAGCTAGACCTACCAAGTCGAAAAGGGATCTCTCCACAAGGTCACAACTAAGAGGGCTGGAGGAATTAGGGTTTTTAGGCTAGATATGAGTGCAGTGTTTTTTTTATTTGATTGGGTTGGGTTTCACTGGATGAAGATATTAGGTCAAGGGAGCTAGGTCAAGGCAAATGACATAGGGTTGCAGGGATTCAATGGGGAAAGGTAGGCATAAGGCTTACCACTTTAAATATGACTGTGATGAGATGGTTTTGAGACTGATAAGGCTTATTCTTCCTAAACAGAGGAAAATGGACAAATTATGATATCTTTCCCTAAATAGAGCATGAGCAAGCATGTGTTATGCCTATCAAATTGAAATAAATCATACCATAGAGTTGTAATGAACATGAATACAACACATTCTAACATATGAAGCTGAAGAAAAAACAATGATAAAAATCATACCACATGTATCGCAAAAAATAGCTGCAACTCTTCTTTATTAACTGGCCAAAACTGAGTACAATAGTTCCCTGATCAACAAGCTAACATCCAAACTGATTCCAACCCTTTCTAAGAGTGAAGAAAGGGACTATATAGACATCAAAAAAACATTCACTCATCCTCAGCGATCGAATTCATGAGGTGAGGAAGAGATCCATAGACTACTGAACTGAAATCTAAAGTGTAGGATGGTCCAAGTGACTCATTCCTAATTACATTCAAACTGATTCATTTCGACTCAATGATAACTTTTACCCAATGAATATTCCCCTAGGTAACTTATCCATAGCATAATTACATTTACCATCATTAATTACATAGGTAGAAACATTTTTTTCTAACGTAGAGTCAAAATTATAGATAAAAACCAAAAATATTAGCACAATGGTCATTTGCATCCTCACTGTGTCATTTGCACCCTTACTGTGTCATTTGCACCCTCCATGTTCAAGGCCACTTTTGGATGACTTGAAGGTGTCCAAATTAGGCCTAAAATGTCTTGTTGGAAATCCCTTCAAGTCCTCTTTATGAATATGTATCCAGTTTTCAAAATGACGCTGATTTGACCCCTCAAAATGTCATTCTCCCAAGACTTCTATTTGCACAATGCCTAGGCCAAAATAGGGGCATAAATGTGATTTTTAGGTAGTTTCTTGACCTTTTCACCTATTAAATATACAAATCAAGGTTGGAAACATGTTTTTATAGAATGAATTTGTCTTTAGGAATCCAATGATAGTCTTCTTTCCCTCAAAAATTTCCTCAAACATTTGGGTAGCGCCTAGGGCGCTACACAAATAACCAAATGTCTGATAAATGCATGTTTAGAAAAACTCAGAAAATCCCATATTTTGCAAAAAAGTTTCAAAATGCCTCAAAATTGGTAGAATGGTTGTAGATGATGTGGCTAGGCTTGGAGGGAAGCCTTTGCAAGTATGTCCAATTTCTTCTTCTCCTCAATTTTCAAATCTTTAATCTTTGCATTGGCTCTTTTGAGCTTGGACATTGCAATTTTATCCTTTAGAGCATGGTGTGTGAATTTCCTCCTCAATAGGTCATTGTCTTTGTTAGCCTTTGCTAGAAGCTTCTCCAAGTTTTGATTGGATCTATCAAGCCATGGCTCCATGTTTTCATTGATCACTATAGCAAGTTTCTCATTTAGGGTTAGCTGATTAGCAAGTTCAACCTCCCTTTGTCTTTCTAGAGCTAGATCTCTTTTCAACCCTCTAGTTCTAGGTTTCTTTATTTGTACTTGTTCCTCTTTTTCATCAAGCAAGCCATAATTTTCAAGTGTTTCATCTAGCATTTCTTTGGATTTTTCTACCTCCCTTTGAGCAGTGACATACTTGACCTCATCAATGACTTGTTTAGTATTCAATTACTCATTCTCTTGCTAAAGGAAGTTTATGACATATTTGGCCCTGTCAAGATTAGTTTGGAGCTCCTTAATCTTGACATCCTTTCCTTTGAAGGTTACTTTAGTGATTTTTTCATTTTCATCCCCATCTAGGTAAACAAGCTGAAGCTCCTGTTCTGTTTCATGAAGATCCTCCTCATCATGAATGACTACCTCTATCACCTTTTATTTTCCTTTTTCCACCCACTTTATTGTTGTAGAAGGCATGGCCCCTTCCACTCTGTGTGCAGTAAACACGTGCATGTGGCCTCTCTGGTAGATTTTTGGAAATGGCTCAACCTTAACCATACTAGCCCACTGAGGCTCATTGTCCTCAATCTTGCTAGGTGACCCAATGTCATGATGAGATGGAGATGAAGGAGATGAAGGGGGTTGATATGATGATGATGAATGTGCTATGGGTGGAGATGGAGGGATGGAAGTGGATGGCTGGGATGATGAAGGGACATTTTGTGCATGCTGAGTAGATGTATCTTTGAAAATATCATTGGCTATGAAGGTACTCCATGCAATATTTAATTGATTGAGATGATAGAGGACTATGATTTTGACAAGGGAATGATGAAAATGAATTCTCATTTGTTGTTCATACTCCTTTTTCTGGGTAATGTATGCCATCTTATCTATGCTCTGGAAAAGGTAGTAGGGTATGTTAGGCATCCTTACCCTAGTGAAATGCATATAGAGCCAGAAGTGATAGGAATAAAGCCTTGAAAATCTACTTTCACATGAAAATTATTTCATAATTATCTTCATCATTGGTGCATATCTATCCAGGAGGTGAGAAAAAGGAAAGAACCTCTTTGTCTGATTTTGGTGTCTTGGTTTCAAGTAAAATTCTAAGTCCTCTTTCTCCAAATTACCTTTCTTGAACCACTTCTCCCCAACATTTGGGATCCTAGTGGCAGCTGAAATGATAGCAGTTGATATAGTAAAAGTGACTCCAACTAAGGTAACTTGGTTGTCATGGAGTCTAGATATGAAAAGTCTGGTCAACATGGAATGATGTTGGACCCTCTGAATTTTCTCATAGGAATCATGATAGCCAACATGTTTGAAGCATGTCACAGTCAATGGAGAAGCCGAGAGTTCCCTAGTGCTGATAGGTTCAAGTCTGAGTGCTCTTCCCCCTTTATGCGGCCCCCTCACCTCTATTTCCTCTCCCTCACTGTATGAAGTGTTTTTTTCCTCTTCTGCCATGGTGTTTTTGTCAAAACCCTATGGAAGTGGATGGTGTGAAACATGTTTTTAGGAATGGGGAATGGGAAAAGGGAAAATGAAGGAGATGGTGCTATGGATGTATGAAATAGGGGAGGGGATAGGGAGTAGTAGTGTGATGAGGTTTAGGATGGGGATTTGGGGATTGGGAGCCTAGGTAAATGTAACACCAGCTAGGTCTTAGGGTTTTGGGGAAAAGGGTTAGGGAAAGGTAATTATGTAAAAAAGGCGTTCGGGAATGGGTATTTTCAATTGTGGGAAGGTTATAAGGGTGTAAGAAAGTGTAATTTGGGATTTTTCACAAATGCAATGGGGATACTAGGGTTTTAAACAATTTTCAAACACCAAATTCTAACCTAACCTTGAAAACACTCAACACATCAACTTGATGAAGATGGTTTTTAATGGCATTATCTCTTACTGATTTGCTGGAGGTCAATGAGTAGATTGATGAAGCCTTGGAAATTATGTTTTTCTACTTGGATGTGTTTCTAGGGCTTCCTGGTCATTTGCGCAGTGCAAGAAGCAGTTGTGCCTTGATAGAAGCATTACTGCCCTGCCTTAAGCATTTGCGCCCTCTCTTAAGCATGTGTGCCCTCGCTTAAGCATTTGTGCCCTCTGTTAATGATTTGTGCCCTCTCTTAAGCATTTGCGCCCTCTGCTCTTTTTTTTACCAATTTAGCCCAGAAAATCGAAATTTTTCTCTGTTAGAGTGCTTACTTGGTGTTTGTAGGAGACAAATGAGTTTGAAATGATGTCAAGGAGTCATAAATACTTAAGTCAATTTGAATTTATATTGGAAAACCCACTTTTCTAATTTTTCATTTCACCTTTTGAAAACATTGTTGATTACCCTTTTCCTTAGATTTTTCATCTTTAGAGGATGATGTTGCTGGATTTTGGCACTTTTCATTTTGACTTTTTTTCTCTTCATTTTGGCATGAGAAGTTTAAGTTGGAATCTTGGGACATAAATTATTACATATTATAAGAGTAAAATTACATAAAAAAATTTAAAATAAATTACATCTATTTTTTGAATAAAGTTACATTTTTGGTATGAAAATCATACTTTGAAACCAAAATTACAACTTTAAAAATGATATTTACATGCTGATAAATCCTCTACAGATGATTGAGAAAATTTTATTTGAGTCACTCTCACACCTTTTCTAACCTTATTAAGATAAAATGGTGTATTATGAACCTTGAAAAATGAAACCTAATTGACCTAATGGGACCTTGGATGACCTGACTCCATGGTTGACTTTGACTGACATATTGACATAGTGAAATGAGCTTTTAAGATTATTTTATGCTCAACAAGACATGAAGGTGGGTCAAAAAATGTGAAATTTTGAGGGAGAGTGAGGTTTTATGACCAGGGCTACCATCAGTGAATCAATTTTTTACATGACCAAATAGAATGATAAAAATTTTCTTGAGTGGGACCCCTAAAATGAATATAAAAGAGTGATTTTGATCACTGATGGAAGAATGAAAATTCTGACACTAACAAGTGTCACAAAAGTTGTTTGAGGGCAAGTTCAAGGAATATTATTTACCTAAAACACTTATAAAAAGTAAATTGAACAAGTTCAATTCCTTGATATGGGGAAGCATATCCATAATAGAATATGAGGCTAGATTTATGGAGTTATTATGGAATTCCTCACACTTAAACACATAAAAATTAAGGGTAAACAAGTTATTGTATGATATGAAATAAAAATTCAAGAAAAAATGAGGAATTTGATGCCTCACACTTTGCACGAGGCAGTTCCATGGGCCATTATTGCTAACGAGGAGATCCTTAGAAATGGTTAGAGTGACCCATCAAGGCCTAAAGGGTTAGGATCTTAGAGAGTAGTAGGTACATTGATAGTAAGTGGAACTAATACATCCCATAAGGATAGATATATAGGACTAGTATTTAACAACCAAATATGGTTGATGAGAAACAATATTTGTAGGAACCAACCTATAGGCAATTCCACGCCTTACTAAGTATTATTACTAATTATTCCTTCACTAGGTTTTTTAGCTTATTCTTCCTTCATCAAGTTTGTTATTTTCTTCTTCCTTCACTAGCTCTATGTCCTAATTTTTACTTCACCAAGTTTGTTAGAAGTGGTAGGATAATGTTGTAGCTGCTACAACCCTCCTCAAAAAAATTTCCTACGCTTCGATTTTGGAGCCTACCTTTCGTCTATAAGAACTTATCTTTCACAGTCGTTAGGTGTTCTTCCTAATTTTCTAGTATTGTAATCACTTATTATTTCATGCAACACTTGTGTGATGTTCTGACTAAGTCTTGTAGGCAGAATTTGCAAAACTTTTGATGACAAGTTAGTTCCCTCCAAACACATGTAGACTAATGTTCTGACCTTGCACTGATTATTGGTCTTTCCTATAAAAATTTGTGCAATCTTCTCCCACTATAAATTACACAACTTCTTGAGGAACTAAACTTTGCAATCCTATGAGACAAGAAGTCATTGAGAAATTAAATTGCACAATCCTCCCTTGTGTCAGAATTGCACAATCCACTAAGCCAATGAACTGCGCAATCCCTTGTCACTGGAGATTGTGGAATCCTTTATGCTAGTGGAATAAATAGCCTATAGGAACAATACAATTGCACATCCCTAAAAAATATGGATTGCAAATTACTCTTTGACCAAGTGACACAATTTTCTATTTTTGACCCATGGACAAGTGTTGCTTTCTCCTTGATTTTAGGCATGCATGAGATAAAACCTAACCCTAATTCCATGGGGGTAAATATCTATAATGGGGCCTTGTAGAGCTCATTTTCACACTCAACATTAGAGGTCTATCCATCACCATGACTTAAAGAATCTTCTTATTTGGTTTGCAACGCTTTTCCAGGTAAGTTTCTAAAGTATCACATTTTACTACTTTTTCCATCTCTTTTCTCTCTTATGTGTTTGAAAGTGTTGATTTTCCCATTTCTTCTTGTATTTACTGGTGTTTCTACTATTAATAACTTGTACAATTGTTGTTTCATTCTATCATTCTATTTTTACAAGTATCACATCCCTCATAAGTCATTTTTCCTACCAATAGTTATTGTTGTTGGGTATTTTTATGTATGCATGTTTGTTATAGCATCATTTCTCACCTTCATATGATTCATGATTGCTTTGATGGTTTTGGGCACCCATTCCTACAGACTTGGACAAATTCACTTAAAAACAGTGTAAAAATCCCCATACGTGACTATGCCCGTACTTTTCCACGTGTATACGCGAGTCCAACTGCACTTTTCCGCGTATGCCATTAAAATTATGAAAAAATATATAAAAATTCCCTATTTTCGGGCTGGGTTGATGGTTACTCAGGTAGTTCAACCACCCCAGCACGTGGCCAACTGTTTCCAACTGTTGAAACTACTTGGAGGGAGTATAAAAACCCCTCATGTGTATGGCCTAAAGGAGAGAGAGAATTATTGATATTATACTCTGTTGGTATTCCCTATCCAAGTCTGATTCCCCGTGCCTCCTGCACTTTCCCAGTTCATTATAGGAAACCCTTGTTTCCTTGAGATGTTCATCTCCCTATATGTCATCTCGTATGCACCAGTTTGAAAGGAGTCTTAGCGAGGCAAGGGTGGGACGAATCCGGACGATGGTCTGCTCGAAGATCGTGGAAGGATTCAGGTGATCTCTCCACTCGTTACTTTTGTACATGCTATTTATAATACAGAAGTACCATGCTGTTCCCGAAATATACGTGTTAGTGTATGCTTACATATATGAGAAAATTGTTATTTGAGCATTCATTATGATCTATTTAATGTTTTATATGGATTTCACTAACATTTAGAGTAGATATATGCTGTACAACCAGTTCTTCATGTTTTTTTCTTCTTGTCTTTTAGGTTAAGAAGGAAGGACGGTTGCTGGGGGTTTGAACCCTGCGGGATCTTCTTCAACCGTAGGACCTATGGGTAACTTCCTCATTCTACTCTATTTAGTTTTTCTGAACATGCATGGTTGTGTGACTCCTTCTTAAGTAGCATGCCCCTGCTCTGTGGAGGTTGTAACCCAACGAACCTCTAGGGTGATATTCCCCGAAACAATGTTATTTCCTTCATATGTTCTTTTCTGGTCGATAGAAATGATTGATCTAACTAGTTCAAAGGTTGATCTATACTTGTCTTTTCATTATCCCCTAATATGAAATTTAACTTTTCCTTGGGTGGAATCGTTGCATATTTAAGGCCCGTGGCTTTCCCCATGGTGCAATGTGAAATGCCAAGAACCAAGCCTCCTCCTTTCCAACTACAACTATGCAATGCATAGTCACTGGCCTCCTCCAACTGTGCAATGCACAATCCCAGTCTAAGTGGTCCAGCCTAGCCACTGAGACTGCACAATGGATAATCATATTCTTCCTATGTGTAGAAAATATCTAACATAGTTGCGATACCATGTAGAAATTATATAGAAACTCTATATCAATGGATTCAATCCGATCATGTAAGGTACTAAAAATATATACTAAATCCTTCTACTGTATTTGTGGAATATAAAACACGATTTCTCAATCACATGCAAGTAAGAGAAAGGAAATTATCAATCACACAACACAAGATGTATCTGGGGAAAGCACCTGCTCAAAACCCCTCTATCATATATTTTACATGGTCAAATAATCATGAAACAATGCAATTCTTTCTCACACCAAGAAAATCATGCACTCTACCAATCATCTCACCCTAATCATGCTTAAAATTGACTAGCAATTCTTAGGAAAAAATGACCAACACTTAGCCAATTCTCTGCCCTTGCTTAGCCCAAACTTGCTCATGCAATCCCTAGGAAATTAATCCCTATTAAATAGGATATTCAACCTTCATTTACTGCACAATCCCTATTGAGCCTTCCTCTAACTTATAATTGCGCCTGGGCGATTCACTAATAATACAATTGATAGTTAACTTCCCTTTAACCTTTGTCTCAACGGAGTCATCATCGGAATTGACATGCATGCAACTATTAATAGTGAGTCATCAGTTACTTGATAGATCAATAATTGTGAATTAAATCTAATTTAATTCACTTGACCTCTCACTAGCTCATCACTCAGTTAGAACTAGTTAAATTGATTTTAGCTCGATTAATTTGAGTTAATTGATTACACTCACACCACACTAGTGCATTAACTACAACTGGACCATGAAAATAATAGAATCACTCTACATGCCTCACCTTTGACCCTCAACTCGAAATTCTTGAGCTAAATAAGTCTATCTCACTTAGTTAACTGATACAAATTGTTATGAGATGAAATTATAAATTTACTTTCAATTTAATTAAGGGATAACTAAATCAAAAGCCTCACATGGTAGCCATTTATGAGTGCCATTTTCTGGATTTTGGTTATGGATGCCAATTTCACTATTTCTTGTTGCAAATTTCAACACTCCCTCTCAACAAGAAATAAATCAATCTGTCCTGATCTGGTACATTTGGAATGTTCTTTCATGCAACACTTCTCTAGTGTTGTTTTCACATGAAACTCTCCTAAAACTTAATAGCCTCCAAACAACTAAATCATTATAATGCATCTGTCATCAGAGTTCTGAGTGTTGGATCCTACTGCACATGTCTACTGGAATCTTTGCATTGTTTTTGACATTTGCATCCATGCAATTTTCTCTGCTTCTAACTCTGATATGCGCTCCAATATCCGACGCTTGTCACCCTGATTTTTGTCCTCCTAACATCTAACAACATTAATCTAACCGATCCTTCCTTCTACTGTTGTACTGTGGGCTCCTCGTAGCTAGGTTTGATCCATGAGACATACCATCTTAATGGACCCTACCCAAATTTCTTCTTAGGATTAATTCTGCACATCGCCCCACCTCACACCTGGAGGTATAGCGGCATGTACTCCCTGTGCCTTTCTGGCACAAAATTTATCTCTCATGGAGGTCTCTGCTTGAGTGGACTCTTCCACTTGGTCTCCTCTATGCTTCTCCAATTGTGGCTACTCCACAACCTTTTGAGACTGCTTCAGAGACTGCATGTTGAGAGATAATTTCTCCCTCTCAACCACCAAGTCATTAACCATTTCTTTTCTCCTCAAATCTTTGCATGCATCCTCAACCTCGAGACCATACAGATTCTTGACTCTTACATTGATCTGTTTCACCTGTACTGTGGCTATGTATTTAAGGAAAACCTTTCATTTTCTAAACATCACATCATAACCACAGTCTTCCAATACCACTATGGAGACAAGATTCTTCCTTAGGCCTGGAACATACAAAACATCTGCTAGTCTGAGAGGGGAGCCAGACTCCCTCTGAAAGGTAATTGTACCTATGTTGGTCACGCTATACCTCCTGTCATCTCCAAACTCTATTTTTTGTTGGAGGTCCTTCTCCTAGAATTCACTAAAGAGATATCTATTCCCATTCATATGGAACAAGGCACCGTTGTCTAGACATGAAATGCATCCCATTACAGTGCTAGCCATGCATGAAATGAGAGTAAAATCAAGATCTAACTGTGAAGTCAATGCTTCACGCACTGCAAGTGCTGGCTCCTTCTTGTTTGCCTTCTTCTATGAAAAATGCGAAGCATAGTGTCCATGCTCGTGACAGTGAAAACATCTAATATTCGATAAGTATCTCTTTCCCTCTGCGCCTTGGGAGGTCTTGTCTCTGGTGCTTTTCCTTATCTCTTCTATTACCAAGTCGGACCATAAACGCTCCCAGTCTGGTAAATTCTCCCTCCCATTCATAGAGTCCTTGTAATTATACCAGCTCTTGGGAATGCCTAGAAGTGATAGGCTCACAAAGTAATCATCAGCTACAGTCACAAATACACTTCCAAGCTCATATCGACATTGAGGGAACATCGCCAAGTATGTTGGTACCGTCTCGCCCTCCTCCTTCTTGATCTTTCTGATCTTGTCCTTCAACGCCAACTTCCTTTGGTCGTTGATGTTCTGAAACAGATATGTTAAGGCCTTCCACATAGTATATGGAGTTTCCTTCCCCTGGAGACTCGATATAATATGAACTATAACTCCCTCTAAAAATATCCTTCTCACCTTTGCTACCTTCTTCTTCCATACATCAAGAAGTTGGGAATCTGCTACTGCGGGTTTGGGAATATCAAAATCTATGAATTCCTTCAACTTGTTGTCCTCCAAAACTACCTCCATTCTGTCCTTCCATGCAATATAATTCAAATTTCCCTCGAGTGAAAATTCGAGTCTCAAGCCATTGAAATACATCTTGATCTGTTGATGGATCCTTAAGAATAAATCTGAAAAATTTGAACATGTTCAAGACAAACTCAATTTCTTCTCTTCTATTATGATTCATGGCGCTCTGATACCATGTAGAAAATCTATAACACAACTCCAATACCATGTAGAAATTATATATAAACTCTATATAAATGGATTCAATCCAATCAGGTAATGTACTAAAACAAGATATTTAATCCTTCTACTATACTTTTGGAAAATAAAACACAGTCACTCAATCATATGCAAGTAAGAGAAATGAAATTATCAATCACACAACACAGGATGTATCTGGTGAACGAACCTGCTCAAAACCCCTCTATCATATATTTTACATAGTCAAATAATCATGAAACAATACAATTCTTTTTCACACCAAGAAAATTCTGCACTCTACCCATCGTCTCACCCTGATCCTGCTAAACAATGACTAGCAATTCTTAGGAAAAATTGACAAAAACTTAGCCAATTATCAGCCCTTGCTTAACCCAACCTTGCTCACGCTATCCCTAGGTAAGTAATCCCTATTAAATAAGACAATCAACCTTCCTTAACAGCACAATCCCTATGGAGCCTTCCTATGACTTTATAATTGTGCCTGGGAAATTCGCTAATAATACAACTGATAATTAATTTCCCTTTAACCATTGTCTCAATTGGGTCATCATCATAATTGACATGCATGCAACTATTAATAGTGAATCATCAGTTACTTGATAGATCACTACTTGTGAATTAAATCTAATTTAATTCACCTGACCCGTCACTAGCTCATCACTTAGTTAGAACTAGTTAAACTGATTTTAACTCAATTAATTTGAATTAACTGATTACACTCACACCACACTATTGCATTAATTGCAATTGGACCCTAAAAATAATAGAATCACTCTACATGCCTCACCTTTGACCCTCAACTCGAAATTCTTGAGCTAACTAAGTCTATCTCACTTAATTAACTGATACAAGTTATTACGAGATGAAATTACAATTTACTTTCAATTTAATTAAGGTATAATTAAATCAAAAGCCTCACATGGTAGCCATTTTTGGGTGTCATTTTCAAGATTTTTTATATGGATGCCAATTTCATTATTTCTTGTTGCAAATTTCAACACTCCCTCTCAACAAGAAAGGAATCAATCTGTCCCAATCCGGTACCTTTGGAATGTTCTTGCATGCAACAATTCTCTAGTACTTTTGTTTTCACATGCAACTCTCCTAAAAATTAATAGCCCCCAAACCCATGAATATGTGTAATGAATTTGTCATCATAGTCTTCTGAATGCTGGATCCCACTACACATGTCTACTGGACTCTTTGAACTATTATTGACATTTGCATCCATGCACTCTGCACTACTGCCAACTCTGATCTGCGCTCCAGTATCTGACACTTGTCACTCTGATTTCTATCCTCCTGACATCTGACTACATCAATCTAACTTATCCTTCCTGCTACTATTGTACTCTGAGCTCCTTGTAGCTAGGTTTTATCAATGAGACATGCCATCTCAATGGACCCTACCCAAATTTCTTCGTAGGATTAATTCTACACATTGCCCCACCTCACACCTGGAGGTATAGCTGCATGTACTGCCTTTGTATAGCTGCATGTACTGCCTTTGCCTTCTGGCCTAAAATTCCCCCTTCCTGGAGGTCTCTACTTGAGTGGACTATTCCACTTGGTCTCCTCTCTGCTTCTCCAATTGTGGCTAGTCCACAACCTTCTGAGACTGCTTTTGAGACTGCATGTTGAGAGATAATTTCTCCCTCTCAACTACCAAGTCATTAACCACTTATTTTCTCCTCAAATCTTTGCATGCATCCTCAACCTCGAGAGCATACAGGTCTTGACTCTTACATCGATCTGTTTCACCTATTGTGTGGCTATGTGTTTAAGGAAAACGTTTCATTTTCTAAACATCACATCATAACCACGGTCTTCCAATACCACTACGGAGACAAGATTATTCCTTAGGTCTGGAACATACAAAACATTTTCTAGTCTGAGAGGGGACCCAGACTCCCTCTGAAAGGTAATAGTACCTATGTTGGTCATGCTATACCTCCTGTCATCTCCAAACTCTATGTTATACTGGAGGTCCTTCTCCTCCAAGTCACTGAAGAGATCTCTATTCCCTGTCATATGGAATGAGGAACCGATGTCTAGATACCACATGTATCCCATTACAATGTTGTTCATGCATGCAATTAGAGTAGAATCAAGCTCAAACTATGAAGCCAATGCTTCACTCGCTACAAGTGTAGGCTCCTTCTTGCTTGCCTTCTTCTATATAAAATTTGAAGCATAGTGCCCATGCTTGTGACAGTGAAAAAATATGATCTTGTACAAGTCTCTCTTGCCCTCGTCTCCTTGGGACTTATTTCCCGTTGCCTTCTTTCCTTTTCTGACAAATGCACAATCTGATTTTTTGTTGGTGTTGGAGGTCACGTCTCTGATGCTCTGTCTTATCTCTTCTATTACCAAGTCGGACCACAAACACTCTCAGTCTGGTAACTTCTCCCTCCCATTCACAGAGTCCTAGTAACTATACCAGCTATAGGGAAGACCTAGAAGTGCTAGGCTCAACAAGTCATCATCGAATACGGTCACACCAACACTTCCAAGCTCATCTTGACATTGAGTGAACTTCACCAAGTATGTTGGTACCATCTCACCCTCCTCCTTCTTCATATTTCTGATCTTTTCCTTCAGTGCCAACTTCCTTTGGTGTCTGATTTTATAAAATAGATCTTTCAAGGCCTTCCACATAGCATATGGAGTCTCCTTCCCATGGATACTTGAGACAATATGATCTCGAACTCCCTCTAACAAGATCCTTCTCACCTTTGCTACCATCAAGAAGTTGGGAATCTACTGCTGCAGGCTTGGGAATATCAAAATATATGAATTCATTCAACCCGTTGTCCTCCAACACTGCCTCCATCCTATCCTTCCATGCAACATAATTCAAATTTCCCTGTAGTGAAAATTCGAGTCTCAAGCCATTGAAAGACATCTTGATCTATTGTTGGATCCTGAAGAATAAATCTACAAATTTGAACCTGTTCAGGACAAACTCAATTTCTTCTCTTCTATTGTGATTCTTGGCACTCTAATACCATGTAGAAAAACCTAACATAGCTTTGATACCATGTATAAATCATATAGAAACTCTATATCGATGGATTCAACACTATATTTTTGGAATATAAAACATGATCACTTAATCACATGCACTCTACCGATCGTCTCACCTTGATCCTGCTCAAAACTGGCTAGAAATTCTTAGGCAAAATTGACTAACACTTAGCCAATTCTCAGCCCATGCTTAGCCCAGCCTTGCTAACACATTCCATAGGCAATTAATCCCTATTAAATATGATAATAAACCTTCCTTGACTGCACAATCTCTATGGAGCCTTCCTCTAACTTTATAATTACGCCCGAGAAATTCACTAATAATACAACTGATAGTTAACTTCCCTTTAACCTCTGTCTAAACTGGGTCATCATCATAATTGACATGCATGCACCTATTAATTGTGAATCATCAATTACTTGATAGATCACTACTTGTGAATTAAATCTAATTTAATTCACTTGACCTCTCACTAGCTCATCACTCAGTTAGAACTAGTTAAACTTATTTTAACTCAATTAATTTGAGTCAATTGATTACACTACACCACACTAGTGCATTAACTGCAACTAGACCCTGAAAATAATAGAATCACTTTGCATGCCTCACCTTTGACCCTCAAATCAGAATTGTTGAGCTCACTAAGTCTATATCACTTAGTTAGCTGATACAAGTTGTTATGAGATGAAATTACAATTTAATTTCAATTTAATTAAGGGATAATTAAATAAAAAGCCCCACATGGTAGCCATTTATAGGTGCCATTTTCTGGATTTTTTTTTTTTTTATTTGTTTATTTTTCTGGATGCCAATTTCACCGTTTCTTGTTGCAAATTTCAAAAGTCTACCAGCTTAAATTGTAGACCTCAAGACACATCTATGTCATTATATATTGCGCAATCCCCTCTCTCATTGTGTATTGCATAATCCTAGAGCTAAGCTTACATGCTTTCATCCCAACATTGTGCAATCTCTCTCCTCAGTCAATGTGTTGTTGCTTTTAGATTGATTGTTGAACCAATTTGTTTAGAGCTAACTTCCTACTATCGTGAGTTCATCTCTTTCCACAGGAACTATAGATCTTGAGAATACTTATGTTTCATCAGAAGATAACATCATGCCTACTAATAAATTAGCATGAAAGGAGGCTACAGTGAGCAGTACTGAGGAAGTTGTTGAAAGTACTTCAACATCAGTTCCCATTATTTCTAATACACAATTATACATTGAAAAGGACTTTGATATCACAAGTAATATTGTTAAGGATGCATTCATTGCCACACAATTATTCAAAACATATCTAGAGGATAGACAGGTCTACATACACATCTAATAGTTAGGGCTTCACAGGGCTGCTTGCAGATTCCTAGGATTACCATTTATAGATGTCATCAGATGGATTCTACAAGGTGTGGATGCCAAGATCATGTCTCTAAACATATCTAGAGGGAAGTCGCTTTCCTCCTACCAAGCACATGAAATCCACTTTATCTACCACATGCCTAATCTTGAGCAATATCTGGACTCTCATTTCTATGCAGAAATAGGTTATCTCAATACTATGGAATTGGTCAATATGTGGGTAAAGCAACTATAAAAGTTTCACTAAACAAAAAACAATACTTACAAGACTAAACCACTCAGAAAGGTGTTTTAGTACTTGATAGTTTTGTGCTGCTGAATTTATGGACACAAGAATATTGAATCCTTCCTAGAAGGATGGGTGTAAATGCTATATCATATTGCCTCACAAGGGAATATATTAAACTAGTGTGATATTGTGTCTTAGCAGCTAAAGATCAACTTGAACAAGGCTAAAAATCCACCAAAATGCAAGCAACAACAATTCTAAATGTATGCCTACCTACTAGACAGTATATGTGCTCACAATTCTTTCCTTGGCATGGAGTGGAAATGGACACCTAGTGACCCTCCTATCCATATTTATTGCAGACTGTTAGTAGAATGAAGCTATAAGGGAGTCTTTGAAAAAATGGCTGATAATTTCTTCAAGGTCCTATACCAGGTAATATTTGAAGACGAAGCCCCTTGTATGTCTCGTGAGGCAATGAGTTCAGAGTCAAAATTTGCATATTGGTTTGCCTCACCAAATGGCACTTATCTCAAAGTTTTTGGCTTCCAGAAACCATCTCATCTCTTTCCAAGGTATGCCATGTACAAAGTAGTAATGCAAGAGGTTGCATATCATATTTTCAGAGGTATAACTATAGTACTGTAGAGGAAGAAGAAGGAACCATGGCTTTCTCTTCCCTTGCAGGTGGAATCTTATGAGATCAAGAACTTGAAGGTTGTAGAAGCTTAAGTCACATAATTGGAAAGCCTCAAGCTTGGTATAATATATTTTCATCAGTACGATCCCAACGGAGTTTGCAAGAAACTGTTAGCCACCTATGAAATTTTTGTCAAGCAAACAGGTGGCAAAATTGTTTTATGAGCCTTCAAGAGACACATTTCTCCTGAAAACACATCATCCTTGAAGGCCTCTTCATGCCTTCTACCCTTTGATTAATTTCCACTACTGTTTCTAAGTTAATAAGCCTCACTGATTGTAAAAAAGTGTACTCAAGGTGGCCTTCATTTGCCCCTTGTATTCCTGCAGAATGTCCCATTATAACCTTTTTTCTTTTTGTCAAAGTCCCCCTTTTACCCCTAAATCCCTCCTAAACCTTATAAATCATCCCCATGCCCCTCTTAAACCATTAAAATAACCTTGGTGGTTTGATAGCCCCCACTCTCTCTATCGTTACCCATTTCTGGCCGCAAATTGCATTTAAAAGGCTGAAAACCCACATTTTAACATATATCGGGCCTAGCCCCCTTCAGCCAGCCCCCTTAACTTTTTTCTCCACATGACCTGGGCACTAGAACCAAGCGCTAGCTCGAAAGGCGCTTATCGTGATTGGATGAATAAGTCTCAGAGTGCTACCCACCGTCGATTTCCCGTAATCCAATGGTTGTCCCAAGCCCCATTGCTCTCGTGTTCCATGTTCATTCCCTGATCACATCACAACTGTCGATCTGATTCGTAGATCGATGGCCCACATTGCATTCACACCGGTGGTCCCCATGGACAGTCACTGTTCAAAACTAGCAATTTCTATCGTACCGCCTTTGGAAGGTGAGCGGTATTTTCCATTTCGCAGCGATCAACGTCACCGCCTAAAACGTGTCTTCGAGCACTATTGAAAAACCGACCCCATTGCGCATTAAAATTCGACTGTAAACCTGGCGCGATATGTGTGTACACCGCCCGATCTCTAGCTGTCCATCCAATGGTGATCGCACCACGAAGATGCTCGGGAGTTAGCCCAAGGAAAACAGGACCCCAGGCCCACCATCTGTCGCCCTCCGATGCATTTTCCATCATCGATCTCCTCCTAAGATCGGACGGTTCGAATTAAATCCATGCCCTGGCATTGAACGAGTCCCGCCACGTCACCCATTCCACGTGTTTGCATCGCATTTTCATCTGTCCCATTTATATTTCATTCAAAGGTTAAATGTCCAATGTTTGCATTAAAATTTGTTGCATTCCGCCAACTTTCACTGGACCATTCTCCATTGTTTCGCTGCGTCTTTCACCATCACCCTGCACTATTCCATCATTTCACTTGGCTGAACTGCCATTCTCATTGTCCCCACTACATCCACTCTCCCCATGCATGGTTTTCTTAACATGTTTACTTGTTTTGTAGGGTTACAGGCAGGCGGAAACCGCCATGGTTCATATGCACTATTGTAGTGGCACAGTGCACAGAGAAGCTAGTTTCAGAGCTTGATATTACAGCAAGTTGCCTGGGAGAGGGTCAAAACGTTTTTCTATATTAAATGGATAGTGTACGACACGGTCATGATCTTCCCAGCACCATTAAAACTCGAAATGTCACAGACAAAGAACAGTAAAGGAGCGGAAAGAGTATCAGCGGAGAGCCAGAGAATTTAACGCTGGTAATCGAAGATTTTTGAAGCCTTAATTCAGCAATTGAAAAGCAATGTACCAGATTGAATACCTAGAAAATAACGCAGAGGTCCCGATAGGGCCTTGGGCACAGAAATCAACACCAACAGTGTTTCACCATCAGCAGAATGTTCTTCCCCATGAAAGGACGGAGCACAAATACAGTTTTCATTCTATGTCCTGTTCTAGAGAGGTTTTTTGCCCTGACAATAGTCCTAATGCTATCAGCGCATTTGTTTCACAGTATGGCATACCCTAGCATCATTATTCTACCTTTTTGTTTAATTCACCAGAGTACCACAAGTACTGCATCCAAGAACACATCAGAGACATACCTGGAGTAATTTTCAGCCTGACAAAGGCTACTCTTTCATACAAAGAGTACCAAAGATAAATGCCCAGAATTTAAAACAGAATGGGGCCTCGGTCCCCTTACTCTCTAAGTTTTAATGCTGCATTTAGTTCTCATCTACCCCCTCTGTCTCTCATTCAGCTATAAAATTCATGAAGGAACTCATGGTAAAGGTTGTTGATCAAATATCTATGAATTGCAAGTTGTTTCTCTTGAGACATGTTCTCTATGTAAAGTTGTAAGATAGGCTGAGGAAGATGTTTTCAAACTGAATACTAAGTTGTTGGAAATGTTGTACATGACTAGTGTTTCTCTTTAATATGACAAGAACATTTCTTTTGATCCTGATTTAAAGCAGCGGTGATGTTTTTCTATCTTTGTCTTGGTTTTACCTTGTAGTTCATTTCATTTCATTTCTTCTGGCACGCATCAGAAATCTGGCATAGGATTTACCCTTGTTAGGTACCCTATGCTTCTTCTCTCCTTGACTTTAATGTTTTCTGCTGTATGTGTTACCTGAGGATTGATTTCAAGCCAATTTAACCAGTGTAGTGGTCAAATATATGCTACTAGCTGATGTATGAATTAATGAATCTGTTCTCAAATGTTCTTGTTAGGCTTTATTTGAATGAATTGGGATACTGGGAGTTTAGAACTGTGTCTCTATCTCACTAGGATCCTTTTCAATTAATTGAGCCTTTCTAAGTTCCCTTAAGCTGGATGCCAAAGAATTGAGAGTTCAAAGTCTCTCTCTGATCTCAGGTTTTCATCTTTGTGTTTAAACCTTTAATTTTTCCTTGTCTGAAGAGTTAACCTTTTAGGTCTTGGATCACAAGTTGTCCAACGACATGTCCTGTCCCTGGATTTGATTCCTGAAAGGTCACCTTGGAGGTTTCCTTGCTTTCACCTTCTCTCGTACCATTTCATGCCACACTATCATCTTTAAGATCCAATGCTTTAGATGACTAGCCCAACTGAAAACCTACATATTGAATAGCAAGTAAACCCTTTCCTGACTCCATTGCCCAATGGTCATGAATGTTCTCTGAGTTATTTTTCCTTTGCCCAAAACCCTCTTTTCTCATCCTTGTCTTATATTGAAACCTTCCTTTCTTGATTCCCAACAACCAAACACAAACCAAAAAAACAAAACCGAGCCTTATAACTAGCCTAATATCTTAAAACAGATCTTCAAAGACATAAAACCTTTGCCCATATAGAGGTATCCCTCTCTGGACCTAGGAGGGCTAGATCCTAGGGTCTAAAAGTGGTTCTGATGTTGTCTCATCTTTTAGTCTTTCCAATTTGGCCAAAACATGGGAACCCCAACATAATGGCGACTCTGCTGGGGAATTTCTGAGTATTTTCTATCTTATTACATCACAAGAGCCTGAGAAAGCCAACCATTTCTGGTTAGGTTGGTAGTGAAACACTTCCACTTCTAATTCACTTTCCTCTCCATTTTTTGTGTTTCTCCCCACACTCTTAGACAGAGTCTGGAAAGGGCCAGATAGCCTCCAGATATCACTCTCTTTTAGAGGTGAAATATCTAGTAAAATCCCTCCCAGTCCATCTTTGGTTAAAGTTTGCTATGTTTTGAGGATATCCTTGAAAATGGGACTCTACATAAGCACTGTGGTGGTCAGTGTATCTCCTAGAAACACCCTAAAACTTCCACCTGGAGACTCAATAGTTCCTTAAGGATCATAGAATCCACTGGTGATCAGTAGGCCAGCCGATTATCTTTGTTCACATAAGACTCCACTGGGAGACCAGAGCCCACAACAACATCAGCCATATCTGAAGTAACAAGTAGGGTTAAGTTGCTTTGTTGGAAAACAACATTCTGGCTTCAAGAACCATTCATACAAGAGCTTATCCTAACCCAGACCCACCAGAAATAGTTGACAACCCTGAGAGCATCCTCAAGAAATCTCCTACACCTAAAGGACCAACTATTTCTAGGCATATCCCTAGAGCTAACTCTACACCAGAAGACTTTACAGCTCTATTAGTCCCACTTGTTGACCTAGACTCTCAAAATAGTTTACCTAGAACTAGGTCATTCAGTGCTCTAGACCAGCTAGACCTTGAGTTTCCCAGGTCACCATCTCAGAGTGGTAAACACATTAGGGACAGAGAGACCCCTCCATCTACACCTCCTGATATTCACTTCATTCAAAACTTGGGGCTCTGCCACCCTAAATCTGCTCAACAGACTTCTGCGGGTCCTAGTATCCCTGTCATCCATATACCAGCTACTCAAGACAATCCCTTACCTCCTCAGAACATCATCATGGTGGCCTAGTACGCACCTTTGGTTTTACCCCAGCCTCTAGTGCCCTTACCCAATGATTATCAGTCAAAGATCCCACACTTCACTGCAAAAGAGTCTACCACAGCTCAGCACCATGTAGACAGGATGGAAGATTCTTTTGACTATATGGAGATAGATGATGATACAGTCAAAATGAGAATCTTTGCCTAGAGCTTAAGAGGTGATTGGAAGAAATGGTTTAAGGGCCTACCTCCTAATAGCATACAAGATTTACCCTCCCTATACGAGACCTTCATAAATAAGTGGGAAGTTAAGGCCAACCCTCTCCAAATCTTAGCAGAATACAAGAACCTGAAAAGGAATGTAGGAGAGAGTGTCCATGACTACTCTACAAGGTTTAATAGCGTTTATAACGCTCTTCCTCCCCATATGAAACCTCCCCAAGGTTTTTCCCTAGTGAAATACCCTGAAGGCTTTGATGCTGACATGGCCTACCAGCTTAGGGAGAGAGATTACAACACATTGGAAGACATGCAAAAAGGAGCAGTGAGTGTAGAGGCTAACCTGACTGAGAAGAAAGCAAGATTGAGAGCTGAGAAAAGGGTGACATATAGAGATGACAATGTAGCTTCCACATATGACCCCAATTATGATCGTTTATCTAAAAACGTGGAAAGAATACAGTAAATGATGGAAAAAATGGTTGTCACAGTTAGCAATCAGAACAAAAACCAAAATCATAATCAGAACCAAAAATTTAGGAGAAACAACACCACTCCCAAAAGACAAAGAGAATCAGATCAACAAGTCATTCCCCCATTTCAAGAGAACTTTCTTGATGAAGATGAGGGAATCATAGAAGAGTCCGAGGGAACCACAATAAAAATGTTTGAAATAGAAAAATCAATCCACAACTGTTCCACAAAAGAAGACCAGCCCTCGCCCACATACTGGGATGAGGAGAGATTAGAATCCGAGGATTACAGACTGGGATTTGAAAATGCCATCACGCAGGTCAGAGAATAGTACGAACTTAGAAGCAAAAAGAGCCTAGACAATTAAAAACCCAAAACTTCTGATATTACTATTAAGAAAAGGCCTGAGAAAACTTCTAAAGTAACTGCTGAAAGTAACAAATCAACAGATGAGAGTTCTGGGAAGAACAAAGGGAAAGACAACCAAAACACTGATAAACAAGGTCAACCAACCATCAGCACTAGCACTGCAGTTAGCGCTCCTGATAAAATAGTTCCTAACCCTGTACATAGTGAGAATCAACCCACTGATTCTGCCACCAAGGTGGTGGCTAACGAGACAGGGTTGAACATTCCTAGGAGTCAGTCCACTTTCAATTTAGAGAGTGAGATTGCTAAAGTTAAAATCTCTGTCCCACTCTTTGAGCTGGCCACTTAGGATGTATATAACAAACAAATTTTGAAAGCTTTAAATCTAGGGGAAAACAACGACACTATCAATTTGAGTGATGATCAACCAGCCCTCCTATTTGGTCCAAAGATAGAAGGAAAGTTTCAGGAAGGGGTAGTACCTGCTTTTTATATAAGTCTCAATATCCATGACAAGATCCTTCATAATGCAATGCATGACTCTGGGGCATCACAAAAATTGATGCCTAAAGTAGTTATGGAAAGGTTAGGTCTAGAGATTACCCACCCCTACAAAGATTTATATTCTTTCGACTCTAGTAGAGTAAAATGCCTTGGCCTGATCAAAGACCTATGTGTGAACTTAACCCAGATTCCAGCCAAATGTATGGTCATGGATGTTGTGGTGGCGGATGTGCCACCTAAGTATGGCATGCTGCTATCAAGGTCATGGGGAGCCAAGCTACAAGGTATAATGTAGATGGATGGGGCATATGCCGCAATCCCCGTTTTCAGCCAGCTTAGGAGACTGTATAGAGAGGCACAAATGAAATTCCTGGTCAGCAGCCTAAAAAACCTAAAAATTCTCCTATCTATTCTGTATACACAGATCTGGACTCTTTTATCCTTTGCAACGATGAATCTTTAAAGGATCCAGAGCTAGAAAACAGAGTCACGGAACATGATATGACACCTATAGATTTCAACATAATGGCGACTCTGGACTAAAAAGAGAAAAAAGGTGAAATTGGTGGATAGTGCACTGAAACAGAAACTCAGAGTGAACAAGAAATAGAATGCAATCATCTAACTAGTCACCTCTCTGAATTCCATACACGTCAGGGAGAGAAAAACCCCCCACACCATGATGCAGACCCCATACCTCATGATAGCAGAAAAGCCAACGTTGGGGAAGAAAATAAGGTTAAACTTGAGAGCGAACCTCTATGGGAAATGAATTTCGATGGGTCCTGCACTAGAAAGACTGCAGGAGCAGGGGTGTGGTTACATGACACAGAGAGTGACTACGCAGAGAGCCATGCCTTTAATCTAAACTTCAAATGCAAAAATAATATCGCAGAGTATGAGGCTCTTATCCTAGGCTTGAATCTGTTGAAAAAATTAGGAGCCCATAGGATAGTCGTGCACGGAGACTCTGAGTTGATCATAAAACAAGTGAATGGAGAATACACAGTGAAACACCATAGGCTGAGAGCATACAAGAATGATGCTATGGAGTTATTTAAAACCTTTGTAGAATACGAACTGGTGTTTGTCCCTAGGAGTCAGAACGTAATTGAAAATGGATTAGCATGTATAGTCAGTTCATATCACAAGCCTCCCAATGATCAACAAATCATCATTCAGACGAATTTCAGGCCTGCAGTACCTGATAATGAAAAATATTGGTAGGTCTTTGAGGGCGATAAGCAGATTGAAGATTTCCTAACAGGCAGGAACGAGTTTGAATTCCCAGACTCAGATTCGAAATCTGAAGATAGCTGCCTAAATGTAGAGCCCTCAGACGAGGATGAAACACCTTGTAGCATAGAAATAAACACTTTAAACGAACATATTGGAAATTCAACCAAAGAATGCAAAAACAGAGATGATGAGGAAATAGAGGTGCTACAAGTAAAGGATAAGAACATACCTAGGGGACTGGCACCTTTAGAAGACACTTTTGACTTCGATGATGTAGCAAAAAAGCCCACTATAGAACACTCAGACTTTGATGTCGAGGAATGCAACATAGACACTGAAGATAAGCCCAAGATGATCAAACTGACTAAGTCCTTACTCGCAGACATGAAAAAGAAATATATTGACTTGTTCAAAGAATTCATCGATGTGTTTTCCTGGAGCTATGAGGACTTGAAGGCCTATGACACAAACATCATACAACACAAAATACCCTTGAAAGAAAATCAGAAACCCTTCAGATAGAAACTTCGCAAAATTAACCCAAAATAATTACCTACAGTAGAAAGGGAAATAAAGAAAATGTACGAGGCAGGAATAATAGTTCCTGTGAGGTTCTCTGATTGGGTCTCAAACCTTGTAGCTGTGAGAAAGAAAACAGGTGAGATCAGGCTGTGCATAGATTTCAGGAACCTTAACAGAGCCTCACTTAAGGACAATTACCCTTTGCCAAAAATGGAACACATTCTTTAGAAAGTATTAGGCTCAAAAAGGATCTCCCTGTTAGATGGTTTTTCAAGTTACAACCAAGTTTTAGTACTCCCAAAAGACCAGCTCAAGACCACTTTCACCACTCCATGGGGCACTTTTATGTATGTAAAAATGCCTTTTGGACTGATGAACGCTGGTGCAACCTTCCAACGAGCAATGGACATATATTTTTCGGATGAAATAGGACACTTCATTGTCATCTACCTGGATGACATAACAGTCTATTCCAAGACTGATGAAGAACACCTAAAACATCTGAGGAAAGTGTTTGAAAAATGTAGAAGGTTCGGTCTGTCATTGAATTCTAAAAAGATTGTGTTTGGGCTGCAAGAAGGAAAACTTATCGGCCATATTATATCTGAGAAAGGAATTAAGATCGGCCCACAAAGAGTTGAGGGAATACTGCAAATCACACACCTGAGAAACATTAAAGAGTTACAGTCCTTCATTGGGAAAACTAACTTCTTAAGGAAGTTTATTCCCAACCTAGCTGAACACCTTAGGAATATGACAAACATGTTAAAGAAAGATGTAGAAGTTAAATGGACTGTTGAGTCCAAAAATTCTTTTGAATCAGTTAAACTTGCACTCACCCGGGCTCCTGTCCTAATCAGCCCTGATTTCTCAAAAGATTTCCTGATCTTTTCATTTGCCTCCGAGCATACAGTGGCTGCAGTTCTGCTGCAGAAAAATCCAGAGGGAATGGAACAGCCCATTTCTTTCTTCAGCAAAGCTCTGAGGGATGCACCCTTGAAATATAACATAATGTAAAAACAGGCCTATGCCTTAGTAAAGGCCTTGAAAGACTTTAGGGTTTACATACTGCATTATCACACCATAGGCTACATGCCAAACATAGTGGTTAAAGACATCTTGTCCCAAGACCCGGATGGGAAGAGGGGAAAATGGATTGCTGTGATCTTAGAGTATGACCTTGAGATAAAACCCACAAAACTGATCAAAGGTCAGGGCCTAGCTCAACTAATGGCTGAATCGAATTTACAAGCCCTTGACATAAACATGGTAGATGCCTTGGATGAGCAGGAAGGATTGCCTGATCCCACTATTTTGGAGAAGTTTCAGAACTCTCCTTGGTATTCTGACATCCTGTATGTGCTCACAAACCTCAACGCCCCTCTGCTAACAAAATACTCAGAGTTGGCTATTATTGGCCTATAATTTTCAATGACATCCATAAGATGATAATTGCCTACCATAAATGCCAGATCTTCGAAGGCAAAAGAAAGCTTCTTCTGCACAACACAAGTGGATCTTAACAGCCACAGACTACTTCACTAAGTGGATAGAGGGATACCTACTAAGAATGCCACAGATTTGGTCATCATTAGGTTCTTATAAGGCCACATCCTCTCTTGGTTTGGCTGCCCAAGAAAAATAATCACTGATAATGCTGCTACTTTTGGATCCAAGAAAATGGTTGATTTTTGTCACAAGTATCAAATAGCACTCGGTCACTCAACTGCTTATTACCCACAAGGTAATGGGTTAGCTGAATCATCAAACAACAGCTTTTTAACCATCATCAAGAAACTGCTTGAAGAGAATAAGAAGTCATGGCATAACAAGTTAGTGCATGCTCTGTGGGCTGAGAGGCTTACAACAAAGAAATCCATTGGCATGTCGTCGTACCAGCTTTTCTATGGAACAGAGGCAGTTTTTCCTACCAGCCTTGGGGTACCAGTGATTAAACTTGTCCAAGAAGTTTAGACAGAGGAAGACATCATGGTAAGGAGGATAAATCAAACAATTCATCTCCAACAAACGAGAGAAGAGGTCTATAACAGAGCTTTGAAAGTTCAGGAAAATATAAATAAGTTATTTGATAAAAGAACAAAATCTTGTGATTTCAAATTTGGAGATAAAGTTTTGAAGTGGGACTCAAGGAGAGAAGACAAAGGAAAGCATGGAAAATTTGACAGTTTGTGGCAGGGTCCATACATCATCCAGGCCACTGTGGGCCCAAATGCATTTTTTCTGCAAGAGCTAGATGGTACAGAGCTATTTGGGGGTCCAGTCAATGGCAGGATGCTCAAACAATACTATTGCTGATTTCCAATTTCCAGTTTCCATTTCCATTGTAAATACCATTGCTATGTTGTGTTTTCAAAGAAGAAGAGAAAATTTTTCAAAAAAACGAGAAGGAGAGGTTCAGACATGCTCAATGGCATGAACCTCTGAGGTGCAAAATATTGGCTCTAATATGATCAAAACCTGAGCCAAAAGAAGTGAAACAACTGGTTCTAACAAGCCCAAGATCTGAACCAGCAAATAAAGAAGAAGGATTAGCTCTAACAAGCCCAAAACCAGAGCTGAAATGAAGAAAGAAATGACTCTAACAAGCTCAAAACTTGAGTCACAGAGAAAGAAGGATGCTTCAAAGTTTCAAGTTTTCAAGCCTTCAGATTTTTTTTTCCAGTTTTTGCAAAGTTTTTAGTCCAAAGAGCAATTTTGCCTTATGCCTTGGATCCACAGTAAACTAGACTGTCTAATCCTAGTTTGGTTGTTTTTAAATTTATGTTGTAGAATGTAGAGAAGAAATCTACTAGAAAGTCTAATCCCAACAGATATTAGATTAGGTAGAGAAACATATGAGACCAACATTTTAATCTGGTCTCATGGAGTAATAAGGGTAGAATTAGATTAGTGTGTTTTTTTCTTTCAATAAAAATGATGATGAAGGTCTGCAAATTCAAATGCACCTTGAAGAAAAAATGCTAGGATTGTAGGATGGGTAGGTAGAGTGCTTGGGAATGTTTTCTGCTGATTAATGTACCCATCATGTTTTTGGCAGATGATCCAAGAGAAGAAAGATGGCTCAAAGATCAGGCATGTGGCCTACTCCAAAGATCATTTTCTGAATTCTTGATTTCTTCAAGAAGAAGCCATCCCCATGTGGAGCCACTGTTAGCCACCTATGAAATTTTTGTCAAGAAAACATGTGGCTAAATTGTTTTATGAGCCTTCTAGAGACACATTTCTCCTGAAAACACATCATCCTTGAAGGCCTCTTCATGCCCTCTACCCTTTGATTAATTTCCACTGCTGTTTCTAAGTCAATAAGCCTCACTGATTGTAAAAAAGTGTGCTCAAGGTGGCCTTCATTTGCCCCTTGTATTCCTGCAGAATGTCCCATTATAACCTTTTTCCTTTTTGTCAAAGTCCCCCTTTTACCCCCAAATCCCTCCTAAACATTCTAAATCATCCCCATGCCCCTCTTAAACCATTCAAATAACCTTGGTGGTTTGATAGCCCCCACTCTCTCTATCGTTACCCATTTCTGGCCACAAATTGCATTTAAAAGGCCAAAAACCCACATTTTAACATATATCAGGCCTAGCCCCCTTTGGCTAGCCCCCTTAACTTTTTCCCCCACATGACCTAGGCACTAGAGCCAAGCGCTAACCTGAAAGGCACTTATCGTGATTGGATGAATAAGTCTCAGAGCGCTGCCCACTGTCGATTTCCCATAATCCAATGGTTGTCGCAAGCCCCATTGCTCTCGTGTTCCCCGTTCATTCCCCGATCACATCACAATCGTCGATCTGATCCGCAGATCGACGGCCCACATTGCATCCACCCCGGTGGTCCTCGCGGATAGTCACTGTTCAAAAGCAGTGGTTTCTATCGCACAGCCTTTGGAAGGTGAGCGATATTTTTCATTTCGCAGCGATCAATGTCACCACCTGACACGTGTCTTCGAGCACTATTGAAAAAATGCCCCCATCGCACATTAACGTTCGACTATGAACCTGATGCGATATGCACGTACACCATCCAATCTGTAGCTGTCCATCTAACGGTGATCACTCCACGAAGATGCTCGGGAGTTGGCCCAAGGCAAACAGGACCCCAGGCCCACCATCTGTCGCCCTCCGATGCGTTTTCCACCATCGATCTCCTCGTGAGATCGGACGGTTCGAATTATATCCACACCCCACCATTGACCAAGTCCTGCCACGTCACCCATTCCACGTGTTTGCATCGCATTTTCATCCTTCCCCTTTATATTTCGTTCAAAGGTTAAATGTCCAATGTTTGCATTAAAATTTGCTGCATTTTGCCAACTTTCACCAGACCATTCTCCATTGTTTCGCTGCGTCTTTCACCATCACCTTGCACTATTCCATCATTTCACCTGGCTGCATTGCCATTCTCATTTTCCCCGCTGCATCAACTCTCCCCATGCATGGTTTTCTTAACATGTTTACGTGTTTTGCAGGGTTACAGGCAGGCGGAAACTGCCATGGTTCATATGCACTATTGTAGTGGCACAGTGCACAGAGAAGCTGGTTTCAGAGCTCGATATTACAACAAGTTACCCAGGAGAGTGTCAGAATGTTTTTCTCTATTAAATGGACAGTGTATGACACGGTCAAGATCTCCCCAGCACCATTAAAACTTGAAATGTCACAGACAGAGAACAGTAAAGGAGCGGCTAGAGTATCAGCAGAGAGCGAAAGAATTTAAGGCCGGTAATCGAATATTTTTGAAGCCTTAATTTTGTAATTGAAAAGAAATGTACTAGATTGAATACCTAGAAAATAATGCAGAGGTCCCGATAGGGCCTTGGGCATAGAAAACAACACCAACAGTGTTTCACCATCAGTAGAATGTTCTTCCCCATGAAAGGACGGAGCGCCCATACAATTTTCATTCTATGCCGTGTTCTAGAGAGGTTTTCTACCCTAAAAATAGTCATGATGCTATCAAAGCATTTGTTTCACAGTATGGCAGACCCTAGCATCATTATTCTACCTTTTTTTTTAATTCACCAGAGTACTGCAAGTACTGCAGCCGAGAACACATCAGAGACATACCTGGAGTAATTTTCAACCTGACAAAGGCCACTCTTTCATCCAAAGAGTACCAAAGATAAATGCCCAGAATTTAAAATAGAATGGGGCCTTGGCCCCCTTCATCTTCTGAGTTTTAATGCTACATTTAGTTCTCATCTACCCCCTCTGTCTCTCATTCAGCTATAAAATTCATGAAGGAACTCATGGTAAAGGTTGTTGATCGGATATCTGTGAATTGCAAGCTATTTCTCTTGAGACATGTTCTCTCTGTAAAGTTGTAAGATAGGCTGAGTAAGATGTTTTTAGATTGAATACCAAGGTCTTGGAAATGTTGTACATGACTGGTGTTGCTCTTTAATATGAAAAGCACATTTCTTTTGATCCTGATTTAAAGAAGTGGTGATGTTTTTCTATCTTTGTCTTGGTTTTACCTTTTAGTTCATTTCATTTCATTTCTTCTGGCACACATCAGAAATATGGCATAGGATTTACCCTTGTTAGGTACCCTATGCTTTTGCTCTCCCTGCCTTTAATGTTTTCTGCTGTATGTGTTACCTTAGGATTGATTTCAAGCCAATTTAACCAGTGTAGTGGTCAAATATATGCTACTAGCTGATGTATGAATTAATGAATCTGTTCTCAGATGTTCTTGTTAGGATTTAATTGAATGAATTGGGATACTGGGAGTTTAGAACTGTGTCTCTATCTCACTAGGATCCTTTTCAATTAATTGAAACTTTCTAAGTTCCCTTAAGCTGGATGCCAAAGCATTGAGAGTTCAAAGTCTCTCTTTGATCTCAGGTTTTCATCTTTGTGTTTAAACCTTTAATGTTTCCTTATATGAAGAGTTAACCTTTTAGGTCTTGGATCACAGGTTGTCCAATGGCATGTCCTGTCCCTGGATCTGATTCCTGAAAGGTCACCTTGGAGGTTTCCTTGCTTTCACCTTCTCTCATACCATTTCATGCCACACTATCATCTTTAGGATCCAATGCTTTAGATGACTAGCCCAACTGAAAGCCTGCATATTGAATAGCAAGTAAAGCCTTTCCTAACTCCATTTCCCAATGGTCATGAATGTTCTCTGAGTTATTTTTCCTTTTCCCAAAACCCCCTTTTCTCATCCTTGTCTTATATTGAAACCTTCCTTTCTTGATTCCAAACAACCAAACACAAACCAAACAAACAAAATCGAGCCTTATAACTAGCCTAATATCTTAAAACAGAGCTTCAAAGACATAAAACCTTTTCCCATATAGAGAGATCCCTCTCTGGACCCAGGAGGGCTAGATCCTAGGGTTTGAAAGTGGTTTTGATGTTGTCTCATCTTTTGGTCTTGCCAATTTGGCCAAAACATGGGAACCCCAACAGAAACAATGTGCCAAGTCTCACTTTGTTTGGCCATATGGGACCTATGCAAGGATGGAGGAAGAAAAGATAAATAATTTTTATAATGCCTCTCAGTCACATGCACTAGTCGATCATGTGGCAGACCCTTCCAATGCAATTCCAAAACATAGTGCCACCCATAAAGAAAATTAACCGAAAGAATACACCCCAGATAGTATTAGGTACAAGAAAAAGGTTTCCCATAACTTGGAAGAGGATAAAATCCACAAATTCAAGGCATATCCATATATTTTAAAAGCAGTTATGGAAACACAAAGGAAGAGGGAACAAAAAGAACTAGAAAGAAAACATGAGGAATAACAAAAGCAGAAAAAATATAAGGAAAGGAAGGAATAGGAGGAAATGTAGGCACAATAATATTTGGAGAGAAAGGAAGAAGAAGAATCCATACTTAAGCAAGTAGTAGAGGAAAAGTGTAAACAAATTGAAGAAGAAGAGAGCAGATAGAATCAAGATCATGAACTTGTTGAAGAGATTGAAGAGCATATATTAGCCCAAGACATGGAGTAGAACAAGGGAAGTAGAGCCAGGATGTTGACCTCATGCCTAATATAGAAAATATTTTTAGTCAACCTCCACCTCCCCTTACACATGGAAAAGCCTCGTATATTGAAGAAGAAATATCTCCTCTAGATGATGACCTAGTCATGGATACTTATAGCATGCCCTTTAATGAGCTCCAGAACATTATTGTACAGGAAAGGAAGAAATATTCCCCCTATGATCTAGAAAATCTTGATTTCATTCATACAGAGAGTTTGATCATCATTGGCACCAAAATGAATCCTTGGACCATTATTGCAGCTAACTTATCCTTTGCAGGAGCTTTGAAAGAAAATATAGATTTCCTTATGGTAGATAACTAACAAATGGAAAAGAATCTAGAAGTTTCAAAGAAACAAATAGAACAACTCCAAGAAAAGAATCATAAGTTTTCTTCTGGACATGCTTACTTGCATGAGCTTCAAGCGACTATATATGGTGAGATCAAGGCATTGGGAGACACTACGAGGCATCTTTATGAGGAGTTGGTCACTTTGCGTAAGGAAATAGTCCCCTTACATGATATGCAAAATAATTCATGAGACAATGTGAAGTATTTGAAAGTCATTCATGAAGCCATTAGCATGATCCATGACTGGGGAACTAAGTACAAGAGTGAACCAACAAATTTTCCCAAGAAAACGAGACAACAAGTAGAGTTGGAAAAATTTGAGGTCAGAATGATCAGAAAAATAAACAAATAACTCAGCACATTTATGGCCAAAACCATCTACCCATATGATATGGAAGATAGATTTTGTTATCAACCTAACCTTTCTACAAAGTTTGAGGAGACAATTTCACAATAAAAAGCTTGGCATCAATATGTAACCACAAAATTACAAGTTGAATTTCTTGAGCTAGAGTTTCCTCAAACTCAAGCTTAATGTGTCTAGTTTTTCTTATCAAGCTTGTCTTATTATGCTATGTTTATTTTTTTCCTATATGTTTTTTTGTATCATTGTATTTGAAATAAAATATGTAAGTGGAATTCCAAGAGTTAAATGTGGAATGTTTAAATTCATTAGTTAGGAAAAGACAAAAGAAGTCCAAGAGTCATGAGGGAAACTCAAAGGTCACAAAGGGCGATGAAGGGTCATCTCATGACTGAATCAGAGGGCTTGGAACTGGAGATTTGGATCCTTGGCTTTTCTAGTCTAGTATAGAAACAATATTGTTCTTTGGAGAAGCAAGTGTTGGCTTTATGTTCCACTATTGGGGTTAGTGTCTTATTGATGTAATTGTATGCTTGCAACTTTCACTTTATAATAAGAACCTCTCAGAGCCGACACATATGCATGCATATTTAATGGATGTAGTAATATTTTTATTTATATATTTGTTATGTATTTTGTTTCACTTACGTTAATGCTAATGAACTAATTCATTTGCTTTAGTATGTATCTTGTTGGATGCATGTTGTTTAAGCTATTATGATCATTGTTATCTTGTCAACTAATTTGTAGGTTAACTAATGATTCTTTGTATCTCTCATGTGTCTCTTCTAACTTAATATTATTACTTTCTTCCAAGGGAATCACTTATTTCCCTTTGATGTGATGGAACCTTTCATGCATTACATTTGATACTTCACAAATTTCATATACTTGTTGTCACCAAAACCATGAATATATCATATTATGTGTTTATTCTAGCCAAGGAAACTATTTGAAACTGTCAATTTTGGCGACCGAAGGTATTTTGGTTGGGGCTCCTACTCCAAACAGTGTGGGGTCTAGTTGGGACTTCACATCGGGAAGACCCCTTTCCCTATTGGTGGCTTCCAACATTGTCAACAATATTTTGGCACTAGAAGTAGGGCCAGATGAAAAGTTGATCCCTTGAATTATGTTTGAAATATTCTCATCTTAAATAGTTTCTTCCCATATCTTAACTGTAGCATGTTTTTCTAGAGTCACAAATTTGATAGTGCCCTCGTGGATAATTCATGACTTGTCGGATCTGAAATTTGATGGTAAGGGTGGAAAAATCATTCTTGAGCACACCCTTTGCTTTTTTGAATTTAGAATTCTCATGAAATTAATTATGAGGATATTACTTGCAGGTTGTTCATTCTGACATTCAAAACACATGTTAACCAATGGTGGTATACATTTTCAATTTTCTCTATTCATTCCTTCCAACAACTTATCAAGGAGCATCATCAAGCCTTTGGAAGGTACAATTATGAAAGCATGTATAAGAACATTATTCATCTCAGAAAGAAATCAGTGAATGTGTTGAATATTTTCATGATCGATTCATTCACTTTTGTTATGATTTTTCTGAGGATGACATAGAATGGAATTTTATGAAACATAAATTTGTATCTTGTTTATATGTATTTGAATTTTTCTGAAGTCGAATCCTTTGGAAGTCTCCCAAAACTTTTTGGTTATGTATCTCTCAAAACTTCAAATGAAGAAATTTTTGTTCTGTGTGACTTTTTTTCTTCTTTTGATTCTTCATCAAATCAAGCATCTCCATGAACCCAAGTCAAGGTTGGAGAACTTGATAATAAATTTTTTGATCCAACATCATCTTATCCCTTCCCTCATATTCAATATTTGAACTGAAGTTTCAATTTTGAATCTAATTTAATCAATGACATTGTTTCTTCTCAATACATCTCTTATTATCCATCGAATATTTATTTTAATCCTCTTGATCTCGAGCTATCACATCGACCCCTTACAACAATTTCTTCTAATTCTTAAGAGAGTCAAGTCCAAGATGGAGTCATTAGAGACCAAGAAACTCATGATATCCTTCATAATACCTATGTGTGGGATTTTTATTATGAACAATATATTTTGATTAAAAATGATCTTTCACTTGATATTTCCATTTCTTCCCCTTTCACCCATTGCCCTGACATATTAATGATTCTATTTCACCTTTCACATATTTGGATGATTTGGTTTTTAATGGTATTAAATCTCATTGCAGTCAGGAATGGTGGAATGTTGATTTCGGATCAAAATAAGGTGAGAAAAAATCCACTCTTTATAATATATCACATTCCTCATTCTGTCAATATGAAGAAGTAGAGGATGTAGCTTCATGTTTTCAATCAACCCTCTCTATGATTCATCAAATAATGAGGATACCCTTATCTTGGATAAAAAATAAAACTCTAATAACGTATGTTTTAATGTATTCATTGACTCAACTAGTAATGATTCCATGTCTCTAACTGTCGATTATTCCAAGCCACCGGTTTTTGATGATCTATATTCTGATATTTTGCAACCATGTCAAGATGACAAGACACTTAAGCCTATGTTGATGGTTATGTCAAGATCTCACCATCTTGGTGGTTGTTCCAAGCATGATTATATTAACACCCTTCCCCAGGAGAACCATCATGAGTTGATCACAATTGTTGGAAATGAACTTATCTTTCAGATTCAAGATCCTTCACATGTTTTTCATGATCCCTTTGCTCAATGGTTCGAGGAATCCTACTTGGAAATTCCCTTTTCTAAAAACATTTTTTTTATCTTTATGCATGTTTTCCAATATTGAAATTTGGAATGGATGCTTTAGTATGAGAGTTTGTCTATCACAATGTGTATGAACATTATGTTGCATTAACAGAGTGTTTATTACTATAATTTTTATCATACTTAATTTCTTTTGTTTTGTGCCTTTGAATTTTGGAGCATGCCATGATTTATCTTTATTATCATATGATTTTCTTGATAATATTTCTCGTTGCTAATCCCCTCACTAGTCTAGGTCAGGAGATGCTTCGTTGGTTGCATTTGGAATTTCACTTCATGTAACCCTAGCCTATCTTTGGTTAGCCTAGGAGTAGGCTTAGTTTAGGTTTTTCTATTTTTTTCTTTTGCCTTTCCCTTCATCTCGCGCTTTTATTTACTTTATTCATAATAAGCCTTGTATGAAAGTCATTTTTGGTTCTGAATAAGCATGGGAAAATTTGAAAAGACATTGTACAACTATTAACGTTTGGTTAATTATCAATTCCTCTTCTTTCCATGGGCCTTGTGTATTTTAGTCTATGATTGTTAGATCAAAAATATGTTCTTTCTCAGAGAAAAGCACAGTGGATCTGTGATGCTTGAATCTATAAATAGGATTTTCTTATTTAATCGGCTTTTATGTTTGAACGATTAACTTATCAACTTGGTGGAGTAGAGAAGGGAGAGGAGGAAACTTAACAAGTGGACTGTATTTCAAAGGTTTATTTATATCCTTCTCTGAAGGGAAAACCTCTTCTCTCAATAGGTTGGGATCCCTCTTCTGTGCCAATGAAATAATAAGTTCCTAATCGCAGTCCTATAAATAATGGGTGAATGAAGAGAAAGGATTTATTTGTAGAGAGGTGAAGCAAACATCTTCGTTGGGGTACTGTTCAGGCTAACTGGAAGCAAAGCAGTTTTTGTGTTCCTGTAGTGACTCTGTCAGGGTACTATCTAGGCTTGCTGGCAGTGGAGAAAAACCAAAGATGAAAACTAAGACTCTGACATATTTTTCATTTACATATATATATACTCCTTATCCCCAATTGAAATAGTTGGGACTTGATTTTTTTTGTTAGGGTGTCATCGATGAAGAGAATGAAAGAAACTATATCTTTAAGTCAAAGTAAGTATGGAATATGTTAGCCCCCTATGAATTTTTTGACAAGCAAATAGGGGGCTAAAATGTTTTTTGAGCCTTTAAGGAATGCATTTCCCCTGAAAACACATCATCCTTGAAGCCTCTTTGTGCCTCTGTCCTTTGAGAATTCCTCACTGTTGTTTCCAGTTTAAAAGCCTCTCTGTTGTGAAGAAGAATGCCCAAAAGGCCTTTCTCCTCTTGTTTCATTCCTCCTAAACCTCTGTTTTCATCACCTTTTCTCCCTTTTTAATTCCCCACATACCTTTCAAATCATCCTAACTCCCATTTTAAGCCTTTCAAATGCCCTTTGACTGGTTTAATAGCCCCTTTTCCCCTACCGTTTCCCTCTTTTGGCCTTAAAAAGCATTAAAATAGGCCAAAAACCCACTTTTTACTTTATAAGCAGGCTTAGCCCCTTTCGGCCTAGCCCCTTAACCACTTCCCCTCCATGCGACCGGGCGCTTATCGTAATCGGAGGTCTCGCATTGAGCGGATTTCTTTGTTACTCCGAAAATCTCCGATGCGATTGTTTGTTGTTCTATGGAGCGCGGGTGCAATACCCGCCGTCGATCTATACAGATCTGAAGGCCCGACGCTAATCCCATCACGCCCATTGCTTCTCCCCTTTGTTACCCCTCTGATCACAGTCTCCACCGTTGATTCACGTTTTAATCCAACGGTCGAGCGCCAATTGCCGATTGGAAATTCTTAATGCATCCCCCTTTGCGTTCCCCGATCGCGATCCTTCGATCCGATTGCAACCGTTGATCTCTTGGGATCTGACAGCCCAGAAGTCATTGCCTCCCCTCTCATCGCTCCAGTTTTCCTCCCCGCTGATTCAATCCCTGCCGTTGATCTCCTCCTGAGATCTAACGGCCCACAGTCAATCGCCCTCCACCTGCTGGGTCCCACCATCCCAGGTCCCTGTTTTCATTTCATTTGGCCCCTTTCCTTTGTATTTCAGCCAAAGGCTAAACCTTAGTGTTTAACACTAAAAATCATTCTTCTTCCACCACCCTGGATTTTATAATTAATTTGTTTCATTGTGCAGGGTTTTCACCAGAGTGTTATTTCACTCTGTTTATCATAATCGCAGTTACTGCGATTCAAAGCACAGAGAAGCCGTTACAGCAGCAAAGTATATCAGTAGAAGAGATCCAAGGGGTTAATGCTTATTATTGATTAATTAACACTTAATCCCACGTTCAAAGGAAGAAGCGCAGTGTGAAGACCAAAGAGCACACCGACGAGTCATATCTGTGTTTGACATCAGCAGAACACTCTTCTCCAGAAAGACACCTTCAAACAGTGTTCTCCATGCCTCCTCAAGCCCTTAAACAGATGAATACACAGACAGAAGTTTCTACGACTATCAGACAGTAGTTATGAAGCATGGAGACCTTGCAGATTTTCCACCTAGTTCATTTATTCCAAAAGGCTAGCGCAGAGCTCCAAACAGCCATAAAGGACTTCAAGAACACATCCGAGGTCAATCTCGACCTGACAAAGACTCCCGAAGCAGGCTACAGATTACATACAGCATTGCAGAGCCATTAAGAAGTATGGGCGTGAACGCTTCCACCATCCTGTCTTAATGAAACAAATTAAATGTACACCTACTACTGCTATCACTCATTCTCCTTCAAGAATCCCTAAGAACATACTGTAAATGTTGTTGTTCGGCTGTTGCTGTTGTAGTTGTAGGGATTTATTTTGACTATTAGAATAGTTTTGGGAGGGAGTAGCAGAGTAGTTTGTAATGTAGTAGGCTGGGAGGAGAAAGTTTGGACTGTAACAGCCATTGAGCTCAGTGTATGTGACTGGTTTTGCATCAATCAATCAAGCAAATTTCACAGGATCTTGGTCTATTACTACTGGTGATGTTTTTCTTATCACGTTGTTTTATTATGTTTTCATGTTGTTCATTGGTCTTCTAGTACGCATCAGAAATCTGGCATAGGATTTACCCTCGCATGGTACCCTATGTTTCTGCTCTCCCTACCTTCAATGTTTTCTGCTGATAGTGAAATCTGAGGGCGAATTCCTGTGGTTTAACTAGTGTAGCAGATGTATTTCCTGCTAGCTTATGTGTGACCTCAGAGCTTGCTGCTCGGATTTTTTCTTGCTGGTGTCAAAGCAGAGAAGGTTAAAAGTCCTTCTCTGATCTATAGACTTTAGTTTTGTGTCAAATATTGTCTCTTTTTTTCCCTTGGAGCATGCTCAAGCAGACCTGGAGTTAAATGAACTCTGGTTCGATCTATAAGCTGCCCCCTTGTGACTTCATTAAAATCTTCCTTTGAGTATGTCCAAGCAGGTATGGAGTTAAATGACCTCTGACCTGATCTATAGGTAGAAATTGGGTTTATTTCCTTCTTTCACCTTCTTTCCTTATTGTTCCATTCCACCATCTATCTAAGAAGATCCTTTAGTATAGATGACTTGCCCTCTGAAAGTCTTGGTCAGTTGCTTGCAAGTAATCCCCTTTCATGACTCCATAGCCCAATGGAGGGCACATTCTTAACCTATCCTCTTTTGCCGAAACATCCTGCTATTTTGCTCCTTTCCTTCCATTACTTTCTTAGTCTATGATCTCATGACTCAGCCCAGTAACCAACAAACCAAATCATTTTAAACCCCCATTGTGCTTCATACCTAGCCTAATACCTCGTTTTGAGCTTCAAAGATATATCATTCTCTGTTTTATTGGAGAGATCCCTCTCCGGGTCCAGGAGGGCTAGATCCTAGGGCCCCAAAGTGGTTATGATGTTGTCTCATCTTTTGGTCTTGCCAATTTGGCCAAAACATGGGAACCCCAACATAATGGCGACTCCACTGGGGAAAAAGACCATTTAGCCTAGATTGGATTTAAATTGCTGATGGTGGATAGCAGCCTGCTCCAAACAGTCAAATTCATCCACCTAGCGACTCCACACTCCATAACACGTAGAAGACCAAATGAATCCACTGGTAGAAGACTCTGAACTGGTTGAGAAGATACAGTGACCTCTTTCTGATTTACAAACATGATTCCACGCATATAGAGAAGATATGCCCCAATGAGTAAGGAGCATATCCCTAGATTCCCACACAAAATGCCTGAAGCGGATTGGTTAGAAAACCTACCTACCTTTCAGGGTGAAAAAGTTGATGACCCCTTGCTACATCTCATCAAGTTTCATATACATGTGTGGAAATTTAAAGTTGAATGGCATGAAGACTGCCTAATGAAAATGTTCATGGAAAATTTAGAAGGAAAAGCTAGGGTCTGGTATGAATGGTTAGAACCTCAGAGTTTATTTTCTTTAAGGGGACATGCACCAAGTATTTTACAAGAATTATAAAGGAAACTCTCCATCCTTATCATGGGAATGTTGTGAGCAATCTCATAATATCATACAGTACCTGTTAGATATTGATGAGGATTTGGTTAATATGCACCCTGAAGATCTGTTAACAACCATTCAAGAATTTCATAGGCATCCTAGCTATCACAAGAACATGGATGAATCAGCTGAGGAAGAAAACAGTTAAGAGACCGTAGACATTCCTCAAGATATTACTGAAAACTCAAATGCTGGTTCATCATTCCTTGTAGTTGGGGCTCAAGATGACATTCTGCCTCACATCCAGTCTTCAAAGGAAACAGAGAGCTGCTATACTTCTGCGCAAAGGACCACGAGACCATCTTCTCCTTTGACAGAAGAAAAAATAGATCAGATCATCAATGGACAGCTAGCCTCTAAATTTTTTTTCACAACAGACATTCTTTCCCATTCATCCGATGAGTTTTTTTGTACAGAGTTGGAAAGCTCACATGTAAATTACAGTGAAGAAAAATATGTTGATAATCTAGTACGTCCGGTTGGCAGCATTACTTATATTCATGATTTTCCTATTTTTGATCTATTTAATGATGATGTTCTCCAAACAGAAGATGATCTTGCAAGGTCATCATTAGTAGATTTATGGGAGGAGGATCAGTTCTCTTTACTTCCAGAGAGTAATGAGCCAATGCAGGCTATTTATGATACTGATGAAGAAAGCTTTAAGAGTGCAGAAGAGGGTGAAGGATCTCTAGATCTTTGCTTCACTCCATTACAACTCATCAGTAATGGTTTTCACGTGATTGGAAGTCAGCAGCCTTTCATCTCAAAATATGAAGAGGAAAACAAGGAAGAGATTTTTGAGCAGACTGGAAATAAGGGGCCTTCTCTTGAAATAGATGAAGAAATAGACCAAACCACTACTCAAGAATACATGGATCCCTTCACAGAGCTCAACCAACCTGATCAGAACATCTCGGAGCTCCAAGAGGACAGCGCTGTAAGATATGATGAGTCCTCTAGTTCAGATGATGAAGAAGATGAGGGAGATTCTCTTTCTCAAGAGAGTCTTGTTCTTGATCCAGTGGAAGAAGAAGAAATCCTGGTTGAAGCCTGCCTGCCAGATATCCATAACCAGGTATCATTTCATGATCCTTATGTCCATTTCTTGCAAACATCTGAAGAAGGATCAAGGGTCTTTTTGAGCAGCATGTTGCAGACAGAAAGAATTTTTTTTAAAGTTGCTATTGTGGAACAAAAAGAGTGGGAGCAGCCCTGCCCATCCAGCATGCTCAAGGAGTTGAGCAAGAAAGACTAGTCTTGGGATCACTTGATGGACTGGTTACATTGGAAGATAATGTTTGTAAGCTAGACTTGCAAATATTCTAGTTAGAGTAGGGTAGGTAGGAAAAATTTCAATAAAGCTCAGTCCATGAGCATGTAGTTAGTTGTTTTTAATCTCTGCAGAGTCCAGCAAGCCAGACAGTCTAATCCTAGTTTGACCGTTTTTCAATTTCTGTCTTAGAATGTAGAGAAGAAGTCTGCTAGATAGTTTAATCTTAGTGGGTGTAGTTTAGGTAGAGGAAATATGAGACCAACAGTTTAATATGGTCTCATGGAGTAATAAGGGTAGTAGTAGAATAGGTTTATTTTACTGATTGTAAAAAATTGATGATGTAAAGGGTCTGCTAGTCCAAATGCACCTAGAAGAAAAAATGTTAGGACTATAGTATGGGTAGGTAGTGTTTGGGAGAATATTTCTGCTGATATAATGTCTTCATGATTTTTGGAAGCTGATCTAAGAAGGAAAAGGGTGGTTCAAGGTCAGGCATATGGCCTACTCCAAAGATCATTCTCTGAATTCTTGACTCCTTCAAGAAGAAGCCATCCCCATGTGGAACCACTGTTAGCCCCGCATGAATTTTTTGACAAGCAAACAGGGGGCTAAAATGTTTTTTGAGCCTTCAAGGAATGCATTTCCCCTGAAAACACATCATCCTTGAAGCCTCCTTGTGCCTCTGTCCTTTGAGAATTCCTCACTGCTATTTCCAGTTTGAAAGCCTCTCTGTTGTCAAGAAGAATGCTCAAAAGGCCTTTCTCCTCTTGTTTCATTCCCCCTAAACCTCTTTTTTCATCACCTTTTCTCCCCTTTTAATACCCCACTTACCTTTCAAATCATCCCAACTCCCCTTTTAAGCCTTTCAAATGCCCTTGGACTGGTTTAATAGCTCCTTTTCCCCTACCGTTTCCCTCTTTTGACCTTAAAAAGCATTAAAATAGGCCAAAACCCTACTTTTTACTTTATAAGCAGGCTTAGCCCCTTTCGGCCCAACACCTTAACCACTTCCCCTCCATGCGACCGGGTGCAAAGACCAAGCACTTATCACAATCAGAGGTCTCGCGGTGAGTGCATTTCTTTGTTACTCTGAAAATCTCCGATGCGATTGTTTGTTGTTCTATGGAGTGCGGGTGCAATACTTGTCGTCGATCTATACAGATCCGATGGCCCAGCGCTAATCGCATTGCGCCCATTGATTCTCCCCTTTGTTACCCCTCCGATCACAGTCTCCACTGTTGATTCACGTTTTAATCCAACGGCCGAGCGCCAATCGCCGATTGGAAATTCTTAATGCATCCCCCTTTGCGTTCCCCGATCGCGATCCTTCGATCTGATTGTAGCCGTTGATCTTTTGGGATCCGACGGCCCAGAACTCATCGCCTCCCATATCATCACTCCAGTTTTCCTCCCCGCTGATTCAATCCCCACCGTTGATCTCCTCCTGAGATCTAACGGCCCACAGTCAATCACCCTCCACCCACTGGGTCCCACCATCCAAGGTCCCTGTTTTCATTTCATTTGGCCCCTTTCCTTTGTATTTCGGCCAAAGGCTAAACCTTAGTGTTTAACACTAAAAATCATTCTTCTGCCACCACCCTGGATTTTATAATTAATTTGTTTCATTGTGCAGGGTTTTCACCAGAGTGGTATTTCACTCCGTTTATCATAATCGCAGTTACTGCGATTCAAAGCACAGAGAAGCCGTTACAGCAGCAAAGTATATCAGCAGAAGAGATCCAAGGGGTTAATGCTTATTATTGAGTAATTAACGCTTAATTCCACGTTCAAAGGAAGAAGTGCAGTGTGAAGACCAAAGAGCACATTGACGAGTCATATCTGTGTTTGACATCAGCAGAACACTCTTCTCTAGAAAGACACCTTTAGACAATGTTCTCCATGCCTCCTCTAGCCCTTAAACAGATGAATACACTGACAAAAGTTTCTATGACTGTCAGACAGCAGTTATGAAGCATGGAGACCTTGCAGATTTTCCACCCAGTTCATTTATTCCAGAAGGCTAGCATAGAGCTCCAAACAACTAGAAAGGACTTCAAGAACACATCCGAGGTCAATCTCGACCTGACAAAGACTCCCGAAGCAGGCTACAAATTACATACAACACTGTAGAGCCATTAAGCAGTATGGGCGTGAACGCTTCTGCCATCCTGTCTTAATGAAACAAATTAAATGTACACCTACTCCTGCTATCACTCATTCTCCTACAAGAATCCCCAAGAACATACTATAAAGGTTGTTTTTCGGTTGTTGTTGTTGTAGTTGTAGGGATTCATTTTGACTGTTAGAACAGTTTTGGGAGGGAGTAGCAGAGTAGTTTGTAATGTAGTAGGCTGGGAGGAGAAATTTCGGACTGTAACAGCCATTGAGCTCAGTGTATGTGACTGGTTTTGCATCAATTAATCAAGCAAATTTCACAGGATCCTGGTCTATTACGACTCGTGATTTTTTTCTTATCACATTGTTTTATTACATTTTCACACTGTTCATTGGTCTTCTGGTACGCATTAGAAATCTGGCATAGGATTTACCCTCGTATGGTACCCTATGTTTCTGCTCTCCCTACCTTTAATGTTTTCTGCTGATAGTGAAATCTGAGGGTGAACTCCCATGGTTTAACTAGTGTAGCAGATGTATTTCCTGCTAGCTGATGTGTTAACTCGGAGCTTGCTGCGAGGATGTTTTCTTGCTGGTGTCAAAGCAGAGAAGGTTAAAATTCCTTCTCCGATCTATAGACTCTAGCTTTGTGTCAAATCTTGTCTCAGTTTTTCCCTTGGAGCATGCTAAAGCAGACCTGGAGTTAAATGACCTCTATTCCAATCTATAAGCTACCCCATTGTGACTTCATTTAAAGCTGCCTTTGAGTATGTCCAAGCAGGTCTAGAGTTAAATGACCTCTGACCTGATCTATAGGCAAAAATTGGGTTTCTTTCCTTCTTTCACCTTCTTTCCTTATTGTGCCATTCCACCATCTATCTAAGAAGATCCTTTAGTATAGATGACTTGCCCTCTGAAAGTCTTGGTCAGTTTCTTGCAAGTAATCCCCTTTCATTACTCCATAGCCCAATGGAGGGCACATTCTTAACCTATCCTCTTTTGCCGAAACATCTTGCTATTTTGCTCCTTTCCTTCCATTACTTTCTTAGTCTATGATCTCATGACTCAGCCCAGCAACCAACCAACCAAATAATTTTAAACCCCCATTGTGCTTCATACCTAGCCTAATACCTCGTTTTGAGCTTCAAAGGTATATCATTCTCTGTTTTATTGGAGAGATCCCTCTCCGAGTCCAAGAGGGCTAGATCCTAGGGCCCCAAAGTGTTTATGATGTTGTCTCATCTTTTGGTCTTGCCAATCTGGCCAAAACATGGGAACCCCAACAGAAGCTACGGTGACTGACGGAATGAGAAATACTTCTTGAAGATCTAGACCTAGTTCATAGAGTTATACCCATACACAGAATTTGGAGCTCTACAAGTGTGTCACCAAGTGTTGTAGTTGCTACAACCCCCCTCCAAATTTTTTCCTATGCTTTAATTTTGGAGCCTACCTTTTTTCTATAATAACTTATCTTCCGTGATCGTCAAGTGTTACTCTTTATATTCTAGTTTCGTAATCACATTTTCTTTCATGCAACACTTTTGTGATGTTTTGACTAAGTCTTGTTGGCAACATTTGCGTAACTTTTGATGACAAGTTATTTCCCTTCAAACACAAGTAGACTCTTATTCCGATCTTGCACTAATTACTAGTCTTTCCTCTAGGAACTACACAATCCTCTACCACTGGAAACTTTGTAACTCCTTGAGGAACTAAAATATGCAATCCTATGAGACAAGAAGTCATTGGGAAAGAAATTTTTGAATCCTCCCTTGAGAGACAGAACTGCACAATCCACTCATACAGTGAACTGTGTAATCCCTTGTCACTGGGGATTGCACAATCCTTTATGTTAGTGGATTACGCAGCCTCCAGGTTCAAGTCAATTGCGCAATCCTTTATTCTAGTGGACTACACATCCTCCAAGAACAATTCAATTTTCCATTCCTAGAAAATAGGGATTGCACTTTCTTCTTTGACCAAGTGACACAAGTTTTTATTTTTTACCGATGGACAAGTGTCACTTTCTCCTTAATTTTAGGCATGTGCATCATAAACCTTAACCATAATCCCATGGGGATAAATATATATAATAGGGGATTGTAGAGCCAATTTTCACCCTAGAGCTCTAGCCATCCCCATGAGTTAAAGGAGATTAGGATTTGGTTTGCAATGCTTTTCCGGGTTAGTTTCTAAAGTGTCACTTTTTACTACTTTTTCCATCGCTTTTTTCTCTTTTGTGTTTGAAAGTGTTTCTTTACTCATTTCTTCTTGTATTTATTGGATTTTATGGTATTACTACCTTGCACAAGTGTTTTTTTAGTCAGTTTTTCTATTTTTACAAGTGTCACATCCTCCCAAGCCATTTCTCCTACCAATAATTATTGTTTCTGGGTAATTTTATGCATGCATGATATTTCCTTCATATGATATTTTCTCGTTGATAAAATTGATTGATATAAATCATTCAAATGATGGTCTATACTTATCTTTTCCTCAACCCCAGATCTGAAACTTACCTTTCTCTCGGGTTGAATTGTTGCATCCTTAAGGCTTGATGGCTTCCCCCACTACAAATTGCGCAATCCCGATAAGCAAGCCTCCTCCTTGCCAGCTACAACTGTGCAATGATCACACACTAAACTCCTCCAGTTGTTCATTGTGCAATCCAAGTCCTTAATGGTTCAGTTTGGTCACTAAGGTTGTGCAATGCACAATCCTCTTCGTCCTCTACCAGCTAAGACTGTGAATTGCATAGTCCCAAGCACCAAGCCACCCCTCTATTAGTCCAAACTACACAATCCCATCTCTCACTACACATTATGTAGTCCTAAAGCTCAAAATGTTCCCTTGAAGCCCACCAATGCACAATCCCTCTCCTTAGTTAGTGTTTTGATTCTTTTATATTGATTGTTAAACTGATATGTTTAGAGTAAATTTCTATTTCCATGAATGCATCTCTTGCCACAGGTATTGTCGGTCTTTATCATACTTTTTTTTCATCGGAAAATAAAATCATGCTTCCCAAGAAATTATCATCAAAGGAGGCTATAGAGAGCATTATTGAGGAATTTTTTGAAATTCCCTTAATATCAATTCTTATTCTTTCTTATACACAATTATACATTGAGAACGACTATGATTTCACATGGCATATTTTCAAGTATGCATTCACTGCCACAAAATTCAAAGCAGATCTAGAGAATAGACAGGGCTACATCAAGATCCAATGGTTAAGGCTTCACAGGGTCACTTGCAGATTCCTAATCTTACCATATGCATATGTCATCAAACGAATTCTGCAGGGTGTAGATACCAAGAGCATGTCTCCAAACAACGCTGGTGGGAAATATATTTCATCCTACTAATCACACGACATCCACTTGATCTACCACTTGCCTAATCCTAGGTAATATATGGACTCTCATTTATATGCAACAATAAGTTATTTCAATAATAAGGAAGTGGTCAAGATGTGGGTAAAGGAACCATCAAAGTTTTGCCAAACACCAAACAATACCTACAAGACCAAATCACTCAGAAAGTTGTTTCAGTACTTGATAGTGTTGTGCTACCGAATTTATGGGCACAAGAATATTGAATCCTTCCTAGAAGAATGGTTGTACATGATATATCATATTGTCTCATAAGGGAATATATTCAACTGGTCCAATATTGTGTCTCAATAGCTAAATACCAACTTGAACAAGGCAAAAAATACACCAAAAGACAAGAAGTAGCAATTATACATGTTTTCCTACCTACTGGATAGTATATCTTCTCACAATTCTTTCCCTGGAATGGATTGGAAATGGACACCTAGTGACCCTCCTATCCATACTTATTACAAATTGTTAGCAGAATGCATCCACAGGGGATTCTTTGAAAATTTAGTTAATTATTTCTTCAAGTTCCTATACCATTTGGTATTTGAATAAGAAGCCCCTTGGATGTCTCATGATGCAATGAGTTCAGTGTAAGAAGTTGCATATTGGTTTGCATCACCATAGGGCACTTACCTTAGAGTGTTTAGCTACCATAAACCATCTCGTCTCTTTCCAAGGTATGCCACAGACAAATTATTCAAGAAAGAGGTTACACATTATCTTATCACGGGTCTACTACGAAGGAAGAAGAAGGCACCATGGCCTACACTTCCCTTGTAGGTGGGATCTTATGTGATCAAGAACTTGAAGGTCACAGAAGTTGAAGTCACATAATTGGAAAGCCTCAAGCTTGGTACAATATATTTTCATCAATACAATCCATAGGAATTTGCAAGAAACACTACACTAAATTACACGTTGTTTAGCCATATGGTACCTCTGTCAGTCCAGAGGAAGAAAAGATAAAGAATCACTATAATGTCACTTAGTCACATACACCAAGAGATTAGGAAGGCCCTTCCAACATAATTCTAGAAAAAATTTCCACATAGGAAGAAAATTAGTCAGAAGAACACACCCTAGTGAGTTTTAAGTATAAGAGTAAGGTTTCTCATAACCCAACAAAGGATCAAAGCCACAAATGTGTTGGAATGAGGTCCCCTAACCACATTTTTGGTCCATTTTTGTAATATTTTGTAATATTTAGTCTAACAGAGGGACTTTGGGGTGATTCAAATCCCCCAATGAATTGTAAAGGGTCAAAGGGTACACCAGGAGTTCGCAAACCACGTTTTGAGGAATATAGAGTAGCACAGACTAATATGTTATAAATAGATAGATAAATAAAGTCTAGAGAGAGGCTAAAGTTGGATTAATCTTGGATATGAACTTGTGGATCATTTGTGTCGATTTTCTGGGTAAGGTCTCTTGTTGGTTGTGTGCACGGAGACCCTAAGTATTGCTGTATGTGGACCCCACTGGCTGGGTGCACTGGCTGATAGATAGAGTCTATAAGTTGGATCTGGATACAAATGAATGAGAAGACTATTTGGTGATGTTCAAGAGTTTCTATGTTATGATTATCGGCTACGCTATATGTTATTTCTGAGATTATACTTGCTTTATTGATGCGCACATGGATGCGATATTATGAATGCATAGATCTGGTTTAAGTGCTCTTCTCCGGTTATATGTTATTTGATGATTTATGGTCTTTACTATGCCAATATACTGTTAAGGGTTTCTGTGTTAGGACTTCCCTTGCACAGGTATGTCTGATCTAAAAGGACCCACTTCAATTAAATTTCTCTCTCTTAGGGTGCAGAATCTTGGTTCCAGCACCCTCCCATACTACTTTGGGTGAGACCTTAACTTGTGCAAGAAATTCATTTCCGAAAGGGCTAGTGTATAGGGGTTTGTTTGCAAACCTTAAAATCGAACCTGGGTCAAGACCCCTAAAGCCAACAAATGTTTTTGTTGCTGAGACCAAGAGAATTTTGAGAGAGTGATCGAGTAATGCCACGGGGTCATTGGCAGCCATTGAAGCCTGAGCTTGAGGACGGGTTCGAAAAAAAGATTCAGGAGTTTGCCCTAAATGAGAATATAAGTAAGAAGCTATCTTATGAAGAGTGGAAAAACAAGTACATTTTTACAGAGGTGCACGAAATCTTCTTCGTATATTTCTCACATGAATTGCAACAGTGGCTGGCACGGTTGGTAGAGTTCCAGACCTGTTGGAAAGACGATCGGGTCACATAGTGGACCCCTGAATTAATCCAACAATTGGAAAATATTGATAACAATATCACTAGGACTGTAGACCACTGGGTTTATAGTATATTGGTAGGATTTGTAAAATAATTTTCAGTTGATTAGTTTGTGTCATATTCGAAAGTGGAGTGAAGGTTCTTCAAAGGATTTAGAAGTAAGCTCATGCAAACCTTGTCGTTGTTAATTAAGATGTTATTGAGTGAAAAGGGTGTCATGTGTGGCTACACTGAGTGAATGACCTTCGACCAGAGTGGAAGCATGACACGAAGCAGTAAATAATACCGGGTTAATCAAGAATGAGATAGAGTGGTATACAACCCCTTAAGGGAATCGCCTGACTTTAACCAAGGGGGCTGCGCAAGTTAGAACCATCCCCCCAGCTACACCATCATCAAAGCCCATCTACGCCCTCAGGAAATGGCTGGACCTAGTAGGCCCATGTTGTGGTGCGCTGACTGTCGGGTAGCAGGAAGACATGATACAGATCACTGCCCATGATTAGGTGCCTATGTTCCAGAATTAAAATAATAGCGGTGCAAATTCTTCTCGTCTACAGGCCACGACAAACAAAACTGTCGAACACTCGACCTAATGGTAGATAGAGGAAACTTGTACAGGGTGCAGGCTGACCCTTCATCACCACTATCTCCCTCTAGGAGGGGAGGATCCCCTACAAAAGGAAGAGGAGGAGGAAGAGGTGGAAGTGCAGGTTGAGGATGAGGGAAAGTGATCTACTACAACTATGGGGATGTGGGATATTTTGCAAGAGACTGCCCTAATCCTGTGTGTCAGTCTTGCAGATATTGCAGGTAGTTTGACCATGTTATTGAGGACTGCCTGGTCCTAATATAAAAAATGCAGGAGAAAAAACAGACGCCCACGCAGAATGTACAACAGGTTAAGGCATAAACATGAGATGATGGGACAAGTATCGATGTGATCATACACAGCAGAATTTCCAATGAAGGGGCTAAGGAAAAAGCTACGACTGAGCCACTAATAAGGAGGGATGTGGAGAAAAAGGAAATATCAGAAGGGAGATGGCCAAGGACGAAGCGTCTACCTCAAAGATTTTGGTAGACCCAGAAATAGATAAAGCAGTTAAACCATTCCTTTAGGGATGTATGAAGTTCTTGATAACCAGACAGCAGTAGAGAATCTCCAAGCATTAATAGATAGCTGTGCAGAAAAGGTTGCCTCACAACCAAAGGTTAAAATAGTGAACAAACTGTATAAGAATAGAAAAAGGACTGGTCGCGAGATGTGCATGACTGCACAGATTGGAGACTATGAAATGACCAATTCATCCTTTACTTAGGATCAAACGCAAATGTATTTCCCAAGAAAACTTGGAAACGAATGGGAGAACATAAACTGGAATGGTCTACTATGTAGTTACGGATGGTTAAATTTTATGTTGATTTTGAGGTAATCCAGATAGTGGATGATGCAAACCCTTGCCCCACACTCTTAGGCCTGGATTGGGCTATTTACATGGCAGGTATCATTAATTTGAAAAGGAGAAGTATGATCTTTGAAAATGAAGGGACACAGGTGATAGTCCCCCTGGATCTGGCAGAAGGTGAGTGATATACTGAACTAGTATGTGAGGAAGAGGATGTTGATAACATCTACAAAGTGACCACTCGGGACAACAACTAGATCAACCCCACAGCTCATGGCATGTTATGTTGGGAAAAAGACAGTGAATGCCTCTCATACTCAGATGAAGAGATCAAAAATTGGAAAAATCGATTGCATGATGTATCTGTGTTGTGGTGTCTTAAGATCACAAAGAACTTTTGATGCATCTCCTCAGAGGTAAGAGAAATACCCTACTTTGATGGTTCTAGAAGTATTAAGTACTTTCTTAAAGTAATTGAAGCAGAGGTCCCTAAATAACAGAGGTTTTGGGCCCTTTACTTGGCTATGCATGTGACCCCCGCACGATGGTGGGAAACCCATAAGGAATATTTTCAAGACTGGGGGGAATGCTGAACTATGATGATCTTGCCATTTGACCCTCTGGCCAACCCGCCTATGGAACTCTTCTCAGGATGAGGGGATCTGCGCAAGCATTTGTCTCTATGGATGGAAGTATGGAATGAATGGTTCCATACATTTATTCATATGTTAGGACCAATCTCCACCACTTGGTATTTGGACACAGAGCTACACCAATGTACTCGTCACTGGGGTACAATGGCTAAGGATTTTGTAATGACATTTTGGTTAGTAGGAGGAACTGAGAAACTTGATGAAGCCCTACAAGATATAGATGCTCTGGTCTTTAATGATTCCTTTTCTAAGAAGCAATATATTGCGCCAGCTTGGGATGCACATATGCAGGATATTGTCAACTGCAGAAATTTGTCAGTAGGAGACTGTGATGAGGACCCTAGGTGCATCACTATCCCAGAATTAGAAGGGGAACGTGCCACTTCAGGACCTTTGCTACAGACGGTTGATGTAACCAAACCATTGAAATTGAAGGAAGTCAACATTGGCATGGAAGCATTGCCCAAGATGGCCAAAATTGGAGATTAATGGGATAATGCCACAGTGGGAAAGATCGCAGAGCTGCTGACCAAATATCAAGATTTGTTCCCCACAAAGTTCTCTGAACTCAAAGGGATCTTCAGGGATCTGGGCATTATGAATATTACTTTGAAGCTGGATGCATGCCCTGTCAAACAACTACCCTATTGCCTGAACCCTAAATATAAACAGAAAGTCAAGGAGGAAATAGAGAAGATGGTGGTTGTAGGTATCACTAAACCAGTGGAACAGTCAAATTTTGAATGCTCTATGGTGGTCTAGGAAAAGAAGACTAAAGGATAGATAAGGATTTGCGTCGACCTACGCAAGTTAAATGATTCCTGCGTCCATGATCCTTTCCCTATGCCATTCTCTGATGAAATCCTGGATAATGTGGGAGGACAAGAAGCATACTCGTTCACTGATGGGTTCTATGGATACCATCAGATCCGCATCGCACCTAAAGACCGCAGCAAGATAACCTTCACGACTGAGTGGTGATCATTCTAGTACACTATCATGTCGTTTAGACTGAAAAACACCCCTGCCATCTTTTCATTCGTAGTTGTAGCAGTATTCAAGGAATTCATTCATAAGTTTTTGGAAGTCTATTTTGACAATTGGACAGTGTTTGGATTAGTGAAGAATCACGTGTCAAACCTGCACATGATGCTGGATGCTTGCAAGAAACACCAAATTTCGCTAAACATCAAGAAATGCATATTATGCGTCCCATTTGGGATTTTCTTGGGACACGTGGTGTGTCAACAAGGATTGATGGTTGACACAGCCAAGATCATGGTTATCATCAATTTGGAAGTCCCTACCACTAAGAAACATCTGCAATCCATCTTAGGCCACACTGGTTACTACAGGAAGTTTATTCAAGGGTACGCTTTGATCACTGCAGCAATGGAAAAACTGCTAAAGAAGGATGTCTCTTTTTTTTGGGATGATGAGTGTCAGAAGAGCTTCGAGCTGCTAAAGGAAAACATGGTAAATACACCTATTCTTATATTTCCCGACTAGGAAAAGGTCTTTCATGTGCATGTGGATGCATCATGGATAGCCCTAGGAGTTGTCTTAGTGCAGCTAGGAGAAGGGGACATCAATCATCCGGTTGCCTTTGCTAGCAGAAAACTCTCGAGCACAGAGCATAACTATTCTACCACAGAGTGTGAAGGGTTGGAAATGGTGTATGCCCTATAGAAATACAGGCACTATTTATTAGTTGGACACTTCAAGATGTTCACAGATCATTCAACTTTAAAATATTTGGTCAATAAGCTTGTGTTGCAGGGGTAAGATTTGTAGGTGGTTATTGTTGTTCTAGGAGTATGATTTTGAAATAATTGTAAAGCCAAGGAGATTCAATGTTGGGTATGATCACTTGTCTTGGATTGAGAATGGGGAAGAGATGACTAATCTGGAAGACGAATTACTAGACTCACAGTTGTTTGCTATCAAGGTAGTGGACGAGCACTTTGCAGACATTATTCATTTCTTGATCATAGGTACGGTGCCCAACAACTACTCAGTACCACAAAAAAAAGGAATTGGTCACCTGCGCAGCCGATTTTACCATAATTGCTGGAAAACTCTACAAGTTGGGTGCAGATGAGGTGCTGCGGAGGTATGAATTGGAACACGAAAGACAAGCTATCTTGGATGAGGCCCATGGAGGAGTGGCAGAAGGGCACCATGCAAGAAAATTCACTGTGTATAAATTATTGAGGGTTGGGTTATGGTGGCCCACATTTCATAACGATGCCCATGCATACTATCAGGCCTGTGATACATGCCAATGGCTTTACAGGCATTCGACAAGTGGGCCATATACTTTGTAGGACCCATCAAACCCCCAGGAAAGAAGACAAGCGCTCGGTAAATCAACACTACCACTGATTATGTAACCAGGTGGGCGGAGGAAAAACTTGTTAAGGACTGTACTGCGGATACCATTGCGCACTTCATTTTTGAACATATTCTAACCAGGTTTGGTTGCCCAAAGATCCTAATGAGCGATAGAGGTACGCATTTTTTTAATGAAACTATTGCAGCTTTGACTGAGGAATTGAAGATCCACCATGCGAAGATTACCCCGTATCACCCATAGGCAAACGGGCCGGTAGAAGCCTTCAATAAAATTCTGGAACATGTGCTCACTAAGGTCTGTAACGCTGAACGAAGTGATTGGGACGTATTCATTCCATCAGTACTTTGGTCCTATAGGAACACATGTAAGAAACTCATGGTAAAAACACCCTTTCGAATGGTCTACGGGAAGGAGGCCATCATGTCTATGGAATACATATTTCTCAGCCTGCGCATTTCATCTTTTACAAACATGGTGGAACCAAACATCATGGAGGAACAATTGGCGCAGTTGGTGGCCTTGGAAGAAGATCGATTTGTAGCTCAATTCTACCAGCAGGTTTAGAAGGCTCGCGAAAAAAGCTTGGCATGAGCAACATATTCGGCAGAAGGTCTTTAAGGAAGACGAATTAGTATTAATTTACGATAGCCATTTTGCATGCCATCCAAGAAAGTTCTGAAAGCACTGGTTGGGCCCATATGTAGTAAAGGAGATTACTGATGGTGGTGCAGTCAGGTTGGCCACGCTGCACGGAGATTACTTGTCGGGGTATGTTAAAGGAAGTCATCTGAAACCCTATAGGGACAACCCGATGCCAACCAAATGACTATATGGTCGAAGTAGCTATGCAAAGGATGTTGTGCACACCAGGTTGAAAAAATGAAGGCATGGTCGATAGATATGCGGGGATGGTGTGCAGGCCAAGCGATGCAAAATGGTGCGACGCAGGCACAGGGGTGGTATGCGGCTGGAAAAGTTAGCTGTTGGAACAGGGTAGCTAGGTGAAAAAGTGATTTTACCATTAAACAGAACATACAATTGGTAATTAATGTGGTGATCTGGAAGGATTTTCTACCATTTCTGTAATGATAAGTTGCCATTAAGGCTACTCTAACCGTTTCTACCTATCAGGGGCTATAAACAGAGGGGTGTCGGTCATAATGGGTTTGTTTACTTTCCGAGACTCTTGTGCCTTGTGATCTTACGTGAACTCAGTCTCTTTTGAGTCATTTTCATCTATATGTCTGGGTGATTTACCCCTTCTGATAGTAGCTACCATGAATTCGTCTTTCGAGCAAGGATGACCATTATCAAACCTGTTGAATCATTGTTTGTCACAGCTTCTGGGGAAGTTGGGTCTGAAGATGTATTCGAAGTAACCCCTGAGATGGAGGAGGTTGTGTCTACATTGGCCAAGCAGAAGGGCAAGGGGAAGGTGAAGGGAGAAAAGAATTGAAAATGGAAGGAAATGAAGTGGTTCAAGGTGAAGCCGCACACGCCCCCTTGGATTGTGCATTCCCCTCGAAAAATGCCTAAGGAATGCTCGCCCAATTCATCAAAGTGCCCCATGATGGCTCCGGAGGAAGCTTTGCATGCAACTCTACTTTCCTGGCTACCGCCCTATGTTAAGCCAAGCAAGCCAACCATGTGTGTCCCCAAGAATGTCGATGTGCCTGCCTGCAGATGCCTTTAGTCCCGGCGGAGGTGCCTCTGAATGGTGATATGTTCATAGGTCTCCCCTTCAAATTTGATGATCATGATCTGCGCAATATGGAATACTTCCCAGCATTGGCTTAGGAATTATATCTGGAAAGAGTGATGTACGGTAACGTGCCGAAGGTAGAGCCAATGTCGTGGGCACATAGATTGGTCATCTCAGGGGTATTAAACTTGTTGCGCATCCCCCAATTTGTTTGCTACAACATCACCAGCCCAGTTGTCTACCAACTATTGGCATTGGTGCATGATGGGTGTTTGTGGATCTAGGGTCGCATCCCGATCGATGCTACCTTAATTCACCAAATCACCGACCTCCCCATTCACGGGCCAAATCCAAAGGAGGGCATCAGTAAGAAGTATGAGAAGCGGATTGCTAATGAAGACCAGGAGAAATATCACGTTGAACACAACCAGAGAGGGTTCCTAGTAGACACAATAGATGATATGGGAGCGCAATTGCATACCCTACTGCTTGCATGAAAAAATATACATAAGTGCCAGGCAGCGGTCGTCCCTGCCTATGTAATTCAGCTTTCCGGTAGATGAAAAAAATGGGTCTGCTACAACTAGTCACAGTACCTCATTGATGAATATTTAGACAATGTGCATGAAGCGTAGGAACATGGAAAGGAATTCTGCTACTCATGGTTTATGCTATTAATTTCCTTGGTTGCGTGGGAGGCACCTGATGAAGCGGTGCTCCCTGATCTTGAGCGAGGAATGTGTGAGGATGCATGGTTTGAAAATATTTGGGATTCAAAGGATCCCAAGCAGATTGAGGAGAATAAGGTATTATGGGTATTGTTTGATCTTGCTCTAGTAGCAGCCATTCATTCCCAGCTACACTTGTCTCCCACAGTCTACGAAAAATGCAAGGATATTGCAGCATTTCAGGTTACTATGCACAATGTGCAGTTTTGGGCCCGCAAAGATTTAGCCTGGTATAATCTCCCTTATATGGCTACAGAAGCGAAAATTTCTCAAGTGTTTGCAATGTGGCCATCAGCATGGAAGCTTGGTCTCAAGTCATCTGGCCTGGGTACAGCAGGCACATCCGGCCAAAGCACAACCCCAAAGGATATTGTTTCGTCAAACACAATGAAGGAGCCTGAGGTACATGCTACAAAGAAGAGCATGACCCAAGAAATCCAAAAAGATGTTACCACAGGGACATAGCAGGAGTCGTAACAGGATCAAGGACATGAAGGGATTGGTGGCGAAGATACGATGTCGCTACACGATATCAAATGCACCAGTGAACCTCCCAAAGGGCCTAGGAAGAAGCGCAAGGCTATTAAGCCTGTCGCAAAAACAAAGGTCATATTGACAAAATATTACTTAGAAAATGTTGTGGATGCCCTCAACATTGTGTCAGAAGACAGACGTGCTTCTTTGGAAGGATAGCACAAGGCCACGGTAGAAGCTTTGCAGTCAGAACTGAAGGCCCTTCAGCTGAAGGTGGACACACTTCAGGTGAGCATGGATCAGGAGAGGTAGAATAAAGTGATCTAGCTAGCTACAGTTATAGCCTTGGCCACTGTCGCAGACAGTCAGATATACCCCCTCCCAAGCCTAGCTTTAGCGATGATACCCTTGGAATTGTGCGACCAAGTCCGTGCATGCTCCTCAGTCAACCTTGATGTTGGGTGCTTGATGGGTGCGTAGCTGCGCGACCTGTTTCTCTCTATCACCAATGAGCTTCAGCACAGAGAACTGGACGCGCAGCAACAACGTAGTGAGGCCGAGCAAGCTATTGTGACTAAATTTGCCGAAACTGCCCAAGCCCAAGCTGCACACATCGTCATCATCGCACAGTAGGCTAAATTAGAGCAATTGATAGACTGACTCTGTGAGGATATGCTAGAAGTAATTCCAGCCGCCGTTGCACCGCAGGCCTAGGTCGAAGGCTTGGTCGTTGCTTTGAAGGCATTGCGGACCGAAGTGCAGGTTGTTAAGGCTGAATTGGAACTTAGATAAATTCGATGCAAGGCAAGCTCTAGCCTAAGACCTTTCCAAAGGTGCGCACCCAGCGAGATGCACTCGTCACCGAAGCTACAACCAGTATTACCACACAGATCACTCAAGGTACCGCATTTTTTTATACTGTTATGGAGTTATGGTCCCAAGTGCAGCGTGGTCCCCTCCTTCACCAAATCAATCAGGAGTTGCACCAAAAGGAGAAAGATTTTGAGCATATGGAAGCCACTATGACCACCCTCATCCCAGCCCAATGAATACTGTGCCTTCGGACCAGCCACACACTCATAAGTGAAATTACGGGGCTCCGACGTAAGAAGAAGGTACTTAGTGACCATCTGACTCCATGGGCTAATGAAGCTCTCAAGCTTTCACAGGAATTAGATGGGGTCGTGAAGCAGTTGAATTAGACCTTGGAAAGTGTCACCGCAGCTACTGAAGGCCCAAATTCACAAAATTTGGTTGATATTGCACAGAATGCACCTCACAAAGCATAGGAGTTCTGCCCCCTTTGGCTGTCGTTATCAAGTAGCTCTAGGAAATGATGAAGACCACGCCGACATTGTGACTCGAGACGAGTCACAAGATTGTGTTAGCAGCATGTTAGAATGAGGTCCCCTAACCGCATTTTTGGTCCAGTTTTGTAATATTTTGTAATATTTAGTCTAGCACAGAGGCTTTGGGGTGGGTCAAAGCCCCCAATTAATTGTAAAGGGTCAAAGGGTAGACTAGGATTCCGCAAACCATGGTTTGCAGACCATAGATTAGTGCATGTTAATATGTTATAAATAGATAGATAAATCGAGTCTAGAGAAAGGCTAAGGTTGGATTAAGCTTGGATACGAACTTGTGGATATTTTGTGTTGATTGTCTAGGTAAGGGCTCCTGCTGGCTATGTGCAAGGAGACCCTGAGTCCTGCTGTGTGCAGACCACGCTGGATGTGTGCGTGGGCTAGTATATAGAGTCTATAAGTTGGATCTGCATACGAATGAATGAGAAGACTTTTTGTTGAGGTTCAAGTGTTTCTGCGTTATGATTATTGGCTATGCTTTATTTTATTTTTGAGATTATACTTGCTTTACTTATGTACATGTGGATGCGATATTATGAATGCATAGATCTGGTTTAAGTTCTCTGCTCTAGTTATATGTTATATGATGATTTATGATCTTTGTTCTGCCAATATACTGTTAAGGGTTTATGTGTTAGGAATTCCCTTGCGCAGGTCTGTTTGATCTAAAAGGACCCACTTCAATTAACTTTCTCTCTCTCAGGGTGCAGAAACTTAGTTCTAGCACCCTCCCATACTACTTCGGGCAAGACCTTGACCTGCGCAAGTAAGTCATTGCCGAAAGGGCTAGTATTACAGGGGTTTGTTGGAAAACCTTAAAACCGAACCTGGGTCAAGACCCCTAAATCCAACGAAATTCAAGGAATATCCATCTATTATAAAAGCATATATGGAAGCAAAATGAAGAGGAAGAAATGTGAAATAGAAAGAATATGGTAGGAATAATGGAAGTAGAAGGAAGAGCAGGAAAGTAAGGAATAGGGGGAAATGTAGGCACAAGAATAACTGAAGAGAAAGGAATAAGAAGAAGATAGACTGAAGCAGGAAGTGTAAGAAAATTAGGAACAAATTGAAGAATAAGAGAGTAGATAGAAGTAGGATCTTGAACTTTTTCTACAAATTGACGAGAAGATATTAGCCCAGGACATGAAGATAAAGCAAGGGGAGAAAAACTAGGTATTGACCTCATGCCTAGTATAGAATAGATCTCCAGTCAGCCTCCACCTCCCATTAAAAATGAGAAATCCCGAATTGGTGAAGAAGAAATCTCTCCTCTAGATGATGACCTGATCATGGATATTTCTAGCCTGACCTTTAATGATATCCAGAACAAAATTGTATAGGAAAGGAAGAAATATTTCCCCAATGATCTGGCACATCCTGCTTTCATTCACACACAAAGGGTGATCATCACTTGTACAAATTTATATAACTGATATGTTATACATCTGAGATTCTCCTTATCACACACTATTTGACTTCATGCACAATACAGAATCTCTTCTACCATTGATCATTAATTGCAGAAATAAAAACAATCGCATGCGTACATTAAAACCATAAACATTCACACATATGAACACAGTAATTTATCGGAAAGCTTAAAGCTGAAAACCCCCAACTATCTGTATATTATATGTCATAGAGATCATGTAACAATAATTATACAAAGCTCCTCACAAGCTCTAAATACAATCTCCAATTGCTACACACTAATCAGGTCTGATCTAGCAAAACACATGCTCCAATCTCTGCCACCTGCTAGCCTGCCTCTACTGCGCAATCACTGCTGAAAAATGGCTCTGAATGAACTTGAATTGGTCCATCCTTGCTCATGCAATCCTCATTGGCATCTCCAACCATTGTGTGTGGCAAATCATGCAACACTATAGTCACAACTGATAGTCACACTGCTCTTTTACCTAACTCTTCACTGGTCTCCACTGAAACTGTCCATGCACTGTAGTTAAATGATGTATTCTTTAGTTGATTAATGAGTTAATAATTAGTGAATTAATTAATAATTAATTCACACCACTCTCACTAGTGTATCAATCAGTTAGACTAGATACAACTAGCTCAACTATGTTTAACTTAGTTAAACTGAACACAACTCCATCAACTACCTCAATAACTCCACCAAACTCTGTCACATGAGTTCTAACTGAAGTATCCATGCAATAACTCCACTTAACCCGCAGGAATAGCGTAATTCCTTCTGTCAGCTCCTGTGCCACATCTGTGCACTTAACTGAAGTGCTCCAAGAGAATAAGATAATGTTTATAGTCCAAATATTATTAAGAGCTAATAATATTCGACATATCTATTTTTAGACTGGCAATCTAAAAATAGATTCCGCCCAATATGTCTAAAAATACAAGTCCATATATTTTTCCAACTTGACCAACCATCCAAAAATAGCATCCTGCAACTCATAGAATATGATCGACATGTCTAAAAATAGACATAGTCTAAAAATAGACTTGCGCCAAAAATAGCCTGCGGGCCCACTTAGTGAAGGCGACTTCTTTCCACTAAGCTCATCATCTTGTTGAAATCTCAACAATCCCTTTCAACAAGATAGGGATTATCTGCCACCCCAATCCTTCTTCTGTGGTTTTGAATTTGCTCCTGGTGAGCACCTTCGTCAAGATATCAACATCCTGATCCTCCGTGGGAATGTATGAAAGTAACATGATCTTCCGCTGCACACAATCTCTGATATGATGATACCAGATGTCAATGTGTTTATATATGAAATACTGGATTAACTGAGATTTTGATTCAACTCTGATTATCACAATATATCATTATAGGATCTAAGTGTGAACCGAACAACCCGACCAGGATCTTCCTCATCCATATAGCCTCGCATGCAGCCAAACTCGCTGCCATATACTCAGCCTCCACTGAACTGAGTGCCACAGATCTCTGCTTCCTGCTGTACCAAGAAAATACTGTCGACCCGATACTGAAAATCCCTCCAGATGTGCTCTTTCTGTCCGTTTGGCTCCCTGCCCAATCTACATCTGTGAAGCCACACAGCTTCACCTCATCCGACTGTTTGTACCATAATCCATATCCCGATGTGCCTTTGAGATATCTCAATACATGCTTTCCTGCCTTCCAAAAGAGCTTGGTAGGCTTAACCATAGCTTGTGAAAGTTGGTTAACAACATAGCATATGTCGGGTCGTGTATTGACTAGATACATGAGCAACCCCACCAACTGTTGATAAAAAGTGGCATCCACTACCTCTGCCGATGTAGCATCCTCTTTCCTCCATTCACCAGGAAGAGGAGTGTCAATAGGCTTGCACCCATGCATGTTGAACTTCTCCAGTATCTCCTGGGCATACTTTCCTTGAGACACAAACAATTCATCACTGCACTGCCAAATTTCCAATCCCAAGAAATAATGAAGGAGGCCCAAGTCCTTCATCTCAAACTCCCTTGCAAGATCAACCTTGCATGAGTGTATCAACAGTTCATCACCTGTCAGAATCAAATCATCTACATAAAGTAAAATGATCAGCAAATTACCCTCCACTATAATCTGGTATAGGTTCGGATCCCCCTCACTCTTGGAGAATCCAAGTCCAGTGAAATAACTGTCTATCCATGTGTACAAAGCACGAGGTTCTTGTTTCAACCCATACAACGCTCTTTTGAGCCTGCACACATGCGACTCACTGCTGAAGATCTCGAAACCTTCAAGCTGCTCTATGTACACCTCCTCCTCAATCACTCCATTAAGTAACGTAGTCTTCACATCCATTTGATGAATGTGCTACCCCATCTGCGCTAAGAGAGAAAGAAACATCTATATGGAAGAATACCTTGCGACAGGTGCAAAGGTTTCCTCATAATCGATCCCCTCAATCTGTGAGAAGCCTCGGGCAACAAATATTGCCTTGTACTTCTCGACGCTCCCGTTAGCTGCTTGCTTCACTTTTTAGATCCATCTCGAACCTACCACTGATTTCCCTTCCGACCTTAGGACAATCTCCCATGCACTATTTCTGACAATCGAATCATACTCTTCCACCATGGCATCTACCCATGTGGGGTCCTCCACAGCTTCCTCGAAAGAGGATGGCTCTATCACGATACACTTGCTCATAAGAGCCATGTATCTAGTATACCGGTCAGGTGACTGTCTCCATTTGCGCTGTGATGTAGGTCCTCCTACAATCTTCTCTACATCTTGAATCAGTCACTCAGCTTCTGTAGTGTGCTTCCACCCTCTGATGGTTGGCACTACATGAGTGGTCTCTTCCACTCCATGAACCTCCTCTTATGGATGATCCACATCCTGAGGCTCATCCTTAGGAACTAATAGCTCCTCATCTATATGCAAGTGTGGCTCCCTCTCAAGCGAACAGTTCATGGCTTTCTCCTCATGAAATTTGATATCTCGTCGCACAACAGTCTTGCGACTGTCTGGAAAATATACATGATATTTGTGGGGTGTATCAGTGTACCCCACAAATATCCCAACCTCTGCAGTCGTTTCCAGCTTCTTCCTGGCATCCTTTGTCACATGAATGTAAACAGGTGAACCAAAAATCCTCAAATGGAAAATATCAGGCCTCTTACCAGAAAATGCCTCCTTGGGTGTACTCATGCCAAGTATCCTGTGAGGACAATAGTTTTTCACATAAACCACAGTATTGCATGCCTTAGCACACAAGTGTATGGGAAGGTCTTGATCATGCAACATCGCCCATGCAGCACACACAATCGTTTTGTTCTTTCGCTCAGCGAACCCATTTTGCTGTGGGTTATGAGGCGCTATGAGCTCTCTTTGAATTCCTTCTATGCTGCAAAAGTCCTTGAATTTTCCAGAGATGAATTCACCACCATTTTCACTCCTAAGAGCCTTCACCTGCTTCCCCAATTCTTTCTCAGCTAGTGCCTTGAACTCACAGAACTTTGAGTCTGTCTCGCTCTTCTTCTGCATGAAGAAGATCCAGCACTTACGAGAAAAACCATAAACAAAGATCATATAGTACCTATGCTTTGCTATCGAAGCTACTGAGAAAGGTCCACACACGTCTGTGTGAATTCTCTCAAGGATTGTCGTGGCGAATATCCTTCTCGTGAAAGGCGGATTTCACAAATTTTCCCAAAGTACATTGTTAAGTCCCTATATTAATAGTGTAGCCCCTTATTATGTTAGTGTAGCCCCCCTTTTTGTTATTATTGTACCCCTGTAACCCCCATATTGTTATTATTGTGCCCTTACATTATTATTGTTAGGTCAGCTAGGATTACATTGTGGCCCCACTAGGATTATATTGTGGCCCCATAGACTCCTATATATAGAAGGAGGTTTTGTTCATTTGTATAATCCAAGAATTGTTCATTCATGTAATGTATTGGAGATTTTCCCCTCGAAGTGGCTTATTTCTAAGGCGTTGATATCTCTTTTCTTCTATTTTTGGAGCTGGTTACACAACATTTGGTATCAGAGCTTTGGATTCTAGGATTTCGCTGCTCCAAACAGGTCATCGTGGCATTGTCGCTATAACTTTCTTTCTATGAAATTTCAGAAGCTGAAATTTTTAGGGTGCCAATCTGAAAGCCTGAGGAAGATTGTCTAAAAATTTCAGAGCTTGGTTCGCAATATTTTCGGAGATATCATCTGTGGAAGTTAGGTCTTTTTTCAAGCTCCTAAACAGGTCACCGTGGAATTTTCACTATAAATGTTTTTCTACAAAGGTTCAGAATCTGAAATTCGTATGGTGCGAATCTGAAATCCTGAGGAAATTCGTAAAAAAATTTCAGAGCTTGGTTCGCAATATTTTTGGAGATATGATCTGTGGAAGGTAGTGCTTTTTCAGGCTCCTAAATTTCATCTCAAAGAGGTGATCGTGGGAAAAGTTCAATAACTCTCTCTCTGGGCAGTGGATTTGAGTGCCGTAAAAATTGGTTGCAATTAAATGGACTTTAGTTTCTTGGCTATCAATTTCAGAGACAAAGAATGAAACAATGACACGTGGCAAGTCGTACAAGTTCGCTCTACTGAACCAATCTAGAATTAGGTCATTGTGGGAGATTGGACACAAATTTGTCTTGGAGAATCCAAATCAAGTCAGAACTATGGCATTTGAAAGAAGCTTCAGAGGGCTACTACAGGGTTGAATTTCAGATATTGAATATTTTCAATTACAAAGATAATTCAATTTCAATATCGAGCTCCTCAAAATAAAGAAAAAGGTTTGTATTGTTTTTTTCCGAATTGCATAAGTCTTGTTTGAAGAATCAAGTTGAATTGATTCCAAGGGAATATTGAAGAATTTTTGTCAGTAATTGGTTCTATTATGCCTCCAAAAAATAATTCCATACCCATTAAGCCCTCAGAAAGCTATACTATGATGCATGAGGAGGAAGAATTGCAATATGAGATATCAAAATTACGGTACCAAGTGCAACAAATTTCGATCTTACGAAGAGCAACCGAAGATGAAATAGATGGTTTAAAAGCAGAAATGGAGGCTAAGTTGGATGGCTTGAAGGATCAAATAATAGCTAATATGGATGATAAATTAGTGGAAGATCACAGCGAGCATCAACAACAAGTTCTCCAACTCTCAAAGGATAACCCAACTTTGGTGCAGAATCTAATGAAACAACGGGAAGATCAACATCACATCGAAAGAAGTTATGAAGCAGTCATAGAAACAAGAACTCGACAAGTACGATCAATTTCAGAGTATCTCAGCAAGTGGAAGAACTTTCCTGTAGAATATTTCACATGGGAGGATGAGAATTTTATATAGAAGCATCAAGAAATAATCAAGCGTTGAGGACAACACTTGTTGAAGGAGAGGGGCATGTTAAGTCCCTATATTAATAGTGTAGACCCTTATTATGTTAGTGTAGCCCCCCTTGTTTTTATTATTGTACCCCTGTAACCCCCATATTGTTATTATTGTTCCCTTACATTATTATTGTTAGGTCAGCTAGGATTACATTGTGGCCCCGCTAGGATTATATTGTGGCCCCATAGACTCCTATATATAGAAGGAGGTTTTGTTCATTTGTATAATCCAAGAATTGTTCATTCATGTAATGTATTGGAGGTTTCCCCCTCGAAGTGGCTTATTTCTAAGGTGTTGATATATCTTTTCTTCTATTTTTGGAGCTGGTTACACAACATACATCCCTTGCACTGATCTGAATGTGCAAGTGTACCTTTGGGAAGCCCAGTAGAAATATGTTGCAAAATTTTCAAAGCACCATGGTGAAGATGGTCCAATCTCCTGTGCCATAGCTCACCCTCATCTTGGCTCACCATTCCTTTTGCCTTGCCTACCATTGCTGTGTAGCCATATACCTACAAATGATAAAGGTTCTTAACTCAAACCCCTATCCTCTGGGTTTCACCATTTGCCTTACTACAGAGGAAATCCTTTCCCTCGCTAAAGACAACATCATATCCCTTGTCTTCTAACATCGCCACAGAGATAAGATTCTTATTCAATCCTGGAACATGCATCACTTCCTTCAATATGAAGGGTTTACCAGACTCCCTCTCAAAGGAAATGGTACTTATACTGGTCGCACTGTATCTACCATCATCGCCCATCTCGATGTGCACTCCAAGATCTTTCTCATCCAGATCAGTAAACAAAACTTTGTCTCTGGTCATATGAAAAGACACACCACTATCAAGAAACCACATTGAACCCATCACACTTGAGACCAAGCATGTGATCAGCGAAAAAATCCAGCTCAAACTGTGAGGCTAAGGCCTCTCCAGCTGCAGATATAGCAGCCTGCTTAATTTTCTTCTTCTGTGGACAATTTGTGGCGTAATGTCCGTGTTGGTGACAGTGAAAGCACTTCACCTTGGACATTTCCTGCTTCTTTCCTTTTGCACCAGATTGAGAAGCATTCTTCTTGCTCTTCCCCTTCCTTGCTTTGGTAGCCAAAGCACAATTTTCTTCATATGCACTCTTCGATGAAGATCCGTCCCCGGTATTCTGCCTTATCTTCTTTTGCACAAGATCCGACCAAAGTCGCTCCCATCCTGGCAATTTCTCCCGACCATTGACAGAGTCCTGATATGAATGCTAACTCTTCAGAAGCCCAAGGAGAGCCAAGCTGACCAAGCCCTCGTCATCTACAGTAACCCCCACACTTCCCATCTCATCCCTGTACTGGAAAAACTTCGTGAGGTACTTGGGTATACTGTCACCTTTCTCCATTTTTATGTTCCTGAGTTTATCCTTGAGCGCCAACTTCCTCTGGTCGCTCTTGCTTTGGAATAAGTCTGTCAACTCTTTCCACATCAAGAATGGAGATGCTTTACCATGAAGGCTGGACACTATGTGATCCTTCACACCTTCCAATAGAATCCTTCGACATTTTTCTGTCTTCTTTTGTCATGCGTCAAGTGCGGTAGCATCGCTAGAAGCAGGTTTTGGAATTTTTGCATCTATGAACTCCTTCAACCCATTTTCATCCAACATCGCCTCCATCCTATCCTTCCATGCAATATAATTCAAGCTACCCTCGAGGGCATACTCCAATCACAATCCGTTGAAAGACATCTCAACTTTGACACCAAGAAAACATTGCTGCAAATTCGAATTCCACTAGCACAAAACTCAACCGCTTCAATGTTTTTCAATTTCTCCAATGATGAATATCACTTTGATACCATGTAGAAATTTATATAACTGATATGTTATACATCCAATACTATTTGAATTCATGCACAATACATAATCTCTTCTACCATTGATCATTAATTGCGGAAATAAAAACAATCGCATGCACACATTAAAACCATAAACATTCACACATATAAACACGGTAATTTATGGGAAAGATTAAAGTTGAAAACCCCCAACTATCTGTATATTATATGTCATAGAGATCATGTAACAATAATTATACAAAGCTCCTCACAAGCTCTCAGTACAATCTCCTATTGCTACACACTAATCAGGTCCGATATAGCAAAACACATGCTCCAATCTCTGCCACCTGCTAGCCTGCCTCTACTGCACAATCAATACTAAAGAATGGCTCTGAATGAACTCGAATTGGTCCAGCCTTGCTCATGCAATCCTCATTGGAATCTCCAACCACTGTGTGTTGCAAATCATGCAACACTATAGTCACAACTGATAGTCACACTGCTCTTTCACCTACCTCTTCACTGGTCTCCACTGAAACTGTCCATGCATTGTAGTTAACTGATGTATTATTTAGTTGATTAATGATTTAATAATTAGTGAATTAATTAATAATTAATTCACACCACTCTCACTAGTGTATCAATTAGTTATACTAGATACAACTAGCTCAACTATGTTTAACTCAGTTAAACTGAACACAACTCCACCAACTACCTCAATAACTCCACCAAACTCTGTCACATGAGTTCTAACTAAAGTATCCATGCAATAGCTCCACTTAACCCTCAAGAATAGTGTAATTCCTTCTGTCAGCTCCTGTGCCACATCGGTGCAATTAACTGAAGTGCTCCAAGAGAATAAGATAATGTTTATAGTCCAAATATTATTAAGAGCTAATAATATTCGACATATCTATTTTTAGACTGGAAATATAAAAATAGATTCCACCCAATATGTCTAAAAATAGAAGTCCATTTATTTTTCCAACTTGACCAACCATCCACAAATAGCAACCTGCAACTCATAGAATATGATCAACATGTCTAAAAATAGACTTGCGCCAAAAATAGCCTGCGGGCCCACTTAGTGAAGGCTACTTCTTTCCACTAAGCTCATCATCTTGTTGCAATCTCAACATCACTAACACTAGAAGGATTCCTAAAACCATTTTTGCAGATAACTTAGCCTTTCTAGGAGATTCAAAAGAAAATATAGATGTCCTTATGGTAGAAAGCAAATAAATGAGAAAGAAATTGTAAGTTTCAAAGAAATAAATAGAAAAAATCCAAACATAGAATCATAAATTGTCTTCCACACATCCTTACTTGCAGGAACTTCAAGCAGTTATATATGGAGAGATCGAGCCATTGGAAGACACTATGAGGAATCTTTATGAAGAGTAGGTCACTTTGCATAAGGCAGTAGTTCTCCTACCTTATATGCAAAATAAGTAGCGATAAAATGTGAAATATTTGAAATTCATTCATGCATCCATTTCCCCAATTCGTGAGTGGGGAACTAAGTAGAGGAGTGCACTAGCATAATTGGACAAGAAGACAAGGTAACAAGTAGAGTTGGAAAAATTCAAAGTGAGAATGGTCATACAAAGAAACAAACAATTTGACACCTTTGTGGCCAACATTTTAGCTTCTTATGCACGGTTATACAACAATTTGGATTCCTCGGTTCAAGCACACAAGATCCCCTAAGTAGGGCCATTTTCAAAGACAATGAGAAGAATCATGGTCAGGCAAGAGATTCTTATGTGTTTACAAACTTATTTACAAACCCTTGATGTTGATATCCACATTGAGACCTTTCCAACGCTATGAAAATAACCTCTATCATAGCTTATATGTGAAATTTATGTCTCCTATAAGTTAGCCTACATTTTTTAACAACATGGTATGATTAGATGCCATTTCATTCATCCATTCTAACACATTTGAGTATATCCACACTTGTACTTTTGAGAATATTCTAGAAGGTCAAAACCATTATCACAATTGAGGGTTGAGGAGGTCAAAACCCTATTGCTATATGTCTATTGGGAAATGTTAAATATTGGTCCTCTAGGAGGAGAAGCGGTTTTAGTATTCAACACTATATATTGTTCCTAGCTGATAAAAAACATATAGGAGTGGTATTTTGTGATCATAACGTCAGAGTAAGGTTTAATACTAACCATTTAGGCCACGATGTGAAAATTTTACTCCATGGTGAGTTCTAATTCCTTTCTATCTACATTTTTATAGTTGAAGCAACAAAAGAAGATTATAGGACTCACCATATAGCTATATTTTCTTGTTTATTGGGTTTCCCAAGATAAATATGGTGTTCATTTGTTTGGATGGTGTATTTGAGTTTCTATTGATTTCCATTTCTTAATTCAAATATTTCATATATTTGAGTAAAGTTAATAGTTGATTAATATGTTATCTAAGGACAATTAGTTTTCATCATCTGAGATTTCAAAATATTATAAGAATTGTTATGATGATTTTTTCAAGAAAAATATCCATGATAGAATATAGATCGCATTTCTATTGTAAAAAACCTACTCATAGTATATGTATCCTACTTGGAAGCTCAAGAACCCAACCATAGCCTTAAGGACTATTCATGGTGTGTGCTTAAGATTTTTTTTTTATATGGGACTATTTTTTTTTTGTTTAATCATGGTGCTTGTATCCATGTAGTTAGCTAAAGATTATCTATAAGGTCCCTGCGTGGTGCTCAATGACATGTTCATGGCACTAAGCCTCATGGGTTGTAGGTGTCGTTCATGGTGCTTAAACCCAATAATCTTAATTTATAGAACATGAAGCTTATTTTCTTGTCTTAACCTAGGTTATGCTTTAATACCCATTCTTGGTTCACAACTAAGCTAGTCATGGCATCCATATCCACTTGAAGGTAGATGACACCCTATAGAGATCATATGGTGTTTAATGATTCTTTCATGGCACTTAATCCTAAGAAGTAAGGTTTAGGTATAGAGGCTTGTGTTTCCCTCTATCAACTATGGTTAAGGACCTAGGACCTATCTATGATAAATAAGACCTCATAATGGCACCCCTATTCAACTCATATTCCAAAGACTCCTTGACAAGAGATCATATCACAAATTTTTGGTGTCGTTAGTGTTGCTTGAGTTTGGGAAGTTGTAATTTAGTGATTAAGAATCTTGTTTCCCCACTTAATTATGTTTAGGGCATGAAACCAATTTCTAGTGCATAAATCCTAATAATGGCACATGTATCCCACTTCAAGGGTTGCGAAGAATCCATTCAAAGAAATCATGTGTTGGTTCAAGCACTTGTTTAAATCTCTTGATCCTAAGAAGATTCAAAAATATCTTATACAATTTTTTTCCTTCCTAAACCATGGTCAAGGACTTGCGATCCATCCCCAATATATAAAACCTCCTAATGGAATCCATATCCAACTATTATGCCAAAGACTATTAAGTGAGTTCCTTGGTTATGGTTCGCAGGAATTGTTCATGGAAATTGATCCTAATAAGATATTTTAGGACCCAAGGCTAACGTGTTTTTCTCCCCTAAACTTGGTGTTTAATCTCAAGAATTTTAATTTAGGGTTTAAGCCCTTTTTCTTCTCCAACTATGTTTATCTCTTTAGACCCCCTTTCATTGTACAAAACCTAATCATGGTGCTTATATCCCACTCAAATTTTAATGGACCTCAACGTTGTCCTCAAAAAACATTCTTGATTTGGGTACAAGACACATTCCTATTTAGGGTTTGTGTTTTGGTTTAATCATGGTGCTTATATCCCTTTAGTAGGCTCGATGTACCCTATATGGTTTTTGTGTGGTGGTTTGTGTTAGAGTCGGCCCTTGCAGCCCTCCGTCAGTGATCATTTCGTCTTTTGCATATTCATTATTAGGTGTCTCGCTTGTTCCACTTCGTTGCATTTCACTAGGAGCATGCCATGGACTGACGAAGGGGTCTGTTGTCTTATGTTTCCTCATGTTTATACCTGCAGCGCTATTTAAAAATTTTCCTCAAAAAATCATTCATAGTCATTGTCATTTCATTTCTGGTCATTAAAAATGTCAATAAGTGTCCTAGGTCTTAGTGTCTAGGGTTTTTGAGTCATTTATATACCAGTCATAAAGCCGCAAGGTGAGGAAAGTTCCGCATATTGTGATTTTTGTTTTATTATCATCAGCATTTTAAAAAATATTTCTAGTCCAAAACTCTGTTTTGGAACTAGAAATTGTTCATTATCATTTTGTAATAAATTGTAATTATTCCGCCAAGAAGAAATTGTCAAAAGCAGACCCCTGGTTTTTTCCTTAGCCGAGATAGCCATATCCCTGCAAGAAGACAGCAAAATCATTAGTATCGACCTCAAAAAACCCAAAAGAAGTTTGTATTTGAAAAGCCAAAAGTGAAATTAGAAAAACATTTGTAATATGGGTTTGCAATTAGATTTGAAACAAAATCTGATTGTGAAGATATTTGTAACATGTATAAAAGCCAAACAAGTTTCATTTGAACCAAATCACAGCACCCAAATCGTGTTTTGAAGTTTGGAGGGCCGATTTCAAGTTTTGAATTGCGTAGACAGAGTTTTGGGGCTCGAGCGACCCACCTGGGGCCCGAGCGACCCACCTGGGTAGAGCGACCCACGCAGACCATTTCAGCAGTGTGAAATTGCAAGGGGCGTGACCCACCTGGGCCGAGCGACCCACGCAGAGGGTGAGCGACCCACGTAGACACAGGGTTTCGAAATTCATTCTGAGCGCCCAGTCTTGCTTGGAATCGATTCAACTGGCCTTCAAACAGGTTTCTATCAATTGCTTGATGTTTTTGAATGCGTTGGTGGCATCATTGGTGGTTTCAAATGTTCAAACGGAGGATTTAAAACCCCACAGTCATAGCATTATTGTTTTCAGGGTTTTAAAATGAAAATGAATGGTTGAATGAGTATGTTTGCTATCTTATGGCAGTGATACATCCAGCTTTGCATATAATATCAAAACCATATTGCTCTCATGCCCATTATGCCATTGCGATCATTGCTATTATTATACCATGTTTAAACCCTTTGTTCCATGGTGACTGTGGTTGTAATGAGTCTCACTTCCCAATGTAAAAACATTCTCATGACTTTGTTTCAAACTGCCCATTGAGACCTTTGTGGTTATTACTCATAGACAAACACATTCTATTGATGCCATGCTCTCCTTTGATAAGATTTGTTCAAAATTTTGAAAGTTGCCCGCTCCCTTTGATCCAAGTTTCACTTGCATTTAAACACAGAGATTGTGCCTTTTTCCAATCCATCTAAAACATGGATTTTATCCATGGTTTGTTTCCTTATGGTGCTTTGACGGTGGGAATATGGGTTGGGTGTTGAAACATACATCCTAACTTTGTTTGCACTGCTTTCATATCAGTATACACATTGCCAAAAGCTTGGTCAGAGCCATGTCGAAGACAGAGTCAGAATATGAGCCAGGGTCAGGCAGTGATTCGGTGACTGAAGGTAATGTGCCACGGGGGTCCCGCAGAGATCATAGAAGTGGTGATCATCGCAGAGAGGAGCCTACTTCTTTGGCTCGGTTGCAGGCATGTCCATTAGCTATGGATTGTTTTCGATTCTTGTCATGTTTCAGATTTTGTGAGATGGTTGCACAAACCCGGCCTCATCGTGAATTGGCCCGCCTGTTTGTTCTTCATTTACGGGATGGTCGGGTAAGCCTTGCTGGGGTTGATTTCATTGTGTCACCCTTGACTATTGCTTAAGCCACTGGTATACCGAACATGGGCGAGGAATGGAACAATGGTCAGCAGTTAGAGAAATTTCACTATGAGCCATACATTAAAACTGGATATAGGGCTTACTTGAGCATAGTTTTTCCATTCAGATTCTTGAGAGATGAGTATGCACCGCTCATGAGGCTCATCATTCAGTATTTTAGTTGTGAGGGCAGGTATGCTCGTCTTTTCTCATACCATATTCGTTTGCTGATGCACTTCACAAGGGTGCGTATGATGAATATTCCGTATTTCATACACCGCAACATAGAGAGGATGGTGACATTTGTGCAGAAGAAGGCGAGCCCAGTGTAGCAGTACAGGAGTATATACCATTTCACTTTGATCAAAATCTTGGTGTCACATCAGTTGGCAGAGCAGGGCATCACTTGGGAGGATTTCATTTCTAGAGACTTTTTCAGAGTGCCACATCAGCCTCCCGAGACAGTTCATGATGTAGGAGAGCCTTCACACCAGCCGGATAGAGTTGAGGTTGAGCATATCAGCACTCCTTTGGTTCAGACATATCAGCGAGGCCACAGGGCCTTATTTGCAGCGACACGGCGAGTACTATCTCCACGTGAGGTGGAAGGGGTCTTGCCGACTTCATTGACACGGCGAGTATTATCTCCACGTGATGTGGAAAGGGTCTCGCTTTCTTCTTCAGTGAAGGTACAGGTACAGGACAGGGGCAAGAGGCCCATGCATGATGAGGGCCCATCAGGAGGCCGGGACACCGATATGACAGTCATTGATGTTGATATGGGTTCTCCCAGCTCGAAGCTGAGGGAAGTCATCCAGGAGCAGAGGGCCGAGAATGACCAGCTGAGAGATCAATTGTAGAAGGCTCAGCGGGTGATTAACTATTTGGAGCAGCGCAACAAACAGCTTGAGGATGAGCTCACATATTATGAGTTGCGTCGAATCCGTGAGGACAGACAGTGGAATCGAAAGAGGCCCGGTGACATGACACCGACTGACAGAGATACTGTACTCACACATGTGAACATCCATCTGGAGAAGTTGTTGGCGAAGGCCAATCGAGACAAAGACATGCTTCGCCACATGAAAGGCCATTATTGGGCTCGCATGCATGTTTGCAAAGCACGGATGAAGATCATGAAGAGGAGGTTGCGCAAGGCACTTCGACGGCGGAAAAGGCCTAATTCACTTCGGATTTTGGCCGAGGCTTCATTGACTGGGCAGGACACATGATGGAGGACCTCCGCTCCGAATTTGGGCAAATTCGGAGAAAATTTTGTCATTTTCAAATTTTTGGTCTAAAAAACAGGTTTTGCAGTTTACGTGGGTCGCGCGCTCATGCGCTCACTTTTTTTGGGACACTTGCTGGAGGAGATTTTTACATTTTTGGATTTTTCATGGTTAATTATGCATCCTCTGAAGTCAACTTAGCATTTCAACAAAATCTGGATGGTCAAACAGCTCAAAAACACCATGAAAACCACCTTGCTGCCACCTTTTGCACCAGCAGGAAGTACCTCTTGGAGAATGAGGTTTTGGAGGGTCAAATCAACTCCAAATTCAGAAATTCCACTTGGGTTGGAAAGTAGACATCCAGGGCTTTCCAACGAGCTATCATGAGCTCAATTTTGATTCCGGGAGCTACCTCAAAATCAGCCTGGAACATGAGCGACCCACGCAGTTTCAGGAGCGACCCACCTAGAGATTTTTCTGAATTTTCAGCTGCCAGCTCAGTATTTCGCCTATTGTGGACCAGTTTTGCTTATGGATAGAATTCTTGGGTTTTTATGATGTAAATTCATGTTTGATATGTAACTTTGGCTTGTTTTTATCTCTTCTAGAAGATTCACTCTCAAATGAGTAAAAAATCATGTAATGGATCAGTTTCCACTCTTTTAGAGGCAAGTTGTTAGCTGCCTAAATTGTAGTTCCATGATTAGAATTGGTTGAAACTGATCCCTGAAGAGGGAATTCGACCCCTAGAGGTGGGGAAAGGTGTTAGAGTGATCTATATATTGTAATTTCTGAGGCATTCTACGGGTTGGACTCTTGGGATACTTTTGATATCATTGTACATACTTTTCATATTTTGGCTAAGGAAAGATCAGGGGTTTTGCGGCACTTGTTGGGATCCTTGTGGTGTTCTGTTCTTGATGGTGTTTCTTCTTTGTTTACTGTAAGTTTCTTCATGTTTAATGTATGCCATCCTTTCATTATGCTTCTGAACTAAGTCGAATGAGTGATTAAGGTTGAATCCATTGTTTACAGTGCTTGGCCTTTGAATTCAGTTAGTTCTATATGTTTTCAGCTGTTTGGAGAGGATCCAAGTTCTTCTTTGCCCTCTTCAGCTCCTCGTCGGTCTAATCTATCCATAAATCCAATTTATTGCATCAAGATCATCACCTACCTCGCCCCAGCTTGAACTCTGCAAAGGTCTGACCTTATCCCCGGACCCAAAATTTTGTTTTCCCATTTCTCCAGCGAAAACCCAAAAAACCAAAAATCAAACATACTTATCTCTTTACTAGCCTAAAATCAGTTCTTATTATAAGTCATCTCGCATCCTATTGCTCATTTTCTCGAGATTGACGGAGAGAGCCCTCTCATGTCCTCGTAGGGCTAGCTACGAGGCTGAGCGTGGTTTGATGTAGCCTTGAGTTTTACTTCATTTCAGCCTGAGGTAGATTTGAGTGCTAACATAGTGGCGACCATACTGGGGAAATCTCAATGGTTTGGTTGTTAATGTGTTTGTTCCACGAGTCTTAGACGGAGTCTGAAGTCACGCCAGGTAGCTTTCGAAATGCTTTTGTTATGCATAAGCGGAAGTAGATAAACGCTGCTTCAGTCGATCTCCGGTAAGCTTGTGTGTGCAGTATTTGATTTGTAAATCACCCCAGTATACTTATTCGTTCTAGACCTTTTGGTTGATTGAGTCTAGAAGTCGAAAGGCTGAAAATAATTGATTGTGTTCCTTGAAATTTTTTCCTAAAAATCAATACACTGGCTTCAAGAAGGAATACTAGGGCGAATCCTGACCCTGATCCACCAACAATATTCGAAAACCCAAATCTGATCCCGAGGACCCTTAGAAAACAAGGAAGTCAAGAAAGTTCTGAAAGAGAAAGCCAATTGAGTTTTGAGAGTTCCAGAGTGCTTACCCGATCTGCATCCTGTCCTGTGAAAATCATATATGTTGATGAAATCCCTTTTGATGCACGGTTTGAAACATCCTTGTTTGTGAATTTTTCCGAAACTGAATTGTCAAGATTAGTTCCAGATCCATTGTTTACTGAAGATTTGCAATATAGATTTGTTTCACATTACCTATATAGGCAGCTGCAAAGTTCTATTGGGGATACTAAGACTCTTAAATTTACTGAATCTGCTTCACAAGTTCTTGAGCCATCTGAAATTGCATCAAGTTCACGGATCCCTACTGAGCCTCCCTTTATCCCTACCATTCCGGTTCAGCCTGAGTTTTCTGATCAGCAATCAATAGTAATTTCTCCGTTTCCATTGAATACATCTCGTAGACCTACTGCTCCTACTCCTCCTGGATCTCCTCGACAACAGATTGTCTTCAATCCACCAAGAGCTATGGCTGCTCGTTTTGCACCTCTTGTGTTACCCCAGCAGTTGAATGATATGCCCGCAGACTATCAGAGCAAGATCCCAACATTTGATGGCACTCCACAGAGTCTTCCTGCACAACAGCATGTAGACAATATGGCAGATTTCTTTGATCGTTTCGAGATTGATGAAGAGAATGTGAGTATGAGGCTTTTTGTGCAAACCTTTGGAGGAGAGGTAAGGAAATGGTTTAGAGCCTTGCCGCAAAGAAGCATCGATACATTGGCAGAACTTCAGAGGCAGTTTTTAGATCGATGGGAGATGAAAAAGGATCCGTTGCAGATTACTTCAGAATATACAAACCTCAAACGTAGTCCTGGTGAGTCAGTTCAGGATTATATCATTAGATTCAATACAGTGTATAATGCTATTCCAAATGACTTGAGACCGTCTAAAAAGTCTGCTCTCCTTAAATTCCCGGATGGCTTTGATCCGGAGATGGCTTATTCCCTTCGTGATAGAGATCCACCTACTTTAGAAGATATGCAGAAAGTCGCTGTTAGTGTTGAGGCAAATCTGAATGATAAAAGAGCACGGTTGAAAGCGGAGAAAAGAGTGACAATAAAGGAAGAGCCTTCCACATCTATATCAGAACAACACTTGGCTCGTGAGTTGGAAAAGGTTTTGAAAAGAATGAATCTCGACAAATCAGAAACACAGTTTCGAAATCCAAATTTCTGTGGCCAGCAGCAGCCACAATTCAGAATTAAGCAGCGTGAACAAAGAGCTCAAGAGCCAGCAGCCCAACAACAGATTAAGACCCCTCTTTTGCAGAATTTTGTGAGTCATGATTCCGATGATGATGATGATGTGTCAGGTGAGCAAAATCATTTCTTCACTCCCGATGATTTGCCTATTTATATCACTGAGGATGAGGAGTATGGAGAAAGTTCAGTTGTTCAGAAAGATGAGGATTTCATCCTAACAAATGATGTTGATTTAGAGGAAGAGTCAGATGAATACCAAAGAGGATATATGAATGCATTGACTGCCCAGCAGAAGCAGTATTCATTGAGAAATCGAGATGTGCCTATAAATCCCATTCAGAAAAGAAAAGAAGCTTCAACACCGAAGACAGATTCACCGATACCACAGAAAAGAGGAAAAGAGACAATTGACCCCGCAGCAAGTAAAGTATCATCAGCTGAGAAGGTAAATCAGTCAAACATAGTGAAAGACAAGGCTGAAAAGAAGGAAGTTCCAGTCAAAGAGGTTGAGAAGGTTTCAGCATTTAGCTTGGAAAATGAAATTTCCAAACTAAAAATATCTATTCCTTTGACGGAGATTATGAAGAACAACAGCTATCGTAGTCAAGTCACCAAAATTCTGAACTTTGATCCAATGATTGACACAGTAAATGTTGAGGATGATCAGCCGGAATTGATTTTTGGGCCTGCATTAAATGGTGAGTCTCCTGACAGTAATGTTCCTCCTTTTTACATCAGTTTGAGGTTGCATGAATATATATTGCACAATGCTATGCTCGATTCGGGTGCTTCGCACGATTTGATGCCAAAGGCAATCATGGAAAAGTTGGGATTAGACATTACAAGAGAGTATCATGATTTGTATTCATTCGATTCCAGCCGGGTAAAGTGTATAGGACTCATCAAAGATTTGGTGGTAAGTTTAGATCAAATCCCAGCGAAGAATGTTTTGATGGATGTGGTGGTTGCTGACATTCCTCCACGGTTCGGGATGCTCCTTGCAAGATCTTGGGGGGCAAAGTTGAAAGGTACACTTCAATTAGATTTCTCTTATGCTACAATTCCAGTCTTCGGTCAAATGAGAAAGTTGTATCGTGAGCAGAAGATGAAATACATGATAACTAGCAAAGAGAAGCCAGTCAATCATCCTGTGAACTATGTACATACCGATTTAGAGTCGTTTGTGTTGCTTGCTGATAGTTTTAATGATGTAGAAAGTCAATTAGTTCAGGCAGAAGACATACCAGAAATAAATGAGAATTTTAGAGAAGTTTTGCAAAAAGAAAGAAGAGAAAAACAAGCTGTTTTGGAGCAATCAGCTGAAGACAATGGGCAGCAAACAGGAAAAACAGAGCCGGCACAGTTTCAGCATTTAGAGGACGATGAAGATGGTCTTTGGACCATGGATTTTGATGGTGCAATGGGCAGCGATGGTGCTGGGATTGGTGTGTGGATTCGTAGTCCATTTTCCGCTCCTGATAGAGTTCCGAGCAATGTGAGAGTGTGTTCTTACAAGCTTGCATTCGATTGTTCAAATAATGAAGCGGAATACGAGGCTCTTATTGCTGGCCTTAAGATTCTTAAGAAGCTGAAAGCGAAGAGGATTGCAGTATATGGTGATTCGGAATTAGTGATAAAGCAAGTTAAAGGTGAGTTTCAGGCTAAGCATCCTCGCATGAGGGCTTACCGAAATGCAGTTTTGGACATTCTAAAGTTATTTTCTGATCATACTTTGACATGTGTGCCCCGCATACAAAATGGTGTTGCTGATGGACTTGCTAAGGCAGCAAGCAATCTTAAGATTCCAATGAATTCCAGCAACAAGTTTGAGATACATGTGAAACACCGGCCCACCATTCCAGACAATCAGCGATGTTGGCAAGTTTTTGAGGATGATGAGGAGATTAGTGAATTTCTGCAGAATAAGGGTAAGTTTAAAGATACCTCTATAGATACAAAATTTGATGATGGTATTGATGACATACAGATAAATCAAATGGATGTGCTGCAACTGAAGGATAACATCATTCCTAAGGGATTGATTCCTTTGGAAGAGTTGTTTTATCAAGATGATGTAGCCCGTAAACCTACATTGAGGCCAACAGAAAAAGGTGTCGAAGAGGTAAACATTGGGACAGCTGAGAATCCCAAGATGGTAAAATTGTCAAAGTCACTGTCACCAAAGGTAAGAGCAGAATATGTGAAATTGTTATCTTCATTTTCTGATGTGTTTGCGTGGGATTATTCAGATCTTAAAACATATAATACCAATATCATTCAGCATACTATTCCCATCAAACCAAATCAGAAGCCTTTTCGTCAAAAGTTGAGGAGGATCAATCCAAAGCTGTTACCATCAATCGAAAAAGAGGTAAATAGGTTGTATAAGTCAGGAATCATTGTGCCTATTCGATTTTCAGATTGGATATCAAACTTGGTGCCCGTAAGAAAAAAGACAGGTGAGATCCGTTTATGTATTGACTTCAGAAATCTGAATAAGGTATCATTAAAAGACAATTATCTGCTGCCAAAGATGGACCACATATTGCAGCGGGTAGTTGGAGCATCAAGGATGTCACTACTTGACGGATACTCAGGTTATAATCAGATTTTAGTGCAGGAAGATGATCGTGACAAGACTGCGTTCACCACTCCTTGGGGAACATTTCATTACGCAAAGATGCCGTTCGGTTTAAAGAATGCAGGCGCTACCTTTCAGCGTGCTATGGACATGGCTTTTGCCAATGAGAAAGATGTTTTTTTGGTTGTTTACCTTGATGATCTAACTGTATTTTCTAATTCTGATGAGGAACATTTATATCATCTGAAAATTGTTTTCCAGAAGTGCAGAAAATATGGCATTTCGCTGAATCCAAAGAAGAGCCTTTTCGCCATGGATGAAGGAAAGCTCCTTGGCCACATCATCTCGAAAGATGGCATTCGAGTTGATCCTGCACGTGTTGAAGCCATTCAGCAGATTGAACAGCCCTGGAACAAGAAAGAGATACAGTCATTTAATGGCAAAATGAATTTTCTGCGTCGTTTCATTCCCAATCTTGCAGAACACCTTAGAGAAATCACGAACATGCTCAAAAAGGACAGTCATGTAAGATGGACAGAAGAGGCCGTTAAGTCATTCAATTTGGTAAAGATAGCTCTTTCTTCAGCCCCTATTTTAATCAGCCCCGATTACACACAAGACTTCATTTTATTTTCTTTCGCTTCTGAGCATACATTGGCAGCTGTTTTGATGCAAAAAAGGGATGGAGTTGAGAAGCCCATTGCTTTTTTCAGTCGGATCATAAGAGATGGAGCATTGAAGTATAATATCATTGAGAAACAAGCACTTGCGCTTGTAAAGGCTTTGAAGGATTTCCGTGTGTACATATTGCATTCCCATATTACAGCATATGTTCCTAACGCAGCGGTTAAGGATGTTTTGGTACAGGCAGATCCAGAAGGAAGAAGAGGTAAGTGGATCGCTGCATTGTTAGAGTACGATGTGGAGATTAAACCGACTAAGCTGATCAAAGGACAAGGACTCGCCAAGCTTATGGCTGAAACAAATCTGCATGCTCTAGACATAAATTTGATTGCTGCCATGTCTGATGAAGAAGAGGAAAGTGTGTCCGTTCAGGTATCCGATATTTTTGTTTCTTCTCCTTGGTATGCTGACATTTTATATGTGCTTCAGAATTTGTCTACACCGCCTGGTATGCCTCGAAATAAGAGTAGAACATTGAAGTTAAAGGCTGCTAAATTCTGCATTTTAAATTCTGCATTGTATTGGAAGGACCCGGGAGGTATGTTGTTGAATTGTTTGGTAGAGGAGGAAGCTCAAAGAGTTTTGGAGGATTTTCACAAAGGTGACTGTGGAGGTCATTTGTTTTGGAAGACCACAACGAATAAGATTCTAAGGGCAGGGTATTATTGGCCTTCTTTGTTTTCTGATGTGTTCAAGGCTGTTAAAAATTGTCATGAGTGTCAAATTTTCGAAGGGAAGCAGAAACTACAGCCTTTGCCTCTAAAACCAATTGAAGTTAGTGCACCATTCCAGCAGTGGGGATTGGATTTTATTGGGGAAATCCACCCAGCATCTTCCGGACAGCATAGATGGATCTTGACAGCTACAGACTACTTCACGAAGTGGATTGAGGCGATTCCCACTCGACAGGCCACTGATGCGGTAATTATTTCTTTCCTTGAAAACAATATTCTGTCACGCTTTGGGTGTCCTTGTAAAATAATTACAGATAATGCAGCAGCCTTTAAGTCTAAGAGAATGGTTGATTTTTGCTTTAAGTACAATATTACCTTGGGACATTCGACCGCCTACCATCCGCAAGGAAATGGCTTGGCGGAATCTTCAAATAAATCCTTGGTGAATATCATCAAGAAATTGCTGGAAATTAACAAAAAGGCATGGCACAAAAAGTTGGTAAATGCATTATGGGCTGATAGGGTAAGTCAGAAAAAGTCTATTGGCATGTCTCCTTTCTAGTTGGTGTATGGGACGGATACAGTTTTTCCTACTTCACTTGCTGTCCCGGTGGTCAAATTGCTTCAAGAGGCTGGAAGTGAAGAGGATCCTATGCAGCGGAGGATTAATGAGATGATTCATTTACAGCAGACACGAGAGGAGGTATTTCAAAACACTTTCAAGTTTCAGGAGCGCATAAAGAAGATCTACGACAGAAAGGCAAAAGCAGATAAGTTTCAGTTGGATGAGGTAGTTTTGAAATGGGATGCCCGGAATGAAGATAAGGGAAAGCACGGCAAATTTGAAAATCTGTGGAAGGGTCCTTTTAAGATTGCAGCGTATCGGGGTCAGAATGCATTTCTTCTCAAAGAAATGAATGGAGATGATTGTCCTGGAGGACCGATCAATGGTCGGTTGCTGAAGTGCTATTATTTCTGAGTACTTGCTGCTGATCTCATTGTCATTGTATATATCATTTTACTTTTGTTTCGTTGCAAGTGTGCACTGATCTCTCATTTTCAGTCTGGGGCCCGGAGCGAAGGCTATAATTCTGGAGATGGAGGTTGGTTGATTTGAAATTGTCAAGTTAAGTTTATCAGTCTTCTAGTTTAAAGTCATGTCAGTTTGGGTCATATCATTTTTGGTCAAATTGCAGTCCGTCGTTAGTCAAATCTGCAGTCAATAAAATTGTCCATAGTTTGTTTTATCAGTTCAAATAACGATTCCATTTCCCAATGGATGAAAGGCACTGTATGACTCCCCCAGAGATCTGCCGTTCTTGGCATCTCGATGGAGCCACCATCCCCATTGGAGCCAATGTTAGAGTCGGCCCTTGCAGCCCTCCGTCAGTGATCATTTCGTCTTTTTCATATTCATTATTAGGTGTCTCGCTTGTTCCACTTCGTTGCATTTCACTAGGAGCATGCCATGGACTGACGAAGGGGTCTGTTGTCTTATGTTTCCTCATGTTTATACCTGCAGCACTATTTAAAAAATTTCCTCAAAAAATCATTCATAGTCATTGTCATTTCATTTCTGGTCATTAAAAATGTCAATAAGTGTCCTAGGTCTTAGTGTCTAGGGTTTTTGAGTCATTTATATACCAGTCATAAAGCCTGCAAGGTGAGGAAAGTTCTGCATTTGTGATTTTTTATTTTATTATCATCAGCATTTTAAAAAAATATTTCTAGTCCAAAACTCTGTTTTGAAACTAGAAATTGTTCATTATCATTTTGTAATAAATTGTAATTATTCCACCAAGAAGAAATTGTCAAAAGCAGACCCCTGGTTTTTTCCTTAGCCGAGATAGCCATATCCCTGCAAGAAGACAGCAAAATCATTAGTATCGACCTCAAAAAAGCCAAAAGAAGTTTGTATTTGAAAAGCCAAAAGTGAAATTACAAAAACATTTGTAATATGGGTTTGCAATTAGATTTGAAACAAAATCTGATTGTGAAGATATTTGTAATATGTATAAAAGCCAAACAAGTTTCATTTGAACCAAACCACAGCACCGAAATCGCGTTTTGAAGTTTGGAGGGCCGATTTCAAGTTTTGAATTGCGTGGACAGAGTTTTGGGGCTCGAGCGACCCACCTGGGGCCCGAGCGACCCACCTGGGCAGAGTGACCCACGCAGACCATTTCAGCAGTGTGAAATTGCAAGGGGCGCGACCCACCTGGGCCGAGCGACCCACGCAGAGGGTGAGCGACCCACGCAGACACAGAGTTTCGAAATTCATTCTGAGCGCCCAGTCTTGCTTGGAATCGATTCAACTGGCCTTCAAACAGGTTTCTATTAATTGCTTGATGTTTTTAGTGCGTTGGTGGCATCATTGGTGGTTTCAAATATTTCAAACGGAGGATTTAAAACCCCACAGTCATAGCATTATCGTTTTCAGGGTTTTAAAATGAAAATGAATGGTTGAATGAGTTTGTTTGCTATCTCATGGCAGTGATACATCCAGCTTTGCATATAATATCAAAACCATATTACTCTCATGCCCATTTTTCCATTTTGACCATTGCTATTATTATACCATGTTTAAAACCCTTTGTTCCATGGTGACTGTGGTTGTAATGAGTCTCACTGCCCAATGTAAAAATATTCTCATGACTTTGTTTCAAACTGCCCATTGAGACCTTTGTGGTTATTACTCATAGACAAACACATTCTATTGATGCCATGCTCTCCTTTGATAAGATTTGTTCAAAATTTTGAAAGTTGCCCGCTCCCTTTGATCAAAGTTTCACTTGCATTTAAACACAGAGATTGTGCCTTTTTTCCAATCCATCTAAAACAGAGATTTTATCCATGGTTTGTTTCCTTATGGTGCTTTGACGATGGGAATATTGGTTGGGTGTTGAAACATACATCCTAACTTTGTTTGCACTGCTTTCATATCAGTATACACATTGCCAAAAGCTTGGTCAGAGCCATGTCGGAGACAGAGTCAGAATATGAGCCAGGGTCAGGCAGTGATTCGGTGACTGAAGGTAATGTGCCACGGGGGTCCCGCAAAGATCATAGAAGTGGTGATCATCGCAGAGAGGAGCCTACTTCTTTGGCTCGGTTGCAGGCATGTCCATTAGCTATGGATTGTTTTCGATTCTTGTCATGTTTCAGATTTTGTGAGATGGTTGCACAAACCCGGCCTCATCGTGAATTGGCCTGCCTGTTTGTTCTTCATTTACGGGATGGTCGGGTAAGCCTTGCTGGGGTTGATTTCATTGTGTCACCCTTGACTATTGCTCAAGCCACTGGTATACCGAACATGGGCGAGGAATGGAACAAGGGTCAGCAGTTAGAGAAATTTCACTATGAGCCATACATTAAAACTGGATATAGGGCTTACTTGAGCAGAGTTTTTCCATTCAGATTCTTGAGAGATGAGTATGCACCGCTCATGAGGCTCATCATTCAATATTTTAGTTGTGAGGGCAGGTATGCTCGTCTTTTCTCATACCATATTCGTTTGCTGATGCACTTCACAAGGGTGCGTATGATGAATATTCCGTATTTCATACACTCAACATATTGGGAGGATGCAGACATTTGTGCGTATAAGTAGCCTGAAGGCAAGCAGAAGACAGAGTATATTGTGATTTCACTCCCTTGATCAAAATCTCAAACATCACTGGGCAGAGCAGGGCATCACTTGGGAGGATTTCATTTCTAGAGACTTTTTCGTAGTGCCACATCACCTCCCCGGGAGATGTACTCATGATGCAGAGCTCTCTACACCAATGCAAGTGACAGAGTTGAGGTTGGAGTGCATATCCGCACTCCTTTGGTTCAGAATTACACGCGAGGCCACATGGCCCATTTGGCGGGTGTGTATTAATGGCTATACTATCTCCACGTGAGGTGGAAGGCCCGCGACTTCATCGACACGGCGAATCTGCGCTCCACGCGGATGTGGAAAGCATGAGGTCTCGCTTTCTTCTTCGGGGCAGCAGGCTGCACAAGGACAGGGGCAAGAGGCCCATGCATGATGAGGGCCCATCAGGAGGCCGGGATACAGATTTCACAGTCATTGATGTTGATGCGAGCTCTCCCAGCTCGAAATTGAAGGAAGTCATCCAGGAGCAAAGGGCTGAGAATGACAAGCTGAAAGATCAATTGCAGAAGGCTCAGTGGGTGATTAACTATTTGGAGCAGCGCAACAAACAGCTTGAGGATGAGCTCACATATTATGAGTTGCGTCGAATATCCGTGAGGACAAGACAAAGGGGAATTGGAAGAGGCCCTATGACATGACACCGATCACAGAGATACTGATTTTCACACATGTGAAAAATCCATCGAGAAGTTGTTGGCTAAGGCCAATCGAGACAAGTAAGACATGCTCGCCACATGAAAGGCCATTATCGGGCTCGCATGGCTGTTTGCAAAGCACTGATGAAGATCATGAAGAGGGGAGGTTATGCAAGGCACTTCGCAACGGCGAAAAGGCCTAATCCATTTCGGATTTTGGCCAAGGATTCATTGTTCACAGGACACATGATGGAGACCTCCGTCCTAATTTGGCAAATTTATAGAAAATTTTGTCATTTTCTAAATTTTTGGTTCAAAAACAGTTTTGCAAGCATGGGTCGCGCACCATGCGCTCACTTTTTTTGGGACACTTTCCGGAGGAGATTTTTTACATTTTTGGATTTTTCATGGTTAAATATGCATCCTCTGAAGTCAACTTAGCATTTCAACAAAATATGGATGGTCAAACAGCTCAAAAACACCATGAAAATCACCTTGCTGCCACCTTTTGCACCAGCAGGGAGTACCTCTGGGAGAAAGAGGTTTTTTAGGGTCAAATCAACTCCAAATTCAGAATTTCCACTTTTTTTGGAAATTAGACATCCAGGGCTTTCCAACGAGCTATCATGAGCTCAATTTGGATGCCGGGAACTACCTCAAATTTAGCCTGGAACATGAGCGACCCACGCAGTTCAGGAGCGACCCACCTAGAAATGTTTCTGAATTTTCAGCTGCCAGCTCAGTATTTCGCCTATTATGGACCAGTTTTGCTTATGGATAGAATTCTTGGGTTTTTATGATGTAAATCTATGTTTATATAACTTTGGGTTGTTTTTTATCTCTTCTAGAAGATTCACTCTCAAATGATAAAAAATCATGTAATGGACTGGGCTTTCCTCTCTTTTGCAGGCAAGTTGTTAGTCGCTAGATTGTAGTTCCATGATTAGAATTAGTTGAAACTGATCCTCGAAGGAGGAATTCGACCTCCTAGAGGTGTATAAAGGGGTTAGGGAGTGATCTATATATTGGTAATTTCTAAGGCATTCTATGTGTTGGACTTCGGGGATACTTTGATATCACTGTATATACTTTTCATATTTGGCTAAGGAAAGATCGGGGAAGTTTCTACAAGACTCTGTTGGGATCCTTGTGGGTACTGTTTTGGATGGTGTTTCTTCTTTGTTTACTTGAGTTTCTTCAAGTGTTTGACTTCTGCGCCATCCTTTCATTATGCTTCCAACTAAGTTGAATGAGTGATTAAGGTTAAATCCATTGTTTACAGTGCTTGGCCTTTGAATTCAGTTAGTTCTATATGTTTTCAGCTGTTTGGAGAGGATCCAAGTTCTTTTTTGCCCTCTTCAGCTCCTCGTCGGTCTAATATATCCATAAAACCAATTTAAAGCATCAAGATCATCACCTACCTTGCCCCAGCTTGAACTCTGCAAAGGTCTGACCTTATCCCCGGACCCAAAAATTTGTTTTCCCATTACTCCAGCAAGAACTCAAAAAACCAAAAAACAAACATACATATCTCTTTACTAGCCTAAAATCAGTTCCTATCGTAAGTCATCTCGCATCCTATTGCTTATTTTCTCGAGATTGACGGAGAGAGCCCTCTCCTGTCCTCTTAGGGCTAGCTACGAGGCTGAGCGTGGTTTGATGTAGCCTTGAGTTTTACTTCATTTCAGCCTGAGGTAGATTTGAGTGCTAACAGTTTGAGTATTTTATCATGACATTATATATCTTGAGAAGCTTTATGGGTTGTCCGTGTTGTTCATGGTGATTGGACCAAAAGAAGCATAATTTAGGGCACAAGACTCTTATGTTTATCCTTTAACCATGGTCAAACTTTGAGACTTATTATTGGTTCATAGCTAACCTGTTCATGGTAACCGTATCTCACTCGTAGTTGAACAATGCCCTTTAGAGGTCATATGTGATGGCTTTAGGACTTATCCATGGTGCTTGAGTTTGATAGTCAAGTATTAGCATCGGGAGCTCTTCTTCCCTCCATTTAATATGGTCAAGAACTCAAGACCCAACAATAAGATATGCATTGTACATGCATAAAGGCTAATAGGAATGTGTATACATTTCTATACTACATGCATATTCCTAAAATTTTCAACAACCATGTAATTTATTTGCAATAAGTTCAAGAATCAACTTCTTACACTTTCTTTATTATATGAATAATTATGAAAAATATAATGTTAGATTTATTAAGGTGTGCTTGAGTCATGGAATTTCTTTAAATTTAAATTCATAAGTAAATACAAAATTTTAGTAATATCTTATATACAATATTGATATAGTAAAAAAATAAAATGTTCTGTATAATAATAATTAAATAAATAAAACATAATTATAAAATATTTTAATTTTAAAATTGTAATAATTTTTGTGAATATAAAATTTTGTGACAACATCGCTTTAAATGGGTGTTATATGGAATCTATGATTGTGGACAGAAGTATCTTCCCTAGACTAGGTGGCCTAGCCTAGATCAACATAAATACAAACAAGCTATTGTTTCCCTTAAAGAAAAGAGATAATGGGATGAATCCTACATGTAATTTGACGTATAATTTACTCTGCTCTTGGCTTGTATGTTTCAATCCTAGCTCTGATCACTATAATTAAAACCTACAAAATCAAAAAACGCAAGCCAACAATCTATGACATATATGTAGCATCATCTAATCACTTCATTCAATGGATCAACATGGCATCGAAAGATGAAATCACAACATCACATATAGGAAAACAAAGAACTCATTGCATTAAAACAAATGGAGTGATTTACAACCAAATATAGGAGTTGTTCTTGTAGAATATCTCCTCCAAGTTGAATTTTCCTTATTTGCCACAAATTGTACCTCTATGTTACCCTAATGCATGGAATAATGACTTTTCATAGTAGCAACATGAGGGTAGATTCTATCTCCAAAATCAAGCCCTTAGCTTGTGGATGGCCACAAACATATAGAAGAGGATGGTAAGTTGGGAGTTCTTATCCATTTACCAATCTTGGCTTGAGATCCACTCTTGATGGGAGGATGAGCTCAAGGGATAAGGGATAGAAACTCCAAGGTAGGATAGGATATATTTCGAGAGTTTTATCTGAGGTAAATAGTTGTAACAACTCTTGGAAGCTTCCGGAAGAGGAAGGTTCAGAAATATTTTTATTTTCCCAAATTTCAAGAATTAGTGCACCCCTAACGTAGGGAAACTTGTAGGTGATCAACCCACTATAGTAATGGACAACCTAATGGTGAACGCAGTTCCACAGGCTTACAGAGTGTGTTGGTACTTAAAATGGAATAAATAAGGCATTTTTAGACAGAAACTTGAGGATATGAGAAAGTTATGCCTAGGGATTTGTGCAAGGATGATGTCAAGGGGTAAAAGGATGTTGATTGATTCATTTGGTAGGTTGATTGACCAAATGTGAAAAAATAACCTATAATGTATTGCCGCCTAAAGCGCAAAGTAAAAAATGGCAACTGATAACTGAAGTGTTTTACTTTGTGACAAGTCAGGATCAAGAACAATCGGCGAGATAATATTATATTACAATACATTTACATCATGTTATCTTTATTGAGGGAAGCATACCCATACTCAACGCATGAGCTAACATTACATGTACAATGATAAAAAATACATGTCCACTGATGACAAACGGTGGACCCATGACTAGATGTTTGTCTACATGATCATAGCCATCATACATTGTAATCTTGTATTAATCTTGAAATTTCTGCTCGGATGGATGAAACTAGATACGAGGTTTTATATCTCGTCCACACAACCATCCAATGTACATTTATAACCATGTGAATCAATGAGTTGGAGTTTAACATGGTAGACACCATCTGATTACCGACCAATGATGTAAGTCATTAACAGGCACGAGATAACCCATCGATGACGTTAATGGATCTCAAGGTGTTGTAGTACAATCTATATGGTGTGAATAAATGAGTTCAAGTCGAACACCACACATAATATTTCTATTGAAGGCTGATGATGTAAACCTCTGACTGAGAGTGAGGAAATGTTTCATTGATGTATGCAAGAACCAAGGTAATGAAGGGTTGTTTCTAAGTAAAATTTCTGGATAATGAGTTGATGTCGACAAGAAGAAACCTATCACAAGAGGGCCTTGATGTATCCCCCATGAACGATACGAAATATGTATCATGATTTGAGATAGAATGATATTTATACGGAACTGGATTAGGAACGGAAGACATGGAATGAAGTTTTAATATTATTGTAGCAGATATTCACAGAATGACTTCTCTTGAACACAGTGGTGACACTAAATGGAGTTGGCAGCATTGACCCGAAACCAAAAATGGAGGCTTTCAAAATGGTAAGATGAACCAAAAGACAAGTAGATTTCCCAACCCAACAGCCACAGAGATGAAGTGGAAGAGTGTTGCGTTCAAGAGAAACTAACTACCATTGACAAGTGGAATACCCTATTTTCCCAATTTCCCCAACCATACAGGTCAGTAACTCTTTATTTTTTAACAAGGTTGAGAAGGATAACATATGCTTGATATGTAAGTTCATTCTTCGGATGAATCCCTTCGAGTATTTTTAACGAACCATGAGAAGGAGTGGTTTGGTCTCATCATTTTTGACAAGTACATCATTGTTTGATGTTGTAACGAGTCTGGTGGAGGTAAAACTCGACATCTTTTTCATGTTTAGAGAGTTTGAAAAAGAGGCGAAAAATAAAACTCTAGATGTTCCTTTTTGTAGATAGTCCTTTGAGTCTGAAAAAGAAGAAAATGATACCCAAGAGAGCCTCTTAGCCATTTTCAATTAAGTTATTCCTTTCTCATAAATAGTCCATCTCATTCTGGAAAAGGGTTAAACTTATACCGATTAAACATCTTTTCATTTACTTTAACAAGTTTGAAAAGACAAGTGCTCGATAATATTTTCATATTTTAGGAGTCTTAAAGGATTTTAAAGCGGAATCCAAGGGGTTCTTTTTCTGTGAATTTATGAAGCCTGAAAAAGTGATAAAAGTATACTCCTCAGTTAAAATGATCTGTTAAAACATGAGAAAATCTGTTAAATAGTTGTCAACCTACTTAGAACACAACAAAAAGGATTATTGAATACTTGGTTCATGATTAAAAAATGAACCATTACTAGGTCAGAGAATTAAATATGATAAAAAAATGAAATAATGACCATAAGTAATCAAAATGACTATTCATTTTTTACCATTTCACATTTACCTTCAACAGTGAGAGCTCTGAGTAATTTTTTCCCTCTATCTTTTGCAGTTGATTGCGGCCAATCCGATGGATCATTTCAAGCACTATCACTTCCAAATAGGAGCTAAAACCTTTCTCTTTCATTTCATGGTTTCATTTTGTGATTTCATGCAAGTTTTGTGGATTTTTTAGGGCCTAGGGGTTTGAAAAAATTTCCCTTGGACCAATGCAGGCTCCTAAATTTGAAAGGAGTGTTGCATCTAGGTGTTAATGCGCTGCAAGGAGGGGTGCAATGCATTGTCTTCCCTTCAAGGGAAGTGTTGGGAACAAATTCCAAGTTTGATTCAACGTTTCCCTTCAAAATGTGTCAATTTTTTTGCATGAAAAGGATCCTAATGAGTCCCTTGTTGATGTTTCAAGTCTTCATTAGCACAAAATTGCCTGTGTATGGAGAGAAAGTGAACATGAAGAACAGGATTTGAATGTAGCAAATGATCCTGCCACGATTCAGGCACTTAAAAATCATGGGTTGTTGAAATTTTTCATGGTCATCTAATGACGCGGATGAGCAGAATGGTTTCATGTGACAACTCATATGGTGGCTACATCTGCGGTCAACTACGACTATTGTGGTCATCTCCGATGGTTCCTACTACATTTTCTCACATGGTATTTGTGATCCCAATACCCGTGCGGTCTATTCAATATTTTTTGCAATGGTTCCCGATAGCGGTTAATCTCTTGGTCACAAGCACTCTTTCTACGTGGTTTTGCTATGGGTTAATCTGGCGGTTAACTATTGTGGCTAAGTCTCTAGTCTATTCACATGTGTTGACGGCTCCGACACAGTCTAAGGCTGTGGTTTAGGACTGTGGGTTTTAAACTTTATTTCAAAGTAGTAATACATATACCTAAACCTTGTTTACACCATAGTTTGTTTACATTGCATTATATTTATAGCGCTAGGTCTTAGGTGTTACATTGCGCTAGGTGTTTATGTCTTAGCCTTAGGACTAAGGCGTAGAGCTAGGAATTAGATTTAGGTACATAGGATTAAACCTTAGGTTTTTGTTCCTTAAGTCCTTTACATAACTACTTCACCATAGTGTTAGACTTGACCATAGGATTTAATTACATAGGTACATGTCACCACATGTCATTTACAATTTTACCACACACACACCAAATTCAAACCACACTTTAACCATGACAAAGTTACTTTTATCTGGAATACTGAAGGACGAACTGAATGATCTAAATACTGAACTGGACATCAGACAAACTAGAGCTGACTAGACCTCACTATTGATCTACACTGAAAAAAGATCCTCCTCGATCAATCCTTTCCACTTGAAAAATTTTGGATCACAAAATTTTGATTTATGCAAACATTAGGTGAGGGTATAGCTCCCTCACTTTTCTGATCTCTATCCACCTCGCCTGCTCGGATTCATGTCCTTAAGCCCAACTCGAAGATATTCAACATTTTCACACCTAGAAGTACGAACTTTCTTGTCCAAGATGGTATCTTCTTGCAACTCATTCATATATTCAGGTGCTAAATCATCAATAGTAGGAATCTGTGTATCTTCCTCAGGATCAATGATCATTAGAGGTTCATACAACTTCATATTTTCTACATTCACAACTGAATAAATATGCATGTAAGGCGATAAATCTAACCGGAATGCATTATTTTCGACCTTTTCAAAATTCTTGAAAGGAACATACCTGATGGGTTTCAGTTTCTTACATTTTGCAAGGATGTTTATTCCTTTCAACCTATCTTTACTGATATACAACCATACCTAATCGCCGACCTGAAAGTGATGATCAAATCGATGCTTGTCGTGGTGCATTTTGTACTTGTCTTGACTCTTCTCTAACTCATCCTGCACTGCTTCATGTATCTATTGTGCCCGTTGAATGAACTTAACTGCTTTGTTTGAATCTTCATGTCCATCCACTTTGTCTTCTTCACCGAACATGAATTCCATTTGTGAATTTGGTAGATACCCCAAACATGTTTCAGATGGCAACTAATTAGTCGAAGAATGTAAGGCTCGATTGTAAGCATGTTGCACATAAGGTAAAGATTCATCCCACAATTTAGGATGTTTACTGCAGTAGCTTCGAAGAATATGTACCATTGTCCTTTTCACTAATTCTATCTGTCCATCAGTCTATGGATGAAAATTTTTGCTCTTCTTCATCTTTGTGTCCATGAGTCCCCACAAAGTGGACCAAAATTCTCCTACAAAGCAAGTATCTCCGTCAGAAATAATAGAAATAGGTAACCCAAAATGAACCCATACCTGTTGAAAGAACATTTGTGTCGTTTGTTTTGCAGTCACTTGCTTTTTGCATGGAACAAGAATTAACATCTTGTTGAAACAATCAACCATGACATACATGTAATCATGCCCTTTCCTAGACATAGGCAGTCCTCCAACAAAATCCATGGAAATGTTGCCCCATGGTCGCAAAGGAACTGTAAGTGGCATGTCACACATCCTTTAATTTACTTCACAACTGTTTCATATATGTGAGGCCAGTAACAATACCTTTGAATTTGCGCCATTGTCTTGCTTGCGCCAAAATTTCCTGCAATTCGAGAAGAATGAGCTTCCCGAATAACATGCACCCTTTCTATCTCTGGTATGCACAACTTACCCAGATGATATAACAACCTATCATGAATATGAAAATTGAATTCTTCCACCTCAGTACCATGAGTTAGTGATTCATAAATATCTTTGAAATCAACATCAGTACAATATTGTCCTAAATAACTTTCAAGTTTTAAAGAACTATTCTGTAGGACTACTGAAGCATTCAAATACAGTCTAGATATCATATCAGCTACTTTGTTTGTTACACCTTTCTTGTACTTAATTACTAAGTGAAATTGCTGAAGAAATACCATCCATATGTAGTGGTGAGATTTTTGCAACTTAGTCTGTGACTGAAGGTATTGAAGCAACTGATGATCTATGTGAATCACTGTTTCTTTACCCATTAAGTAGTGTTTCCATTTCTTTACACTTTCAACCAAAGCAAAAATTTATTTATCATATTTCGAATAATTTATTAATTCCTTAGAAAAATTTTCATAATGAAAACAAATTGGTTTCCCATTTTTAAGTAAGATTGCACCCATTGCATAACCACTTGCATTTGTTTCAATTTTGAATCGTTGTTGAAGATCAGGTAAAGATAAGATTTGTGTTGTGACAAGTTTCTTCTTAAGTGAATCAAAATATTTTTTTGTTTCCCTCCCCACTGAAAGGAAACTTTAGATCATGTTAAAGCATGTAATGGTGATGCAATCAAAGAAAACTGAGCAATAAATTTTCTCCAATACTGAACTACCCCTAGAAAACACCTAACTTCATATATTTTGTGGCCTTGGCCACTTAACAATCACATATATCTTAGCTAAATCTATCTTTAAATGACCACATCCAACTATGTAACCAAGATAAACCAATGAAGTTTTCCCAAACTCACATTTTGACAGTTTAATGTATATTTTTTCTCTCTGCAACACTTCAAAGACTTGTTTAACATGTGTAACATGTTCTTCCATACTGGAACTGAATATCATGATATCATCTATGTAGATTATGAGAAACTTATCAATGTATGGATGGAAGACATCATTCATAACATGTACGAAATTTTCTAGTGCATTACACAAACCAAAAGGCATTACTAACCACTCAAACAGTCCCTGCCTAGTTTTGAATTCAGTTTTCCAGATGTCATTTTCTTCTATCCGAATTTGATGATACCCACTATGCAAATCCAACTTAGTGAAATAGACAAAATTTTTCAACTGGTCAACTAAATGATCTATCCTTGGAAGAGGATACATGTTCTTGATTATGATTTTATTTAAGGCCCTAAAATCGACACACATTCTCCATGTCCCATCTTTCTTAGGAACTAAAATTATGGGTGAACCACATGGAGATGAACTGGGTCGAACTAAACCTTTTTCAAATAGCTCTTGTACTTGTTTCTTTATTTATTCATTCTCTATTACTGACATGTGATACATTCACAAACATCAACTATATCTCAGGTTGTATTTCCTGTTTAGGAGGTAGATGTTTTGGTTCTTTAAATAGACTTTGAAATGAATCTACCACTTTAACCAAACTATATTTAAACTGATATTCACAACCTAAAAAATCATCATGAGGATCCTTACGTTGTTCTTTTACACCCATGATTAAATATCTCTTACTTGAACTTATTAGGTGCTTCATCTGATTAGCATTAACTAAATCAAAGTGAGTTTTTATTTTATGTGCATGTATCCCATACACTCAATACCATATTATTAAGATGATATTTGTGCTCTTTCCTATGAAATATTGCATCATGATCATAGATATAAGGACTCCCTAGCACTATTCCACATATGTCTAAAGGTATCACATCTAAATCCACTTCATCAATGTAATTAGTTGTGATGGAAAATTTTAAACGACACTGCTTTGTGACATTAATATGAGTATTTTCCTTTAGACAACCTAATGGGTATGGGCTTGGATGATTTTGTGTCTCCAAACCCAATTTCTTAACTAATGATTCATATATTAAATTTTCATGTGACCCACTGTCAAACAATGTATCTATTTTCGTGTGCTTAGAAGTTACCCTTATATGAAATAACTCAACTCTTTTATATTCATCTAGATGATTAATGTTTGAAGAAGAAGCAGAAGTACTAGAACTTGAACTAGCATCATAATTTTTACCTGTCATAGCCATTGCGGTTTTTTACCCTTTATCACCTAAATTGGAGTCCAAGTCTTGTTGGATTGTTGCATTAGCCTTATTTTCACCTTTATTCTTCTAAAACTTCTTTGTTTTGAGTTCTGGGTGAAGTTTCCAACATATGGCTTCATCATGTCTGGTCCTCTAGCAGTGAAAACAGGTAGGTCTTTCACCTTTATTTTGAGTTGTCGTTGTCTTCTTTCCCTTCAAACTACTCTTCCTCTTGTTCTCTTTGGAATCCAACTATTTGGATGTCTTCGGTAAAAACTTGAATGGTCTGCCACCTAATTCAATATGTATGGCTTGAACACATACTTCATCAAAATCATTAGTATTAAACATCAATAATGTAATCTGCAAATATTAATGTAAAGTCCCAATGTACTTTAATAAATTTTCATGTGTATCCAAAGGAATACCAAGCACCAACGCTTTCTTCCCAAACTCCTGAGTAAACTCCTGAACATTATGTCCCTTAACTTGCCGCAAATGTTTCCAATCAATAACATCTTGCTGCATGTATCCCAACGGATATAATTTTTTCCTTAGAGCTTTCAAAAACTTAGACCATGAGGAGATGACTTTACCTATGATGCTTTAAATCTATCTGTGTTTTACTCTCCCACAAGATTAAAGCAGTGCCCCCCATCCTAAGAGTAGCTAACTGGATATTTTTCTTTTCATCAGAAATGTTTTGAATCCTACAATAAAATTCTAACTGCTTAATCCATTTATCTAGTTTCTCTGGGTTCATTTCGCCATCATAAATAGGTAGTTCAAATTTTACATCAAGTTTCAAAAGATATTTATGAGGTTTCTTTTCTGTTTCAGAATAGGAACTAGAAGAAGAAAATGATGATGATGATGATGGATATGATGGAGGAGAAGGAGGTTTATCAGCTTTTCATTTCCCCTTGTCCTTCTTTGATGCCTTTGGAGAAGAAGTTGCATATCTCGTCTTCTTATCTTCGTAGAGTTCTCCCAACATTTGCTGCATGTTCAAAAACATTTGTTGAACTTGATTCTTGTCCATGACCTTCACTTCAGGAGTTTTACCTACTTCAGTTCCTGTCATCGTCGATTGATGAGCAACTTTTCACTTTCCAATTTCTAGATCAAACTATTCAAGTATTCCTTCTCCACGTTGCAATCCTAACCTGGTTAACATTCACTGGAAAGAATACTACATCGCACAACCCACTCTAGTACTAAAATATATGATATGAATGTGATTGAAATTAAGTACTGAAGTAGAATTGATTAATTGCCATCAGTGAATTGATTATTAACTGAACTGCTTAATGTGGAAGACTGAAGGAAATCTAAAGCATTTATGACTTAAACCAGAAACATATTAAGAATGAAATTACAACAAATAACAGAGAAAAGAGACAACAAACATTGATTACGGAGTTCGTCCCTAGTGGACTATGACTCCAGGTCCACTTTCAAGATGGGCATCCATTTTATTAGGATTGATCCGAGGAATTATTTACACAGAAAAAACACCAAATTGAATGTGCTCACAGACACCTTTGGTCACTAGAAACATAAATCTCTCTCTCCTAGATTTCCAATGCATGTCTCTACGCTCAATTCCACCTCCGGACGACCAAGAAACACTGAAAACAAAACTGCCTCTCTCAGTCCAAATTTGAAGACAAAATCACTCATCTCTCTTGTTTGTTCATGGATAAAATGTCATTTTTTAAAATAAGGTTGTATTCGAACTTCTTGATGCCAAAATAGGAATGGTATTTTAGCAATCATGTGTTTTAGGTCTCGGTCTTATAACATGGTGACACCTAATGGATAAGATATATGGTGGATAACCTTTAAACCTTACGCATTTAACATAAAAACCAAAATTAGAACCTTAGGATAAAACTTATCCCTGATGGTGAGCTAACGGTGCGGATGAGCAGAACGGTTTCATGTGACAACTCATCCGATAGCTACATCTGTGGTCAACTCCGGCGGTTGTGGTCAGCTCAGGTTCTTCCGGCTACATTTGTTCACATGGCAGTTGTGATCCCGATACCCGCGTGGTCTATTCAACAGTTTCTACAATGGTTCCTGATAGCAGTTAATCTCATGGTCACAAACACTCTTTCTACGCGGTTTCGCTATGGGTTAATACAGTGGTTAATTTTTGCGGCTAAGTCTCAGTTTTGTTCACATGTGCTGACGGCTCTGACATGGTCTAAGGTTGCGGTTTAGGACTATGGGTTTTAAACTTTATTTCAAAGTAGTAATACATAGACCCGAACCTTGTTTACACCATAGTTTTTTTACATTTCATTAGATTTATAGCGTTAGGTCTTAGTTGTTACATTGTGCTAGGTATTTATGTCTTAGCCGTAGGACTGAGGCTTAGAGATAGGACTTAGATTTAGGTACTTAGGATGAAACAATAGGTTTTTGTCCCTTAATTTCTTTACATAATTACTTCACCATAGCTTTAGACTTTACCATAGGATTTAATTACATAGGTACATGTCACCACATGTCATTTACAATTTTACTAGACACATACCGAATTCGAACCACACTTTAACCATGACAAAGTTACTTTCATCCAGAATATTGGAGGATGAACTAAACGATCTAAATACTAAATTGGACATCAAACAAACTGGAGCTGACTGGACCTCACTATCGATCTACACTCAAGCAATATCCTCTTGGATCATCCTTATGCTAGTGTTTTCCCAATTTTAGATAAATTTTTTTAAGGATAAAGATGAGTTTCAATGTCTCTAAATTTGGTGTTTGTGGTTTAATAGGTAAAACTATGGCTAGAAAGCATACATGCAAGGAATACAAGTTGGGTCACTAGGTTGGATGCCCATGCACACCTTTATTAGTACATAGAAAGTTGTACCAAATTTGAAAAAAATATATATAGTTTCAATTTGTCATGTATGCTAGGGTTTCTTATAAGCCTCATATGTGCACCTAAAACCTAAAACCATCCTTACATAAATATATTTATAATATTTATTGAAATAGTATACCGAGTGTATCACTTAGGGTCATCACTCCCACATACTAGGGAATCTGGTAATATCACTAAGGGTATGGTTTATCCTTAGTTTATTGGAAAAATAATTTAGTATTATTGTTGGAAACCATTAGGTATCTGAGAAATTTATAGTTCCTAACATTCATTTTATATTAAAACCCTTCAAAACCCTTACCTCTATAACATAGGTAGCGAAATTCCTACATAATTTGGAATCTCGTAAATTTGAGAATTCCATAAGTAAAATAATACTAAGGAAGGAGTAAATAGCCCAAAAGAAAGAAGAAAGAATTTACTTAGCCTCAACCAAAACATTATGGGAGACCCATTTCAAAATACTCTACTCATTACATCGATTTTGATGTAGTTCTTAAGTAACCTCATATTCCCACGTTGAACCAAACCCTTATTTATGTATGTTCTCAAAATCCTCTTATGACACTAATTGTGTTAGTTTACTTCCCTTGTAACCCTTTAGTTTTTCCCTGACATCTCATGGATCATACTAGAGAAATTTTATCCATGGAAGACAAAATCAATGTTGTAATGCAAGAAATCATGCCCCTCATACAAGTAGTAGATGTAACCAAGGACCAACTTGACCAAATTCAATAGGAAAATCTTATTTTATTTTCGTAAACTTGACAAGATAGAGGGTAATCATGATGATGGTGAACTATCTATTAATGAAGGCTTTAGCAAATATAATCTCTTTCCAAACCATTCTCCCAATATGTTGCATCAATTACCTTTAAGTTAGATTTGAATAGGTTCGATGGATCCAATTTGATAAAATGGGTTTGCCAAATGGAACACTACTCGTCCCTTCATGCTATAGAGGATAACTTGTTTACACTAAAGATAAGAGTTATATATCTAAATCAAGAACATTGGTAGTGGGGATAGTGGGAAAAAAAATCATCTCCAAGATACATTGCATAGAATTAGTTTGTGAAATCCCATTTCACTCACTTTGAAAATTGATATAAATTTTGTGGTACTACTTACCAAATTTGCATAAAAAATCATGTTGTAATAATATATTTCTTCATTTGAACACCTGAAAAATGTAATATAAATTTTGATTGATGACATTTTCAAGTAATCTTATATTATTCATCTTAAGGGGGAATAAAAACCCACTTTGAGATGAATCATCCCAATACCAAATAGATTTCATGCAAAGGTTGTGACATTTTCCCAATCTAAAAATCCAAACTTTGTTCCATGAACACACTGAAACTTTGTGCCTTCTTAACATCCTACTCCACCCCTAAAGATCCACAAGTTGACATGGGAAGAGATTGAAAAATGTTAATTCAAGTGTATTTACTATAATTATGATGGAAAATATTTCCCTAGGCATAAATGTGAGGAACATAAACTATTAAAAATGGAAATTGTTTTATGTTGATGTTGACAAGTTGAATCCTTACGAAATCACACCTCCTACATAGGATGTTCTCACTCTTGACCAACATTGTGAAGAACCAAAAATGTCCCCTCATACCTTGAATGGAATTACATCTACCTAGACATTAAAGTTTTTTGGATATATCAAGCATAAGAAGGTGATTGTTTTAATAAATACTACATAAGTACCCACAATTTCATTCATCGTCACATTGCAAAAAAAACGTACAATGATATCCATGTTATTAATGAATATCAAAATCATGATTAAAAATAGGGGATCTATGAAATGTGGGGGCTAGCATGACAATGTGAAACTCCAAATGGGTGATTATTTCTACAAAACTCACATGTTTTCCATTAAAATGAAAGGTTGTGATATCATTTATGGTGCAAAAATTCTTGAGAAAATTGGGTCCAATAACCATGGACATCTTGGGATTATACATGAGTTTTGAGAAGTATGGGAATTATTAAACTCTCAAAGGTATAAAAGTAGATTCTCAAACAAAAAATCAATTCACCATATTTAAAATCTCATGAAGAAGCTTCACTAAGGAATTGTTGTACAATTCCATGTCAATCAACATTCATGAGGATTCTTCCCTATCAATTCATCCTCACTTTGTAGTTGTTTTTGGAAAAACACCAGTAGGTCTTCAAACTTCCCCATGCAGTATTATAATCACTTGGTGATAATGATCATATCATTTCATTAATATCTATTACAACATGGCCCTCCTCATGGTGGCTCTAGAGAAGAATTTTGGACATTTTGAGGAGGATTTTGGCTATAGGTCATAATTTGAATAGGATGGGAAATTGGGAGATAATGAAAACCAAGAAAGAAGTTGAAAAAAGAGCTAAATAAAGAAGAATTATATTATGGTTTCATGATTTATTGAAAATATATATTTAAAATGTAAGTGAAAATGGTCATCACATTCTACCAAGGTGAGATTGATTTTTTTAAGATGAATCACTATTTGCAACAGTTGGAATATTATTTCAATGTCCATAACATAGTAGAAAGAAAATTATTTCATTTTCTTAACTAAAATTAGGGGTCTAGTGGGAAATCCAACACTTAGGCTAGAGGGTGCTCCAAAAATAACTAAACTGATACGTTTAAAACCCTCGTAGTTTCTATATTCTACCCTATTGGTATTAGGGGACTAGTGGATTTCTAACATCACTTTAGGTAGATTTAAGGGAATAATGTGCAAGATTACACAATTGAGTTCAAGAAGGTAATGATTATGTTGGGTATATCACCCAAGAACCCAGCTGTACTTATGTATTTGGAAAGTCTGCACAATGGAAGAAAGTGATCCTATTTGAAACTAGGAAAATTGATGAGGATTATGTGTAAGCATAGTACCTAGAGAATAGAGACAATAAATAAGGGAACCCAAGTGGTTGCAAATGTAAATACAACCAAGATGCTTCCAAGGAGGAGAATAAGAAGTGGAAAGAAAACAAAATAAGACAACAACCCCTACAAATTATTTTAGGGATCCAAACAACCATATCAACCATTGTAATATCAATGGTCATATGGAAGATAAGTGTTAGGAGCTACATCTAGAGATGAATACAAAGAAACATAAGAAGGATTCCAAGAATAAGAACCTACCAACCATGAATTTAGGAAACTAGGTATAGAGAAGTTTGAATGTAGATGAAAATATTGTCTACACTACAGTGCATAAGGGTGTGAAATTGAGTATCCTTCATCACAAGGAAGAGAAGGAGATGACTATACTCTTCTATATTAAGATCTATATTAAGAAGAGAAAGGTGGATGCTCTATTTTATTCTTCTTCATCGCCCAATCTGATAGCAGAATATTTTATTAACAAACTTGGATTGGAAGTTCATCATTATCATGACCCATATCCATTAGGGTGAGTAAACAATGATGCAAAGCTAAAGTTCACTCAATAGTGTACAAAAAAATTTGTTATAAGTGAATAATATATTGATGAAGTGGGGGTAGATTTAGTACCACTTACTGTGTGCGGTTTAGTATTTGGAAGCCCCCACATATATATTAGGGATGCAATCTTCATGATGAGAGAAAACTAGTACCATCTTATCAATGATAGGAATTATTTCATCATCAATGCACACAAAGGTATATCCAATATATCTCTAATAAGTTCTAACCAATCCAATATATTGATCAATTCTAGTAGGAAATTGGTATTACTTTTGTTAAGAGAGAGTTAACCAAGTTATGATTTGGTAAAAGTAAAGGCATATCTAGAGGAATGCACTATAAAGAAGAAATATTAGTTGGAGGAGTTATTGTAGGAAAATATGCAAGTATTTTGATTATCAAATGGTTACCACCTAAAATGGAAGTGTAGCATGAGATATCGTTGTTGCTTGACTCCCCATTGCTAAATATTGGTCAACTGATTGGAATCTGCATTAGGGGCAAAAAATTTCTCAAAATTCAAAGTGCTTGGAATTGAACCAAACTAGAATGACAACGATCGGCCCGTCACCAGGAATCCAACGCAACTCATTTCATCAAAAACCGAGTTTGGATGAAGAAGTTATAGTTTGTTGATTGTTGTTTAGAACACACAAATTTTTTTTTTAATTGCAGAACAGGTACAGGGTGATGACATGGCAGCCTAGTAAGCATGCAGGGAATATTCTACAGTTTTTTCCCAATGAGACTGTGACAAGTGTCACAACTGGATTCACCAAGTTTGGTTTGAGAAGGTGGAATTTACCCAATGTCCTCCAAGGTTGAATTTGGGTTCATGATATTTATGTGTTGGAATTATTCGTATTAAGGTTGGATATATATATATGGTTTTATTAATCATATATTATTTTATAATATATATATATATATATATATGTTTATTAATATTTAATTATTAAACCCAAACTTATATATCAAATTTCCGCATATTATATTAATTTATGAACCTATGCTAAACTTTGAATAATGATATATGTGCAAAGTCCACATTTGAATATTCCGTGGCATATATCAAACCTTGGGTTAGTGTGTAATTATTATGGTGGAGCATATCCATATTACAAAGTTTGGTATGGCGTATATTACAGTGGCATTTCATTTAAACATTGGGTTTAATCAGGGAAAATTTTAGGGGCTAATATTCGTAGGTGGACTAATTTTCTATGTTTTTTCCAAAAAAAAATATTCGCCAATTTCCAATTTTGCTAAAAATTATTCGCCCAAATATTATATCATAAAATTATTTTACCTTAAAATTTGCCAAAATTTTATAGAGACTATATAAAATCATTAGAAATTTGAATATTTTTACAATCATATCGCTAAACATTTTATAGTTGCATGTTAAAGACTAGTAGGATTCGCCAAGGTTTCTAAACTTTAAGATAAATTTCCATCCTTAAAATCTGCCCTGGGTTTAATGTTTAATATTTCGCATATTCATGGCGTAATTTAATATAAAACCTTAATCCAAAGTTTGGATAATTTCAAAGGTTCGGAGCATAATGTTTATGGTGCAAAAGACTATATGGAGGGGCAGAGGTTGGGGTTCGACCACGTGACCTCCCCCCCAATCATTATCGCCACTTACCAATGGGTCATGCCCTTGATACTTGAAGAGAAATGAACCCAAATATTATTTAAGTTGTATGCAGATCTGATGGCGAGAATGGAGGGGGCCAACCCTCCTCCCATGTGTCCATGCCACGTGACCTCGACTAAGCGCCAAACTAAAACACACTTAGTGCGCCCATTATCCTCATAATCTGCATTTAAGCCTTAATTAAGCTCAATTTAAGATGGCAAATTTTTGGCAGTTTCCACAATTTTTGGTGGACTGCCAGTTTTGGCAGAGCTAACTGCAGCGTCTCTAGTTTTAGAGACAGTTTACAAGGAAAAATTGAATGAGGTCTATCTTGAGAAAATTTTGACCACTTTTGGCTCAGGAAGAGTCATTCCTAGTAGATTGGCATGCTCTCAATCCATCGGAATAGCTTGTAGAGGCAGAGGACCAATTCTACAGAGGTTTTTGTCACCTTGAAAAATTTTGAAGCTTAGGGCAACTAGAAAAGAAGGCCATGCCCAGATCAACTAAAGGCCAAATGGAGTGAATGAATAGTCATTTTTAGATGTATTTGATGCTTTGCACACATTGGTATAGTCTACGCGTTGGATCACTTATGAAAGTGTTTTTGTCACTTTGGAGATTAAACAAGCCCATGGCCAACAGGATGGGAGGTCAAGCCTAGATCAGTTGGAAACCATATTCAGATATTGAATAGTAATTTTTTGGGTTTTTATGTCTTATGAAGCCAATAGAGTAGGCTACAAAGCCATTGGAGCATTACAGGTGCTTTTATCATACATTTGACTCTTAATCCCAAGAGGGCCTAGCTAGTTGAAGCAGGTCGATGGAGATGTAGCCCAGGAGGGGTGAATTCCATTATCATCCATTGTGTTATGGGTATGTTGTGTGTTATTTATCTACATTTAATTTGTTGTACATGAGTTTTTAAAAGTTAATTAACTCATAATTTGATCATTGAAAACACATAAACCCCTTCACAACTGGTTAACTTGAGACAATCCTAATCACACATTTTTAATACTGATGAGGGAGCTAGTATAGAAATAACTAGTTTGCCTATATTCAAATCATCTATAAACATAGAATGTCTTAGAAGTAGATCACGTGAAAAATATTGGAGTAGGAAGTAACTTAACCAAGAACCTCACCTTATGGGTCACCTATCATCATAGTACCTCATGGAACCTCATAACCATTGACCAAGTCCATAGATCAAAACTCATAACCTCATGTCACAACTCAAACTTGTAATTTATCCTTACAGTTTCCATGTTCGTGATAGCATTTTTTATGTTTATTGATATTGATTTTATCCTATAATTCATTTTAAAGTAATTCATTTCATCCTATTAAAAGATTCAAACTCAAACCCAACTTGATTATTGTCGAACTCGAACCATATGACATTGTTAAAATTATAAAAGTGATATTCATATAAAAGTGAGTGGTGTTCTAAGATAAACATGTTATTTTGTGATTTCAATTTATTGCACTTAGTAATCCAAAGTGTTATATTAATATTATTTTATTGTTTTGGAATTTTATGTTTTTATGATTTTGGGGTAATTATTTGGATGTTAGGTTTTGAATATTATTTAAATTTTTTATTTATTATAAATTTAATTGTTAAAAATATATATTATTTTTCTTTATATCTATTAAATAAATAAATAAATAAAAATAATTTCTCAATCTACCATTTAAGAAAAGAAAAACAAACAATCAAATCAAATCTATAATCTATGTAAAGTTAAGATCACTTAAAATTAAAAGAACAATATCTATAAAGTTCAAATCTATAATCTATGTAAAGTTAAGATTACTTAAAATTAAAAGAACAATATCTATAAAGTTCATTTCGTTAGTGTCATACAAGGGATTTACAATACTCATAAAAATACTTCCAAAAAGTTAAATAGTGTTAAGATAACTTAAAATTAAAAGAACGATATCTATAAAGTTGATTGGTTGTAAAATAAATATATTTATAATTTTTAGTTATATAATATTTTTATATTAAAAAATACAAAAATAATTTCTATTCGTAATTTTAATTTATGTAAATTTTTAATAAAATATTTTTAATACCTTATGTTTTATAACCTCGAGCGGATAAGTCAGACTGACAAATTGAAAAGATATGGAAAATAAATGAATAAATGCTTGAATCTTTCTCTTACTTTGGATCTCAAGTTGATATGTTAAATAATTGGAAATGCTCTCTTGTAAATACGTGTATCACTATATGTTCATTTTACTATTTCACAATAATTTAATAGATTGTAGGGTAACCTATTAACTTTCGAGTGGAGTCAACTACAAAGAGATGTACCTTTTCAGAATCAAAGTAGACTTTATTGAAATATATATCATCTTCTCAACTTATAGAGTCTCGGTTTAATACAAACTTTAATGTGATATTTGTTTCTGGTAATGGACTAGTTCTTTTAATATCATTTTAAAATAATAATATTATTTATTTTTATTATATAAAATATTTTTTAATTAAAATTTATGTTTATTATAAAATTGATATTCAATTAATATTAATTATATTAGTAATTAATTTTATTGTGTACATATGGAATATGCTGAATTTGGAATTTAGATAGCATGCCTTTTTTATATTATAGAAGTAGAACCTATCAATTCTACAATATAGATAAGGATATTTTTAATGCTCTAAACAAATATAAAATTTACTAAATTTAATAAGGTTGTTATTTGTGCTCTATGTCAAAAAAAATATATATATAAATTTATTGACCAGGCAAACAACAAGGATCAATATGATTGTGTCTAAATCTGTGTCGAGGTCGATTTAGAGGTGGGACTACCAGAGGCAATAAAAATCAATGTCGGCAGTTGGTCTCATGTCCAAAAACTAGATTATGAGTAGCTTCCTTTCAAGTGCTGAAAATGGCACGAATACGGGCACTTTGCTAGGAGTTGTCTGAGCATTGGAGAGGCGGATAAAGGAAAAGAGGAGGGTTGGAATTAGGTTAAGCGGTCAAAGACTACCCATAAGACCCCAAAACCTACTAAGGCTCCAAAAGCTAAAGGTCCTCAGCCCGCTCCTGATCAGCAAAACCCTCCCCCAAAGGGTCAAGAAAACAAGTTTGGGTCCTTAAGCTTAGCCTCAATGAAAGTCCAAGAGGTATGAATGCAAAAGAAGGCTACCCCAGACAAAGGGACACCCTAAGGTTCGAGGCAAGGAGAAAGCGCCTCAGAAATACCTAAGGAGAAGCAAGCAGAAGCTGAAGAGGAAGAACAAGAGTCGAAGGAATCAGAGGAGGAAGGAGAAATAGGGGAATCACAAATTTCGGCTAGAAGATCGACAAGAGGTCGAATTCCTGCTCGGGAAAAGAGAGAACAAGAAACTTACGAAGAAAAGCTCTAGGGCAGTCAACAAACCCTTGAGAAGCTATTGGCAAAGACTCTGAAGATGACAAGAAACCAAACTCAGGGCTCTAAGGGAGCTCATCACACCCAAAAAAGTAAGTGATGAAGGTTGTGTCCTGGAATTGCAGAGGAATGGGGAGAAAAGTGAAAGACGAAGCCATAAGAAGCCTGTTAAGGATAGAAGCCCCAGATATTCTTCTAATCCAGGAGACAAAAATGGAGGACAAATACTTCCTCCAAAAAAGTAAGAAATTTTGGAATAAAAAGGGAGGACAGGCCGTCTCAGCTCGAGGAGCTTCGGGCGGGCTAGGCACTTTTTGTAATATTAACAAGTTCACGATGGTCACTGAGATCCAAAATACTCACTGGTTGTTCTTGAAACTCCAGCATCATGATACTAAGGAGGTCTTTAGCCTCTTCAATGTGTATGTCCCAATAAATGCAGGGGAGAAGAAGGCATGCTGAAACTCTATCAAAAACCTGACAAATATAGAGAATCTGGAAAATACCATCATTGATGGCGATCTCAACCTCACCTTCCTTACGTCAGAGAAGCAAGGAGGAAGTATCGTTAGGGATCCGACAAGGGAATGGGTGGAGGACCTCATGTAGGATTGGGACTTTCTCGACATCAAGCCCTCAAATGGTAAGTACACTTGGTCAAATAAAAGAGTCGGTCCTGGGCATATTGCAGAAAGACTAGATAGATTTATTGTTCAAAGCTCTTTCCTCCTTTTAGGACTAGAGGCTAGAATGCATATTCTTCCTTGTAGTGCTTCAGATCATAAGCAGATCAAGCTTGTATTGTTGGCCCAAAATGATCTTGGCCCTATTCCATTCAGATTTATTCCTTTATGGTCAAGGATCTGATCTTCATGGACAAGGTAAAGGAAAGTTTGAGGATGTATGTCAAGGGTTCTCCTTTCTTCGTATGGGAGGAAAAGCTCAGAAGAGTGAAATCTGTCTTGAAAAGTTGGGCCAAAACTCTCCCTAACCTAGCGGCAGAAAGAAATCATGCCCAAGACAGTCTTGAGCTCCATCACTTGCAAATGGAAGATGCAGACATCACAAAAGAAGTTCTATATAGGGAGGTAGATTTACAACAGAAGTTTCATAAGGCATGTCTGTCGGAGGAAGAATTTTGGAGACAAAAGTCTCGTAGCCTTTGGCTTAAAGCAGGAGACAAAAACACTTATTTCTTCCACAAACAATCCCAAGCAAGAAGAAGCTTCAACTCCATCTCAGAAATCAAGGAAGATTCCATAACTCACAATGATTTCATGAGCATTAAAAGGGAATCTTTCTCTCATTTTAAAAATATTTACAGTGAAGAAGGTGTGTTGGATCAAAATTCTAAGTTCCTGGATGTGATTCCGTCAAAGATAACCTCTAGGATGAATCAGCACCTGGAAGCAAAGGTTAATAGAAAGGAAATAAAGGTTGCACTCTTTGCTATGGAGCCCGACAAAACCCCTGGACCGGATGGCTTCAAAGCTAGATTTCTCCACTCTTGTTGGCAGATAGTGAAAAATAATTTGCACAAAATGGTCTTGAAGTCCCAAGCCTGTCAGAAAATTGGGGGCAGCACAAACTTAGCCTTTCTTGCCCTCATTTCGAAGGAAAAGGGAGCCAATGCTTTCAATAGATTTCGACCTATTTCTCTATGTAACATAGGCTACAAGCTGATAACCAAGGTGATAGCCAACAGATTGAAAGGTATCCTTCCTAATATTATCTCATAGAATCAAGGTGGTTTTGTTGATGGGAGGCAGATTGTGGACAATTTTATCCTAGTGCAAGAGGCGATACACTCAAACCTGCAACAGAAAAGGTAATGGTTGTCAAGCTAGCTCTAGCTAATGCTTTTGATCGTGTTATACACAGCTTTCTCTTTGATGTTATGCACAAGTTTGGGTTTGGGCTTGATTTCATCAAATGGATTCTTGCTTGTACCTCTAAGCCTTGGATCGCCCCTCTGGTGAATGGGCGAGCAGTAGATTTCTTCAAAGCTACTAGAGGGCTTCAGCACATGTGTCCTCTTTCTCCCCTTCTATTTTTTCTTCAAGCCTCTATTCTAAGCTTATATTTGGACAAGAAGCAACTTGACCAAGAGATTCTGGGCCTTAAAATTTCCAGAGGAGTCAAGAATATAAATCATGCTTTGTGTGTCGATGATTATTTACTGTTGGGCGCAGCCTCAATGCTTTCTGCTACAAGGTTCAAAGAAGTGTTGGATGATTACTGTGATGCTACGAGCAACAAGTTAAATCAGGGGAAATGCCATATTTATAGTTGGAATATTTATAATAGCACTCTCAGTGCTATCTCCAAGTGTCTGGGCTTTGCTGGCTCCTCCATTTGGACTTTGTTCAAGTATCTGGGCCTCCCAATCTTTAAAAAAAACTCCTTCAGCAGAGATTGGCTCCCACTATTAGACAAGTATAAACACAAGATCTAGGCTTGGGGTTTCTCATGGCTCAATCTTGCTGGTAATTCAGTGTTGATCAAGGATCTCCTCAACAGTCTTTAGATCTTTCAATTCTTTGTTTTGCTGGCCCTAATCTGCATCCTCAGGAAGATGGAGGATCTCATTCAAAGGTTTTTTTGGAAAGGTGGCAAACAAAATGAAAAGAGAATCCCTCTTGTTAGTTGGGACAAAGTCACCAAGGCTCTGTTGGAAGGAGGATTGAATTTCAAAGATATTTGCACTCAAAATGTTGCTATGGGTGCAAAAATCATTTGGAGGATCATTGCTTCTAAGCTTGGTTTGGTGCAAAAATCTATGTGGCGAAAATATCTCAGAGGGAAAAGAAAATGATGCTTGGACTATCCCCTTACCAATTCTGGTTCACCCATGCTCAAGCTCTATGCACAGGCCATTCCGTTGATCCATCAACACGCTTACGGGATTCCGAGCAGTGGAAAACAAATCAGAATATGGGATGACAACATAATGAATAAGCCTCCTCTTGCTGAAAACCACTCTCTGCATGGGCTGTGAACATGGATGGACAACAGTGTATTCATTTCCCTATGGGACATCTCATGTTGGGACGACTACGATTGGATTTGTTGGAAGCAGCTCCAGGTGCTATCGGATCTAAAGCAGGACTGGGACGCTTTGATCGCTCATCTGAAAGGCATGGTCCCAATCCATGCAAGGAGACAGGACAAGCATGGATGGGGCTCACATATTAGCTGCTATACAGTGGCACTGGGATATGCCAAATTGAAGGAACAGCCACATGTCCTACCTAATCCTATGATTTGGAAAGGGTTATGGCGTCAGAAGACCATCCCAAAAATTTACTTCTTCTTCTAGCTCATGTGCCACAATATATATTTTTACTGAGGACAGATTGAAGAAGATAGGCTTCCAAGGGGCGTCTAGATGCTCTTTGTGCTACAAAAATGAAGAGAATGCTGGTCACCTAACGTTGGATTGTAAATTCGCTGCAGAGGTCTGGCATGAGGTTCTGGGTCCTTGGGGAAACAATTTCGCAACCCCCACTTCCATCACTAATCTGTTTGCTAGTTGGTTTCATAGCTATCCAGGTGTACTCCCAAATAATGAAATTTTTAAGGCTGCCTGTCTATCCTTGCCAAAGATTATTTGTTGGCAAATCTGGGCTGAAAGGAATAAGAGAATTTTAGAGGTAAAGCGTAGAATGCGAAGATAACCATGGCCAAGATCAAAATCTAGCTGAAAGAAGTCTTGGGTGATCAGCTTGAGGGAACAAACTTAACCCAGTGGGATTTGGATTGGGGCGACAATATGGGCCTTCAATTCTCTGTAGAAGTAAGGCAAAGCAAGACAAATAAAGAATGGAAAATCAGACTTAACGAGAAAGACTTCTCCACTTGGATCAATAAGCAGTCTAGACATACTTTATTCTTCGACGGGGCTGCTAAAGGCAATCCCAGGAAAGTAGGGGCAGGAGGTGTCATTAAGAATCTAGAGGAAAACATTCTACATAGTTAAGCATGGGTCTTGGGACATAACACTAACACCCAAGAAGAAGTGTTGGCTCTGCTCCAAGGCCTCAAGAAAGTCAAGGAAGTTGGCATAAAAGAGGAAAATGTAATTGGTGACTCTCAGTCCATTATAAAAACTATTGTGGATAGCTATGTTCCTAAAGATCTCAGGCTTGCAAGATTGGTGACAAGAATAAAAACAATGGTAAAATCTCTTCTAAGTTTGAACTTCTTCCATGTATTGTGGGAGAACAATAAGGACACAGATTTGGAAGCCAACAAAGCTACTCTTCTTTCCATTGGCACTCTTTTAAGAGTCATGGATGAAGAGTGGGATCCCATCCCTTAAAATCTAGTTTATATGTTTTATTGCATTTTATTGCAACAATTTGTTTGTATTCACAAGTTAGGGAAAATATCGGAGATTGATTCGATTACTAAATGTAAGAAGCACCGGAAGCATTGGCATATAAGTATCCTGGTCATAGAATTCCTGACAGATGAGGAAAATTTGGGCTTTTCTCCCATATTTTGTAATCTGAATTGAGGCATTCATGCCAAGGTTTTTATATAAAACTATATCCGTTCCTTTAAAAAAAAAAAAAAAATGCGAAGAGTTTTGTTTTCAAGCAACTATCAAATATCTAATCTAACATTAAAATTGCATTCAAAAATGGCTCGCGAATTCGATATATTGTCTTTGCATATTCATCCCCTTTTTTGTTGGAGCAGTGCAGACATCATGCAACTGTTAGCAAAATGGAGAAACATAAGACACAGGCAAGGGATTCATCACGGATGTTCATGCCTGCATTTGTTGCTTCGAAGAAGATAAATTCCATGTCATCATGGCACCCTTCCCACTCACCTGCCATCTTGGAAAATGATTCGGATGACAACAAGGCATCTCGAATCCCTCCACATGGCCACCTTATGGTGTGTGTGGGGAAGGAACATCAGTGCTTCATGATTAAAACAAAGTACATTAATCACCCTCTATTCAAAACATTGTTGGAGGAGGTAGAGAAAGAGTATGGATTACAGAATGAAGGGCCTCTTGCATTGCCATATCAATTAGCACTTTTCCACAGGATTTTTTGGATGCTACAGGGTCATTAGAATCAGAAATGTATTCTTTCTATGGACTCCCCAATTGATCTTACATACACAACTTTCTAAGTTATTCTAATGTAGTTAGAATAATGACATTTTTTTAGATAATTGTCTTGTAGTTTTTTCAATTATGTTATGGATCTGGAAGACAGTTATCTAAATGTTTCTACTCATAGAAGCCTCCATTCAAAAATATAGTATTTCTCTTCTTTTTAAGATATGGGCATTTTTAAGTCGATTGCAAATTCTGAGAATATCTCTATTGTGAAACCAGCTCCAAAAAGAGAAGAAAAGAAATATCAACGCCTTAGAAATAAGCCACTTCGAGGGGGCAACCTCAAATACATTACATGAATGAACAATTCTTGGATGATTCAAATTAAAAAACCTCCTTTATATATATAGGAGTCCATGGGGCCACAATGTAATCCTAGTGGGGCCACAATGTAACCCTAGCCGACCTAACAATAATAATTTAAGGGCACAATAATAACAATATGGGGGTTACAAGGGTACAATAATAACAATAAGGGGGTTAAACTAACAACAATAAGAGACTATACTATTAATATAGGGACCTAACATTCCCCTCTCCTTCAAAAAAGTGTTGTCCTCAACGCTTGAGTAGCTATAGGTGCTTCTGTATAAAATTCTCATCCTCCCATGTAGAATCTTCAGTGGGTAAGTTCTTCCACTTGATGAGATACTCTGAAATTGATCGATTTCGTAGCTGTCAAGTTCTTGTTTCCGTGACCGCTTTAGGGTCCAATATGATTTTTCCTTCCTCATCAAGTTCTGGCAATATTGTTTGAACTGGAAGATTTTCACCTATAACCTTCTTTAAGCATGAAACATGGAAAATTGGATGCACTTGTGAAGAAGCAGGAAGCTCCAATTTGTATGCCATAGTACCAATATTTTGCAACACCTTCTAAGGACCATAGTACTTTGGCGATAATTTATTATCCTTCTTAGCTTGCTTGAGGGACATTTGTTTGTATGGTTGTAGCCGTAAAAATACCCAATCTCCTACATCAAAACTTCTCTCGCTGCGATGTTGATCTGCCTGTTGTTTCATTCGATTTTGTGCCAAATTTAGGTTATCCTTTAAGAGTTGGAGAACTTCTTGCTGATGCTCGACGTGATCTTCCACTGCTTGAACCTTCGAATTTTCCCTTAAAGATGATGTGATCGATGGTGGATGATATCCATAAAGTGCCATAAATGGGGTCATTTTAGCTGCAGTATGGAAGGAAGTGTTATACCACCATTCAGCGAGAGGTAACCACTTGACCCATTGTGTTTGTTTATCAGATACAAAACAACGAAGATATCCTTACAAACATTTATTTACTATCTCAGTTTGACCATTAGATTGAGGATGATAAGATGAGCTATGAGCTAATTGAGTACCCAAACAAGAAAATAACTCCGTCCAAAAATTTCCAGTAAAAATGGGATCTCTGTCGCTCACAATAACCCTTGAGTTTCCATGTAGCTTTTGAATTGTGTCCATAAATGTAGTAGCAACTGTACTTGCTTTAAATGGATGAGATAATGCACAAAAGTGTGCATACTTGGTAAGTCTATCAACTACCACCATGATGACACTCTTTCCTTCGGACTTAGGTAAACCTGTTATAAAATCCATTGAAATCTCCTCCCAACGTTGACTTGGAATGGATAAAGGTTGTAGAAGTCCTGGGGTCTTAATTGTTTCCACTTTATTCTGCTGGCAAACCAAAAATTCTGCCACAAACTTTTGAATATCAGATTTAAGGCCATCCCAAAAAAATTCTTTCTTCACCCTGTGGTAAGTTTTTAAAAATCCTGAGTGTCCTCCTAAAGGAGAAGTGTAGAATTCCAAAAGAATCTTTTGTTTTAGTTGGGAATTCTTACAAATATATAAGCGATATTTGTACCATAAGTAATCATTTTTCCAACTAAATGTATTCGATGTACTAGGATCTTGCTGCAACTTTTGAATGAGTGTCCATACATCTTTGTCCTTCTTCCATTCATCTCTTGCTTCGGTTATCCAATCTGGTTGGATAATAGAAATGGCACAAAGCAATGCTTCCACCTCTTCATTCTTTCTTGAGAGTGCATCTGCAACAACATTTAGCTTCCCTTTTTGTATATTATTTCAAAGTCATAACCCAACATCTTGGTGACCCATTTTTACTGCTCTTCTGAAGATAGTCTTTGTTCCAAAAAGTGTTTAAGACTATCATGATCATTTTTTACCTTGAAGTGTCTTCCCATTAGGTAAGTTCTCCATTTCTTTAGTGCATGCAGTATTGCTAACATGTCCTTCTCATAAATAAGTTTCTGTAAATGTTTTCCTTTGATTGGACGACTTTCAAAAGCAATGGGTCTTCCTTCTTGCATTAAAACAACACCAATTCCATTTCCTGAGGCATCACATTCCACAATAAAGGTTTTTGTGAAGTCTGGCGTAGCTAAGGCTGGTGCTAGGCACATTGCCTCTTTAAGATGTTCAAAGGCCTTAGTTGCTTCAGGAGTCCATGAAAATGCATCTTTCTTCAATAATGTTGTTAGAGGTGCTGCTATTCTCCCATAATTCTTAGCAAACTTGCGATAATACCCTGTTAACCCGAGAAATCCTCGCAACTGCTTTATGGTTGTGGGAACTTTCCATTCCTTAATGGCTTTAATTTTGTTAGGGTCCACTTTAACACCCTCGTGAGATACAATATGACCCGGATATTCCACCTCTTGTACTCCAAAGAAACATTTGGACTTTTTTGCATATAATTGTTTCTCCTGCAATAGTTTGAGCACCTTGTCAACATGTTCAACATGATCCTTCCAAGACCTGTTGTAGATTAGTATATCATCAAAAAATACTAGCACAATTTTCTAAGGAAGGGTTTGAAAATGGAATTCATTAACCCTTGAAATGTAGAAGGTGCATTGGTAAGGCAAAAAGGCATGACCAAAAATTCATAATGACCCTCATGAGTTCAAAATGTTGTTTTTGGAATATCTTCAGTCTTCATTCTAATTTGATGATATCCTGAACGAAGATTCAACTTGGTAAAATAAATTGCTCCATGTAATTCATCCAATAATTCATCAATCACAGGAATGGGAAATTTGTCTTTAATGGTGAGCTTATTGAGCTCCTTATAATCTGGACACATTCGCCATGATCCATCCTTCTTGTGTACCAATACTACAGGAGCAGAGAAAGAACTTTGACTGGGTTGAATTATACCCGCCTCTAACATTACTGCAATCATACGTTCAATTTCGCTCTTTTGGAAGTAAGGATATCTATAAGGCCTGATGTTTGGAGGAACACTTCCTGGAATCAAATGAATAGAATGATCATGATCACGAATAGGTGGGAGTCCTTTGGGAGTTTCAAACACCTTGGAATGATTGTCCAAGACTTGTTGGAGATCTGCAGAAATAGATGATTTTGATGTTGGAACTTCTAGTTAGCATAATTTTGCAATTACACCTCGTTGTTCTTTCTTTAGAAGATTTTTCATGAAATTAGAGCTTATTATATTTCTTGGCTTCCCTGCAATACCCCGTAATTCGACTTCCTTTCCTTCTGAAAAAAATTTCAAGAAAAGTTCTTGAAAATGAAAAGCTATCGTCCCCAAAGATTGTAACCATTGTAATCCTAGTACAACATCGGCACCTCCCATAGGAATGGAAAGCATTGGACTAGTCAATACATATTCCCCCATGGTTAGCTTGATATTATGGCATTTTCCAGAGAAATTTATAGTTCCTCTATTTGCAATCATCACTTGACATTCTGGTGCTGGGTATAGGAAACAATTTAATTCCTTGGCTACCTTACAATGAATAAAATTATGGGTGCTACCTGAATCAATCAACACTATTACCCTTTTCTTCTTGATATGTCCTTCTATTTTGAGAGTTTGAGGAGTGGTAATTCCTGCCAGTGCATTACACGATATGGTCGGATTCATTTCTTCCTCTTCTAGGGCTGGTTCCTGGTGTATATCTTCTTCTTGTTCATTTTCTTCTTCCTCTTCACAATCTATGTAAAATAATTTCTTCTCAGCACACTTATGACCTTTAGTGTATTTGCTATCACAACTATAGAAAAGCCCTTTTGCTATTTTTTCTTCCAATTGTTGTGGTGTCAACCTTGTAGGTTTTGGAAATCTAGGAGTAGCAACACTTCCCTCTTTATAGAAGTGAGTGGTAGGCTTCCTTGTCGCCATAATTTTACATTCATTTTTTCTTTCCAACCTGAATGCCTTCTCCAATGAATCAGGTTCCAAAATGTGAACTTCATGTTGGATGTTATTCTTTAAAGTACCCATGAAGAGATCAATCCTATCTTCCTCTGGAATATCAGTTACCCTTATATTCAATTTTTAGAAGTCCTCAATGCGCTCCCCCACTAGACTCTTTTGTTTGAGATTTATCAATTGGCTAAAGAAGGTGTTTCTCTTTGTATCCTCATAATGTGCTATCATTTCCTCCGTAAAAATTGACCAAGTGACATTTTTTTTATGAGAGCAAGGTCATCGATACCATACAAATGTATTTTGTTCTAAATGTAAAGTTTCAATGTGTACCTTTTGTGTGTTTTTCACATTATGGAGATCAAAATATTGCTCCATTTGTAGTATCCATGTTACAGGATCCTTTCCATCAAACTTCCTCATATCCATTTTTGGAATGTGGTGGTTCTTCCCGCCAACATTAGATTTTATGAAATCATGATTAACATTTATTTTTTTCTCTTCATGAGTTTCCTTTACTATCTTTTCACCATTAGGAAAAATTTCTTGTATCAACTTTGTCAAACCTTCCATGTCTGCTTTTAGATCATTCTTCATGTTTTCCATTTTCTCATCGATCTTAGCTTCCATGTCATCCATCTTATATTCCATGCCAGCTTCCATGCCATCTATCTTAGATTTCATGTAATTCTTCAAACCATCCATCTTAGATTCCACGCCTTTATTCAAACCATCCATCTTAGTTTCCACGCCTTTCTTCAAAACTTCCATGTCATTTTTTGTTGCTCTTTGCGAGAGCGAAATTTGTTGCACTTGCTCTTGTAATTTTAATATGTAATGTTGCCATTCTTCGTCTTCATGAGTCATAGTAGAGCCTTCTAAAGGCTTGATGGGTGTTGAATTATTTTTAGGGGCCATTTTAGAATCCAATACTGATATCTATTCTACAATATGCCCTTGGAATCAATTCAACTTGATTCTTCAAATAAGACTTATGCAATTTGGGAAAAAAAAATACACACCTTTTACTTTCTTTTGGGGAGATCTATATTGAAATTGAATTATATATATATTTGTGAATCCTCAATATCTGAAGTTTGGCCTTGTAGTAGCCCTCTGAAGCTTCTTTCAAATTTCACAGGTCTGACCTGATTTGGATTCTTGAAGACAAAGATATGTCCAATCTCCCACAATGACCCAATTATGGACAAGTTCAGTAGAGCTAACTTGTACAACTTGCCACATATTCCTTTTTCCTCCTTTAGATTTGAAATTGATATAAACGAAACTGCATTATGTGTACTTGTGGACACTTTTTATAGCATTCCAATCTGATGCTCAGAGAGAGAGTTATGAATATTTTCCCATGATAACTTCTTTGAGATGAAATTCGGGAGCTTGAAAAATATCTAACTTCCACAAATCATATCTCCGAAAATATTGCGACCCAAGCTTTGAAAGTTTTTGAAGATGTTCCTTGACATTTCGGCTTCGCTTTCCAAAAATTTCAGCTTTTGAATCTTTGTATACAAAAATTTATAGCCAAAATTCCACGATGTCCTGTTTAGGTCAAATTCAGGAGCCTACAAAAAGCCCTAACTTCCACAGATCATATCTCCGAAAATATTGTGAACCAAGCTCTGAAATTTTGTGACAATGTTCCTCAGGAATTCAGCTTCGTACTCTAAAAAGTTCAGCTTTTGAAACTTCGTAGAAAAAAAATTATAGCGAAAATGCCAGGATGACTAGTTTGGATCAGTGAAAACCCTAGAATGCAAAGTTCTAATACCAAATATTGTGAAACCTTCTCCAAAAAGAGAATCAAAGAGATATCAACGCCTTAGAAATAAGCCACTTCAAGGGGGAAACCTCCAATACATTACATGAATGAACAATTCTTGGATGATTCAAATTACAAAACCTCCTTTCTATATATAAGAGTCCATGGGGCCACAATGTAATCCTAGTGGGGCCACAATGTAACCCTAGCCGACCTAACAATAATAATTTAAGGGCACAATAATAACAATATGGGGGTTACAAGGGTATAATAATAAAAATAAGGGGGTTACACTAACAACAATAAGGGACTATACTAGTAATATAGGAACCTAACAATCTCTGAGCTTAGAAAAGTGGTCATATGTTTGATGTCTCTACTCCCCACTGTCAGATTCCAAATATTCCCAAAGTTTGCAACTGAAATAAGTTTAATATATTAGAAATGACTTTGTCCATTAATGTAAATAGTTTTTTTAATCTTCTCTTTACAATTTTAACCCAAAGAATTTAATTGATGTCGTGATAATCATTTTAATCTAGAAACACTAAGTCTTGCGGCTATGGTCCGACGGTTAGGTGGAGAGGTTTGGTCCCCCACATGTCTTGTGGTCTGATCTCAGGTAGGACCATGTAAGCTTGAGATCTGCTTTGGGGGCTATTAGACACTCGCACGAGACTCACAGAATTAGAAATGATGACGAGAGGACGGGAATTGCATCACCATGTCTAGAGCATCACCTCGCATCTATCACCATAAATGATCACTGTGATTAACCCATATTGAAGGCATCCCCCTTCCCTCAAGCCTGCTCAGGCAATTAATTATAGAACGCAGCTGCGTGTGAAGCCTACTCATTTCTATCCTCCTCTTACACACCCCAGCCCCTTTAAAAATATGAGCTCTCAGCCCCTTTCGATACATAATATTTTATCTCTGCCTTTTGCCTCTTTAACTCTGCTTTGGCTTCTCCCTGACTTCAGAAGGTTGCGAATCTCTATACTCAGTGTTGCGCGGCGTAGTCTCCTTTGGGCTATCGCATCCCTTCCTATGCATCTTCCCCCGTAAGCCCTAAAGTTTCTTGCCCTTCTGTGTACCCCTCCCTGAATCGCTCCCCTTGCCTCTTCGAGCAATGGCTCCTAGACTTCGCCAAAGAACTATTTGAGGTAGACAGAGAGGGGCTCTCCCAGGCCACTACCACCGTGGCGAGGACAATCATCTAGAGTCGATGGAAGGCTCCTCATACAACACTTTTGCGTGTCATAGTCCTGATTGTTAGTATGAATCTTTTGTCGAAGTGTACAAAAAAAAGACCACTTTAGCTACACATAACTTATAGCCTTAACATCAAATATGGCTGCCAATATCTTCAGATCTGTAGTTAGTTGATCAAGACAAATGCTGCAAAAATCTAGATCTATGCATAAAGAGACATTAGGCAGTAAAAAATAAGGTTTTTCTCCATACATCCAATAGACAAGACAAGAACAATATTTTTTGAAAGAATTTTGTATTAAGGGCACCTGGGAGGAAAACAAGAAAGGTGTTTCCAATTCTCCTCAATGGGATGGGTTCTTGAAAGTCCTCAGCACTTCAGATCTAGAATTTCTCTCTCTTGTTGGTGTAGAAAACCCAGACAAACATAGAACTCAAAGGGAGCTCACAAAGCAAATAATGGAAAATATGACAATGATAATGGCTCAAAGTCAGACCAAGAGTGTAGATCCAGAGTGATCTAATAGGCAACAAAGGTGAAGAATGGCGGGAAAAACCCTCCTATTTATAACAAAATATTGGGTCATTCTAGATCTTGGTGCATGATTAAAATAATATTAACCAAATCTAGATCCACCTTTTATGGAATATTTTATTATATTTGTTGGAGGGAAAAAAATGTATTTGACATTATTAGTCCACATTTGTAAATAATAAATAAATAAATGATTTATTTATCATTTTAAGGAAGTGGTTGAATGATAATCAAATAAATAATGATTTATTTAATTATTTATAAGTGATTTAGTCATATTTAACAAGGAATACTATTTAAATAAGATTTAAATAATTATTCCTAGAAAATAATAAGATAAATAAAGATTTATCTAATTAATTTCCTTGTTTTGGGTTAAACATGACCAGGAATAATAATTAAATTATTGTTTAATTAATTATTCCATGAGGAAAATCAAACAAATATAGGTTCTTTTGATATTTCCCTTTGGGGTTTCCTGTTTAGACCATAAACAACCTAATAAATGTGTTTTATTAAGTTATTTTACATAGTGAAAATAATTTTACTTAGGGTAAAATTGGTCTTACATGGTGTACTTGGGTCCATCTAATTATAATAGGTTAGATGACCAAAAAATGGTGTAACAGATTGCCCCCCAACGTGCGAGTGTTAGGAGCAAATCGTATGACTGAAGTACGTTGTAAGAACAATGGTGGCTGCATGAGTGCAATGTAGACATCAAATGGCAACCGCGGGAGGGAGTGTGCTGGGTAGGATGGCTATGACTCATATACTGACTAGAGGGTGGTGTATGAGGGCTATAGGAGGTATAGCTGGTACTCAGGCTGCGGAGGTCAACATAGACATGGGTGGTGTCATCCCGTTTATGGGCAAGAAGGATGAGGTCATGGGTGGAGAAGGCTTCCAAGAGGGCATCCTGATGGGAAAAGAGGGGATGACGAGGGGAAGGGAAACCACATGATGCTGCAAAGCTACCTAGATCATCCACATGGGAAGAAAGGCTCACATACGGATCGTCGCAGGGAATGACAGAAGAACAAATAAATATATGGTCAAATGATGTTGAGCCCAGGGTGGTCACTGAAGGGGGGTCAAGCGACACAATAGGGGAGGATTCAAAGGGAATGCTCTCCAAGGTTCTCACAGAGGATGATAGGTAGAGAATGGTGGTAGCAGGCTCCGTCATCTGGACATCAGGAGGGGGGATGTCAATGGGAGCAGGAAGATCCTCAGGCTGACTTGAAGCATACTACGCAAGTATGGGAGAGGCGGATTGATTTTTTTCAACCTCATACTCTCGAACTACCTCTAAAGAGGCGTGGTAATGTGTCAGGTGAGGAAAATGGTGTGAGTAATGGCCATGGACACTGCACAGAGCACAGGGTTTGTTGGTGCGAATAATCTTTGGGTTCTTGGCTACGGATGAGGAAGGAACAGAGGCTTCAGGGACCGTAGACTCAAGGAACGTGACTTTAACCATGGGTTGAATACAGGGCAATTCAGGATAAGTATGGGTGGCGTGACCGACGACATCACACAAGGCGCAAGTCTTTGCGGGCGGAGGAGGGGCCGGGTCAGTCGGGGCAGCCTTATCTTTGGATGCCCCCTTGCGAGCTTTGCCTTTCCTTCCCGAAGCTGTCACAACAGGGGAAGGGTCCTGTGGAGGTGCTGGGGGCACGGTGGCAACGGAGGAAGTGAGGGGGACCTGTTGAACCAGTGTCAAAGCAAGATAGGGTTTGGTTTGACCAGATGGGGTAGCGGCTGGAGGGTCAAGGTACCAGACGGGTATACCCAGGGTCAGGTTGGGGAGAGTGAGGGTGGCCATGATGGGGACCATATAGACTCCTGGAGGGGGAGCAAGGAAAGGTATCTGACCAGCGGGGTAATGACCAGGGGGGATGGCTCCGAGATGTTTGAGGCCTGGGGGAACCGACCCAGGAGGATAGAGGGGCTCATGGATACCAGTTGTAGGAGAAGGGCCAGAAAAAGGAGGTCTGGCTGGCTGAGATGAATGGCTAGGAGTGGGTTGCAGTGGGCGAGGTTGAGGTTGAGGTTGTTGACTAGCCGAAGCAGGCCGCTTGAGGGTAGCCCGAGACAATTACATCATGCAAACATTCGATAAGTTGGGATCAGAGATAGGAGGAGGAGGAAGACTAGGGAAATTTCTAAGCAAAGAGGAGTCTTTGTAGACGCCGGGAGAGACACTAGTCAAGGAATCGACGGTTTGCTTATTGGCTACAAAAGAGATGATCATCTTAGGGGAGGTCTGAGATTTTGGCTCATGATATGTCAATTGGTCGATGGTGACTATCTTTCCATTGTGAGGAAAAGACATCTTGTGAAAAACTGCGGATGGGACAGCAGACATGGCATAGGTGTAGCTTCGCCCCAAGAGAATGTTGTAATCTAGAGGGGCGTCGATGACTTCGACGTCAACGCAAACATTCTTTCCCGCAAGAGTGATAGGACAATTACGGAATAGGCCAATGGGCTGGGAGGCGTGGCCATCCCACGCTCGAAGGGTGATCATGGAGGGGGCCAACTCAGGAGATCTGAGTTGTTTCCAAACCGAGGCGGACATCACACAGGTGGATGCCCCCTCATCAATGATACACCGAGAAATGTTAGCGTTCTGTATTTTGACTGGGATTTGGAAGGCTGCGGAAGTGGGAAGAGGAGGATGTTCTGATAGATGGGCATCGAAAACAATCAATTGGTCATCAGCAGGATCTACAACGCCCATGGCAGATAGTAGAGCCTTCTTTTGGGAAGGGCACAACTGGAGGAGTTCCAAAGTGGAAATGGCAGTAGGAGACTGCGCCAAATCATCTACTATGCTATACGAATGAGAAGCTCGACCAAAAGTAGCATTTTGGCGTAACGGTCCCTTAGGAATCTTGGTATGAACCGCAAATTTGGGTTGAGGGATATGCAAGGGACCATTGGATGTTGAAAGAGGCTCTGTAGAATCTGAAGAAGGGGACTTGGGGATAGATGGAGCGGGAGGCTTGGGGTATTGTCGAGACTGAGTTTGAAGGTTAAGGTCGACGGTTGAAGGTGGATCAGAGTTCATCATGAGGATCTGGTAATCGAAGGAACCAGAAGGGGAAGATTGAGTGGCCACCTATCCGTCAGGTGGTTGGGTAGCCACGAATCCTTGCTGGGGGAAAGGATTGGTAAACACAGCCGGTTGAGTAGTGGCCACATTAGGGGGAGCAGGAGGGGAGGCATGTTGTCCTCGCAATGTGGCTTGAGACTTCCACATTTTCCGCATCTGTGGTAAAAGGGGACAATCGTGAGTGTAATGACCGTAAATACCGCAACACGAACAAGGCTTATTCATGCGAATAGGCTGGTCCGGCTTGGGCTGAGTGCCATATTGCTGGTTAGCAGCGTTAGAGTCAATACTTGAGGATTGGGTCCATGAGTACCAGGGGCAGATTGGTTTTGATTGCATTTCCGCTTCCTTTGTGAGGAAGGGGGATTAGTCATGCCCTACTGTGCAAAGACTTGCCCTGGAGGGGGTTGTAGGTGCTATTGCTAGGGTTGAGAAGGTAAGGGAGGCAGAGGTGCAAATGCTAGAGGAGCTGGAGCACTAGGCTGTGGATAAGGATAAAGGTTAGGTTGGGTAAAATTGAGGTAAGTAGGAGGTTGGGCAAAAGGATGAGGCATGCCATATCCTGGATACATGCTACCTAGAGGGGGAAAAGTGCTAGAGGTGCTGGCCCCTCCCGGAGGGAGACCATAGCCCATAGGAGGTTGAGCGTACGGATGAGAAAGGGCTCCAACGATACCGTCGGCAGAATGAGATGCCCCTGGGGCGTTAGCACCACCGGGTCTGGGGAGGTCAGGAAGGATGGTATAAACATAACCAGACTGAGCATAGATCAGGTCATATTTCAAGGCTATTTGGAGGGCGGCTTCTTTGGTTTGAGGGAAATGAGAGGTGACATCTTTTCCGATGGCGGGTAAGAGAGTCCTGAGGAACCAGTCCATATAGACACGATCTTCAAAAGTAGGAGCTCGACATAAGCTCTTTGTTCTCTTCCATTCCTGGACATGGTCGGAAAGGTAGGTCGCAGACGACTGATGGAAATAAGTCAAGAGTTCAGTACCAGTGTCATATCACAGAGGGAGCTGGAAATAAGACAAGAAGGCACGGGCGATGGTCGCAAAGGTGGTATGGGAAGAGGAGGTCTGGTCAACATACCATTTAGAAGCTTTGCCCGTAAGCATGCATTGGAACAACCGAAGACGGATGGAATCATCGGTAATGGAATTGGATTAACACCACATGTGGAAAGATCGGATATGGTTGGCTGGATATTCTCCAGCAAGGCCTTCGAACTTGGGGATGTCGGAGGGGAGCTTGGTTGGCATAACAGGCCAACCAACATCATGGAGGATAGGGTCGTTGATCAACTAATTTAAATTAGGGAGACTGAGGCCTGCCATATAAGGGAGCAAGGGGATAGTCGAGGTAGTTCCTCTGGCAGTTATGCTAGGAGTAGTCCCGGCATTAGGGCTGGGATTACCGCTAGTGTTGGGTCCTGGACTAGACATAGTGAATGTGACAGGGGGAGAACCAGAAGTAAAAGGAGAACCCAATGAATTAGAAGAGGAGTTAGAGTGCGGACTCAGAGGAGGACTAACTCGATGACGACGGGAAGGAGTTGGTCGACCGACCGAAAATTGAGGGTGAAGGCCAAGAATTCTCTGGGATATACGCCTTGAGGGTGCAATGATGACAACACAAACACGGCACAAGGGGAGGAAGAACGACCAACAAGGGCAGGGAGGTGCAGAATCAAGCGATTACAATGTCGAAACAAGGGCAAAAAGGTGCAGTGTTAATTGATTTTACAATGTTTTAAAGTCTTTGCCTGGCGGTGTTAACCATGCTCTTCTTCACTTAGGGTGAGTGTGTCGCGTGCGTTAATTTTAATTTTTAAACCCAGATGTTTTGAGAGCAAAAGAAAAAGTGTGCTCCGTAACTGAAAATAAATCTGCAGAAAACAATATATAATGTTGAAATAACATAAAAATAACAGCTAACAATGCATCGATCTAACCCAAGAAGGCGGGTCTCTCAAAACTAATCTAAAAGAGAAAAAAAATCTAGTCAAAACACACTAAAAAGAGGCCAATAGATCTAAGGTTGGGAGGGACAGGGATCTAAAGGAGAAAACTGCTGAAAAGAGGAGCAGAACACAGCCAAGAGGCAGGGGCAGGTTGGCTACAAAAAAGGAGGAAATCAACTAAAGGCAGAAGGGACAAGGAGGAGGCCCTAAAGTTAGATCCAAAAAAACTATAGGAGGTGATTTGAAAGGGAAAAGAGCTGATTTAAAAGGGATCTGAAAATGAGGTATCATATCTGAAAAAGAAAGGCTGAAACTCTGAAAATTCAGACACCTGAAACAACTAAAACTCTTCCACAAAAAGTGGAGTGTACTGAAGCCCTAGGGGGCTATGTTCCCACTTAGATGAGTAAAATAGATCAGAAACAGGGCTAAACGGGCGGAGACAGAGGTTGGAAAACCCTGACAGAAGCTTCAGACAAACCCAGAAAAGTTGTAGAAAAACAGCAGAAAAGAGGGCAGGTCGCAGGTTCTGACCTGTTTTCTATCCAGGTCGCAGATTCTGGGCTGAAAAGTGCGACCTGCAGTCTACGTCGCAGTTTATGTGCTGAAAAGTGCGACCTGAAGTTCCGGGTGTCTCGGCAGCAGATTTCAGAAAAAATTTGTCGTCTCAGTTGCGGCTGATGTCTGTTACCTGCGCAATAGGGCCAGAAACACGCGGAAGTTAGAAAATTTAAATGTTTGAGGATTTTATGAGTGAAAAGCAACATAAAAATAGGAAAAAAAAAATCTGAAGATAAACCCTAGGGTTTGAAGCATCTGGATATGTAGGAATATGAAAAACGACAGCGGTCGTAATTGAAACCCGTGTGGAGTCTACGAAACTAGAGATTCTGGGTTCGATCCCCAGTGGAGTCGCCAGTTGTTAGTATGAAACTTTTGTCGAAGTGTACGAAAAAATACCACTTTAGCTATGCATAACTTATAGCCCTAACATCAAATATGGCTACCAATATCTTCAGATCTGCAGTTAGTTGATCAAGACAAATGCTACAAAAATCCAGATCTATGCATAAAGAGACATTAAGCAGTAAAAAATAAGGTTTTGCTCCATACATCGTATAGAAAAGACAAGAACAATATTTTTTGAAATAATTTTGTATGAAGGGCACCTGGGAGGAAAACAAGAAAAGTATTTCCAATTCTCCTCAATGGGATGGATTCTTGAAAGTCCTTAGCACTTCAGATCTAGTATTTCTCTCTCTTGTTGGTGTAGAAAACCTAGACAAACATAGAACTCAAAGGGAGCTCACAAAGTAAATAATGGAAAATTTGACAATGATAATGGCTCAAAGTCAGACCAAGAGTATAGATCCAGAGTGATCTAATAGGCAACAAAAGGTGAAGAATGGTAGGAAAAACCCTCCTATTTATAACAAAATATTGGGTCATTCTAGATCTTGGTGCATGATTAAAATAATGTTAACCAAATCTAGATCCACCTTTTATGGAATATTTTGTTATATTTGTTGGAGGGAAAAAGTATTTGACTTGGGTCAAATCCCTTTATTTGTGAATAATAAATAAATAAATGATTTATTTATCATTTTAAGGAAGTGGTTGAAAGATAATCAAATAAACAATGATTTATTTAATTATTTATGGGTGATTTAGTCATATTTAACAAGGAATATTATTTAAATAAGATTTAAATAATTATTCCTAGAAAATAATAAGATAAATAAAGATTTATCTAATTAATTTCTTTGTTTTGGGTTAAACATGACCAGGAATAATAATTAAATTATTGTTTAATTAATTATTCCAAGAGGAAAATCAAACAAATATAGGTTCTTTTGATATTTCCCTTTGGGGTTTCCTGTTTAGACCATAAACAACCTAATAAATGTGTTTTATTAAGTTATTTTACATAGTGAAAGTAATTTTACTTAGGGTAAAATTGGTCTTACATGGTGTACTTGGGTGCATCTAATGATAATAGGTTAGATGACCAAAAAATGGTGTAAAACCGATCTCGAGTAGAATGAAGCAGCCCTTGGGCAAGCTGCATGTTAGCCACCTATAAAATTTGTTATACCAAAAAGTGGCTAAATATTTTTTGGAGCCTTCAAGGAACAAATTTTATTGCAAAAAAGTGTTATCTCTTGAAGGCTCTTGAAGGCCTCATGCCTCTGTCCAAAATCTTCCCTACTGTGCCCATTGTACAATCTGGAATTATGCTAATTTTATGAGAAAAGACTGCTGCAAAATCACCTTTTTTCCTTTCCTCACTTGAAAAACTAACCTCCATTTCAGTCCCCTTTTCCTCCATAAAACTCCTCTATTTTCATGATTCCCTTTCTTCCATTCATAAAAATCATTTTTTACCTAGTTTAAAACTCGTTTTGAACTATATCAAAAACCCCCAAAATCCATCTAAACATCTTGAAAACGTCCTAAAAAACAAGTATTTTTGACTATGGGTTTAAGCCCCTTTGGGCTAAATCCAAACCTTCTCCCCTCCATATGCCCCAGCGCTAGAACCAAGTGCTAAGGTCCTAAGCATTTATCGCGTTGGAGAAACTCACGGAGCGCATTTGCTTGTGTTTAAAAAAAAACTCCGATGTCGATTGGCCCTTTTATTTAAGCCGGCCTATTATCATCCCATATAGACCAAGGCCCCACAGTTGGGCGCCTATCCACTTTGTATATATAAAACCATCCCGACACATGAAACCTTTGTTTATATTAATTTATTGTGTTTTTTGCAGGGTTTTCATATATCATAAAGGTTTCTGCCGGTGCAAAGCTTAATTCACTCCCCACCATTGATCTGACCTGTAGATCGACGACCCACAAATCAATCACCCCGGCGGTCCCCACGGTCACTTACTGTTCAAAAATCGGAGCATTTTATCACACCGCCTTTGTGCGATAAGATGTTTTCCCCATTTGATCACGATCAATGCCACAGGCCGACACGTGGCCTTAAGTAGTTTTGAAAACCCACTCTCATCGTGCATTAAATATCGAATGTGGGCTCAGCGTGATATTAACGTGCACCATCCGATCTGAGGCCGGCTCATCGGACGGTGATCATGCTCAAAAGAAGCTCGAGGGATAAACTAAGGTATGACACATTTCTCAAAACATCTCTACCGTCGATCTGATCTGTAGATTGACGACCCACAATCAGTCGCCCTGGTTCCCACAACCACGATAGCAGTCAATGGTCCCACAGAACCGGTGGTCCCAACGCCTAGTCAGCATCCATGTGGCAGCAGCGGATTGGAGCGGATCTTGTTCGGTTGCTTGCAGGGTCGTGAAACCCGGACCCGATACACTTTATATGGCGGAATTCATAAAAATTTCGGGTCACACTTGGGCTAACATCAGCAGGCCCCAAAATGGACCCGAGGAACTTTATATGACAGATTTCATAAAATTTCAGGTCACAAACACCCTGACGTCAGCAAGCTCCTTTTGTGACCTAAAATAGTTATATAGCTTGGTTTTATCAAAAGTTTTGAAGTCTGGATATATTATTTGGCAAAGGTAATTATATGGTTTTTCCATTATATACTGAAGAAAGGCCGAGGGCTGGGGTTTAATTCTCATGCCTTTGATTATTTAAAAGGAAACCATCCATGGTTTCAAATTTCCGCGCCTCGTCAATACTCCAAAGGCATTGATTCCTCACGATCCCTGCGTAGCACTGCACACCAACAAAACACAGTAAATGAATCACAATCAAAGAGTATCAGTGTCGAAGACGGAACGCACCAGAATAGAAGATTGAAGACTAATTTGTGAGGATTATAGATAAGAACAATTATCAAAAGCCTAATCCTCCAAATTAAAACACAGTTTAAAGAAAATCATAAGTGTTCATCAGACAGAAGGCCTCCACCGCTACATCTGAGGCAAATTGATTCCTCCCAGCTACCACGGTGCCACCTGTGCCTCAAAGCATGCAAACTGAGGCTGAAGTTATTGATCAAGATCAGATATTTGCCTCAACGTATCCAGAGAGTGAATTCTGCAAATAAACTTAATGACAAAATATCAACATAGTTACTTTAACATCACAAAGAGCCTCAAAAGTCAATAAGAGCTCCCACCGAGCTTAATCTTAAATGAAAAACATTAATATAGTCAGAAACATATGTAAGACTTCTTCATCGAGCCCCTCAAAGGCTGAGAAGCCATTAAGACTATATTAATTATCTTTGGAGATCTTTTATCAGATCTCACTTCCTCATTCTTTTATAAATACTACTGAAGAAGATGAGAGAAGGGTTTGTTGCTGAACTTTGAAATGTAATTGAGCTTGAGATTTCTACTTGTAAATAGTGTTCTCTGGCTCTTGGAGCTCTGCTTGTGATAGATAAGTTAGTCTGGGAGTGTAGCTGATTGCTAAACTAAAGCATTGGACTTAAAGCTGTAACTGGTTTGGAGCATCAATACAACCTGATTTATGGGATCCTGGTCTATGTCGATGGTGATGTTTTTCTCATTGTAACTTGTTATTTTATTTTTGTTTTCACTGTGTTCATCTTCTCTTATAAAGAACGATATGCATAGAGTTAGGACCTACTATATATAAGTACCCTTCTCTGACTGAAAATCTTTATCTATATGTTTTCTTCCAATTTGTGTTATTTAAGAATGATTTAATTCAGTTTAAGCAGTAGGAATGCTGGCATTCCCTCGTCCTGATGTCTTAGCTAATTGTTAATCTTGAAAGTTATTTTCATTTCATGTTAAGTAGAGATGAACTAAGGAAGATATGGTATGCCCTGGTCCTAGTTTTATCCCCAAAGACTGTCTAAAAGTTTCCCTTGGAATGTGTTGAAAGCTGGCTAGTTTGAAAGTACTTACCAGATCTTAGGCCATTCTGTGTTCTCTTTGTGTTTTTCTTCAAAGTTACCAAGTAAAGCAGAGCTAGGAGAGGATTTGTGGTGAGCCCGACCTGCTATTTTCTACTCTAATAGTTGCCTTCAAGTTTCCCTTTGTTTTTAAATGTTTTCTTTTGAAAGTGCATGAAAAGCAGGCTAGTTTAGAAGTACTTACCAGATCCTGGATATCTTTTATGTCTTTCTTAAGTGTTTGTCAAAGGCTGGCTAGTTTAAAAGTACTTACTAGATCCTGGGCTGCTCTTTATTCTTCATTTGTTTAATTCCCCTTCTTTTTGTATCATTTCATTCCATAAATCAAATTTCAAAGAGATCCTTAGACATAGATGACTTGCCCCATGGACCACTCTTGAACCTGATTGTTTCAATTAAACCCTATTATGACTCCATAGCCCAATGGACTAAAACCTGCAATTATCTATCTTTTTGGCCAAAGCTTGTTCTGATTGCTTGCAACTTCACACCTTTGAAACTATTTGCATTTAGAACTTTCCACTCAAGCCATTTTCATGCTCAACCATCCAAAACAAAACAGGGCCCTCGGCCTTCATAACTAGCCTAATACCATCACACAAAACTTCAAAGACAAATCCAATCTTTGCACTTATTGGAGAGATCCCTCTCTCGATTCAGGAGGGCTAGATCCAAGAATCCCAAAGTGGTTGAAACGATGTTGTTTCTGTGATCATACTTTTTCCAATCTTTCTTATTACAGATTCCTAACACTGCACAGAGAGGAAGACGTGACTTGCGAAAGTCCATTATCTTTCTCCAGATGCACCTCTAACACTGCAAAACTGACCCATTACCGGTTCAGGAGGAGGAATATGAGGATTCGAATGTCTGGGTGATGGATTCATATGGAAACTAGATGCGTGTCCCCGAAGGCATAGTTCTGGACTCCCCCATCCTCTATGCACCGGTCCACAGACCCAGGCGTACAGTGGCAAATGTGGAGGAAGTCGCTGCGCAGGCTCCTACTTGCCCCATTGAGGAGGAGGTCCCCAACAGTGATGATCAAGACGAAAAGTGAAGCATGTGCAGATGCACAGTTCTCCCATGTTTTTTTTCAAGCTTGCCATCAGTGATTTTTTGTTACCATATACTTTATGCTACTTAGATACGATAGCGCTACTGCACATAATGTAAATTTCTGTTTTAAGTTTTGTTCAGGCTGGTTTCCTTCTCTGAGGCATCCTAGAAACCGTGTAACTAAGGTTGGGATTTCCTAAGCACAGCTTTCCAACCCAGCCTATAGCATATGTAACTTCTCAGTTTTCGAATTAATAGAATAGCCTAACTTACCAAAAAAAAAAAAAGATACCAAATTTCTTGGTTCCTTTTGGACTACACTTTAGGAGAAGATGGATACCAAGTTGAAGATATATAAATCTTTCCGTCCATAGGTATAAGGATAAAAAAATGTAATCAACATGAAATGGGTTCATAATTTAATGGGTTACAGTAATGATCATCCTAAGATCCATAGTGAAAATTTGATTAATATTCAACACACTTGTAATGAAGCATTCCACACTTATATTGATGTCCCCTTTAGAAAATTGTTTTAGGAATTTGACACCATCACCCCTAGATGTTGCATATGGACATGGAGGAGTGATGGAAGACATCGTAAGGCATGTATTAAAAATAGAAAAATTTGTTGAAAAAAATATATAAATCCATTAGCAAGTACAAGGGCCATTAAATAAGTCATAGGAAAAGTACAAGGCCTAAACATGATCATCACATTATATAGAAAACATTCAAGCTAGGAGAGATTTTGGTTGTTTCTAAACAAATAAAGGTTATAAGGTCCTAGTAATAGGATCAAGGATATGCCATATGATCCTTTTGAAGTTTTAGATAAGTTTGGTGATAATGCTATTTGTAGAGGAAAATATCTTGCGTATAGGTGATTCCTCTCATTTATGTAGTAGAGATAAATAATTGATTGAAGGATATACTACAATGTATTTTCCACTAGATATAATTTGTAAGTTCAATATCTACTAATAAGTGATGAAAATAGGTTTTACCTTTAATTTGCGGTTTTCCTATCATATCTAGGTTGATGCAACTCCTAAATCCACTCCAAGTTCCTGAAGCAAGATGCTTGCACAAATTTACATTCTCAACCTTGCTTAGCATGAAATTATATATATATATACATATATATATATATATATATATATATATATATATATATATAGATATTTATTTCTGTATTTATAGACACACACACACACAATAGGGTTTGTTACTGTAAGACTACTACAATACATTTTGGATCTATGCTCGTAGAGATACTTCATTTTCCATTCTTGATTGATCTCCACTAGCATAAGGTCCCTCAAACTTTAAAATTTATCTTTATTTCACCAACATAAGGACTCATTATTGAAAAAAATATAGAAAGAAAGGCGCTATTTGAATTTAGCCTTAGTCAAATTGAGTAAATCGAATTTCCACATCAACAGGACAACTTGGAGGAAATTAACTAGCGTGACATGGCTCTTATCACTTAGTTAGCTTAGTAAATTCGAGTTAGAGGGCTTGGAGTTTAATTATGAATGTGTGATTGAAAAATTATAGTAATCCAAATCATTTATTTTCAGTTGTATTCATTTAACTGATCTATAACTATTGATAGATTCAATTAAAGTTTAGTTGTGCAGTGGGACAACAGTCTAACTCAGAGATCTATCAGATAACTAATAAATCAACCCAAAATATCTAGTGCATGCAAGGAATTCGATTTCCTTAGTTGAATTGGAAATGACATGACAGTTTAACATGATTTTTATACTTGTTAGGGTGTACAAGTGTTGCACGAAGTTAGAAGATCAATCCTTGGTAATTGTGCAATCAATTTGGAGGAAATTCCTAAATAATAGGGGATAATTTCTAGGGATTTGTGCAAGGAAATAGGGGGCTAGGTGAGAAAATATTTGGCTAAGTGTTGGCTAGAGTTTCTCATTGAGCAGAGAGAACAATTATTCAATTTTAGGTTGAGCTTAGAGCTGGAGCTAAAAATTATAATAGTTTCTCTATTCAACTGATTGATGGAAAGAGGCTTGAGGGGTTTTTCCCAGTTGGGTTCCCCTATAAATCACTATATATTTTTGGTTTTTATTATTGCATGTTTAAGCATGTTTTTCTAAATTATGATTTTCCATTCCTTATATCAATAGAGTATAATTGCGTCACTTGAATTTGGTTTAATTTATTTAGCAATTACAATTCTATCAAATTTCTACACGGTATTAGAGCACAAAAATCACATTAGAACTAGTATTTTGAACTTGTCTCTCTAAGATTTCAACTTTTTAGCTTCAGTACAACAGTTCCTCTTTAGGATCGGGAGAATTTATTTCAACAGACTGAGATTAGAGTATTCCCTAGAGGGTAGCTTGAATTTCATATCCTAGAAGGATTGCATGGAAGCAGTGCTTGATGATAATGGTGTGTTAGAATATGTTAAAACTAACATTGCACAACCTCCATAGTCAGGTGCACAGCAAATATCCCAATGGGAATAAGGATGTTGCAAAGACTAGTAGAATTATTCAGGAAGGTTTGAGGGGCCATGTGTTCTCAAATATCCATGGAAAAGAGACACCATTTTCTATGCAGAATACAGTGATTGAGATATTCGTAAATAGAAATAACCATATAAAATTTTCCCTAAAAGATAAAATTTGAAACATAAGGATGCAAAATAAAGGTACCATTCCGCAATATCTCTCTAGATTTACTCAAGTTCATGATGAACTTGGAGGGGTTGGGGTGAATGCTGCAGAAGATGACTTGGTGAGCCTAACTCTTCTAGGCCTTCAAAAATTTTGGCACAACTACCAGGACTCTATGAATGGAATGGAAAAATTACCGAATTGGGAAATTTTATGGTCTAATTTGGTTCAAGAAGAGTTCAGGAGAAATATGAGAGATGGGATATCATCAAGAATCGAGGATGAAGAAAATTTTTCTTGGTTGGAAAGGGAAAGAAGGGAAAAGGGAAGAAGAACCCAAGAAAAGTTGAATCCAACCAAAATAATGGAAATAAGAAGACATCAGAAATATCAAATGTTTCCATTGCCATTAATTTGGGCATTACGCAAAAAAATGTTTGCATGAGAAGTCTACCAAGAAGCCATTAGGAGGAGTAGGAGGTGAAGCATTGGCTTTACAATTCGAATTAGACTTCACCCTAATAACATGAATGCCCAACACTATTATGGAGAGTGTGTGGTACCTTGATTCCAGTTCCTCATTCCATATGATAGGGTGCAATGATTTTTTCAGTGGCCTGAAGGAGAAGGATCTCCATATGCATATCAAAATGGGGGATGATGGGAGTTATAGTGTTATATGAATTTGTATTGTCACCTTTGAGAGGGATAAAACCTCTCCTCTTCACCTAAAAGATATTATATTTGTACCTTGGCTGAAGAATAACCTAATCTCTATAGTATTTTTGGAGGATCGTGACTATGATGTTATTTTCAGTAAAGGGAAATACTTTTTGAGACACATAGATACCAGGAAAGTGAATTAGATCGGGGTTCGAGTAAAGAACCTATACAAAAATGAGGTGGGATATTGCATTGCATTGAGTAGTAAGGCTAAAAAAGTGTAGAGTCATGATGTTGGAGAACTTTGGCATAGGAGATTGGGTCATCTACACTATGTTTCCTTAAAATGTTGAGATTCAACAAGATGATGAACTTAGTGAAAAGAGTCGCCTTCACTAAGTGGGCCCGCAGGCTATTTTTGGCGCAAAGTCTATTTTTAGACTATGTTTATTTTTAGACATGCCAATCATATTCTATGAGTTTCAAGATGATATTTGTGGATGGTTGGTCAAGTTGGAAGAATAGATGGACTTATATTTTTAGACATATTGGGTGGAATCTATTTTTAGATTTCCAGTCTAAAAATAGATATGTCGAATATTATTAGCTCTTAATAATATTTGGACTCTAAACATTATCTTATTCTCTTGGAAAACTTCAGTTAAGTGCACAGATGTGGCACAGAAGCTGACAGAAGGAATTACGCTATTCCCGAGGGTATACTAGAGCTAATGCATGAGGAATTCAGTTAGAACTCATGTGACAGAGTTTGGTGGAGTTATAGAAGTAGTTGGTGGAGTTGTATTTAGTTTAATTTAGTTAGACTCAGTTGAGCTAGTTGTATCTAGTCTAACCGATTGATACACTAGTGAGAGTGGTGTGAATTAATTAGTTAATTAATTCACTAAATAATAACTCATTAATCAACTGAATAATACATCAGTTAACTACAGTGCATGGACAGTTTCAGTGGAGACTAGTGGAGAGGTAGGTGAAAGAGCAAGTGTGACTATCAGTTGTGACTATAGTGATGCATTGATTGCATCCAACACTCAGTGGAGATGCCAATGAGGATTGCACAGTGAAATATTGGTGGATTCTAGTTCATTCAGAGCCATTCTTTAGCAGGGATTGCGCAGTAGAGGCAAGCTAGCAGGTGGTAGAGATCGGTGCATGGATTTGCAAGATCTAGCCTGATTAGTGTGTAGCGATTGTATTGTACTGAGAGCTTGATATGATTAGCTTTGTATGAGGATTGTTACATGATCTCTATGACATATATTATATACATATATTTGGGGTTTTTAGCTTCAGGCTTTCTCGTTAAACAAATGTGTTAATGTGTGTGAATTTTTATGGTTTCATGTGTGCATTGCAATTGATTTAATTTTAGCATGTGATGATCAATAGTGGAATAGATTCTGTATTGTGCATGAAGATAAATAGTGTGTGATCAGGAGAACATTGGATATATAACACATAATTTATATAATTTCTACATGGTATCAGAGCAATATTGATTAGAGCAGATTGCAATTATTGAAGCGGTTGAGTTGTGTGCTAGTGGAATTCGAATTTGCTGCAGTGTTTTCTTGGTGTCGAAGTTGAGAATTCATTGAAATGTCTTTCAACGGATTGTGATTGGAGCATGCCCTTGAGGGCAAATCGAAATATATTGCATGGAAGGACAGGATGGAGGTGGTTCTGGATGATAATGGGTTGAGGGAGTTCGTAGATGCAGAAATTCCAAAACTTTCTTCTAGCAGTGCAGCCGCACTTGACGCATGGCAAAAGAAGACAGAAAAATGTCAAAGGATTCTGTTGGAAGGTGTGAAGGATCACACAGTGTCTAGCCTTCATGGTAAAGCTTCTCCATTCTTGATGTGGAAAGCTTTGACAGACTTGTTCCAAAGCAGAAGCGACCAAAGGAAGTTGGCACTTAAAGACAAGCTTAGGAAAATAAAAATGGAAAAAGGCGACAGTATACCAAAATACCTCACGAAGTTTTTCCACTGCAAGGATGAGATGGGAAGTGTGGGGGTTACTGTAGATGAAGAGGACTTGGTGAGCTTGGATATCCTTGGGCTTCTAAAGAGTTGGCATAGCTACAAGGACTCTGTCAATGGTCGGGAGAAACTACCAGGATGGGAGCGACTTTGGTCAGATCTTGTGCAGGAGGAGATAAGGCGGGGTACCAGGGATGGATATTCATCGAAGAATGAAGATGAAGAAAATTGTGCTTTGGTTTCCAAAGCAAGGAAAAGGAAGGGAAATAAAAATTCTTCTCAATTCGGTGCGAAAGGCAAGAAGCAAGACTTGTCCAAGGTGAAGTGCTTTCACTGTCACCAACACGGACATTATGCCACTAATTGTCCACAGAAGAAGAAAAATAAGCAGGCTTCTGGATCTGTAGTTGGAGAGGCCTTAGCCTCGTAGTTTGAGCTGGATTTTTGGCTGACCGCATGCTTGGTTTCAAGTGTGATGGGATCAATGTGGTTTCTTGACAGTTGTGCATTTTTCCATATGACCGGAGACAAAGATTTGTTCAGTGATTTGGATGAGAAGGATCTTAGAGTGCACATTGACATGGGCGATGATGGTAGATACAGTGCGACTAGTATTGGGACCATTTCCTTTGAGAGGGAGTCTGGTAAAACTTTCATACTGAAGGATGTCATGCATGTTCCAGGATTGAAGAAAAATCTGATCTCTGTGGCGATGTTGGAAGACAACGGTTATGATGTTGTCTTTAGCGAGGGAAAGGCTTTCCTGCGCAGTAAAGCAACTGGTGAAACTCAGAGGATAGGGGTTCGAGTTAAGAACCTTTATCAATTATAGGTAGATGGTTGCACAGCAATGGTAGGAAAAGCAGAAGCAGTGGTGAGCCGGGATGAGGGCGAATTGTGGCACAGGAGATTGGGCCATCTTCACCATGGTGCTTTGAAAATTTTGTAGCAGATTTCTATCAGGCTTCCCAAGGGTACACTTGCGCAGTCAGATCAGTGCAAGGGATGTACTTTGGGAAAATTTGTGAAGACCACTTTTCATGAGAAGGATAGTCGCGCCACAACGATCCTTGAGAGAATTCACACAGATGTGTGTGGACCTTTCTCAGTAGCCTCGACAGCAAAGCATAGGTATTATGTGATATTTTTTGATGACTTTTCTCGTAAGTGCTGGATCTTCTTCATGCAGAAGAAGAGCGAGACATACTCAAAGTTCTGTGAGTTAAATGCACTGGTTGAGAAAGAGTCGAGGAAGCAAGTGAAAGCTCTTAGGAGCAATAATGGTGGTGAATACATCTATGGCGAATTCAAAGAATTTTGTAGTGCAGAAGGAATTTGAAGAGAGCTCATAATGCCTCATAACCCACAGCAGAATGGGGTCGCAGAGAGAAATAATAAAACAATCATGGGTGTTGCACGGGTGATGCTGCATGATCAGGGCCTTCCCATACACTTATGGGCTGAAGCATGCAACACTACAGTTTATGTGAAAAACTGTTGTCCTCATAGAGTACTTGGCGTGAGTACACCCGAAGAGGCATTTTCTGGTAAGAAGCCTGATATTTCTCATTTGAATATTTTTGGCTCACCTCTTTACATTCATGTGACGAAGGATGCTAGGAAGAAGCTAGAGCCGACCGCAGAGGTTGGGATATTTGTGGGGTACACAGAAACACCACAAAATTATCGTGTGTATTTTCAAAATAGTCAGATGACTGTTGTGTGACAGGACATTAAATTTCATGAGGAGAAATCCATGAAGTTGTCGCTTGAGAGGGAACTACACTTGCATGCAGATGAGGAGATACTAGTTCCTAAAGATGAGCCTTAGGATGTGGATCAGCCACAAGAGGAGGTTCATGGAGTGGAATAAACCACTCATGCAACGCCAAACATCAGAGGGCAGAAGCACACTACAGAAGCTGAGCGACTAAATCTTGATGCAGCGCAAAATGTAGGAGCACCTACATCACAGCGCAGACAGAGACAGTCACCTGACCGATTTATTGGATACATGGCTCTAATGAGAAAGTGTATCATGACAGAACCATCTTATTTCGAGGAAGCTATGGAGGATCCCACATGGGTAGATTCCATGGTGGAAGAGTATGTTTCGATTGTCAGAAACAGTGCATGGGAGATTGTTCCAAGGCCAGAAGGGAAATCAATGGTAGGTTTGTGATGGATCTACAAAGTGAAGCAAGTTGCTGACGGGAGCATCGATAAGTACAAGGAAATATTTTTTGCTCGGGACTTCTCACAGATCGAGGGGATTGACTATGAAGAAACCTTTGCACCTGTCGCAAGGTATTCTTCCATACGGACCATCCTTGCTCTCTCAGTGCAGATGGGTTGGCACATTCATTAGATGGATGTGAAGACTGCATTCCTCAACAGAGTCATTGAGGAGAAGGTGTACATAGAGTAGCCTGAAGGATTCGAAAGCTTCAGTAGTGAGTCACATGTGTGCAGGCTCAAAAGAGCGTTGTATGGGCTGAAACAAGCACCTCGTGTTTGGTACACACAGATATATAGTTATTTCACCGGACTTGGTTTCGCCAAGAGTGAGGCAGATCTAAACCTATACCAGATTGTGGTGGAGGGTAAGTTGTTGATCATTGTACTTTATGTAGATGATTTAATACTAACAGGTGATGAACTGTTGATACACTCATGCAAGACAGATCTTGCAAAGGAGTTTAAGATGAAGGACTTGGGCCTCCTTCATTATTTCCTGGGATTGGAAATTTGGCAGCGGAAGAGTGGACTGTTTATGTCTCAAGGCAAATATGCCCGGGAGATACTGGAGAAGTTCAAAATGCAAGGCTGCAAGCCTATCGACACTCCTCTTCCTAGTGGTTGGAGGAAAGAGGATGCTACATCGACAGAGGTAGTGGATGCCACTGTTTATCAATAGTTGATTGGTTCACACATGTATCTAGTCAATACACAACCAGACATATGCTATGCTGTTAACCGGCCTTCACAAGCTATGGTTAAGCCTACCAATCTCTTTTGGAAGGCAGGAAAGCATGTCCTGAGATATCTCAGGGGCACATCGAGATATGGATTGTGGTACAGACAATCGGATGCATTGAAGCTGCATGGCTTCACGGATGCAGATTGGGCAGGGAGCCCAATGGACAGAAAGAGCACATCTAGAGGGATATTCAGTATCAGTTCTACAACAGTTTCTTGGTACAGTAGGAAACAAATATCCATGGCACTCAGTTCAGTGGAGGCCAAGTACATGGTAGCAAGTTTGGTTGCATGCAAGCTTATATGGATGAGGAAGATCCTGGTCGGGTTGTTCGGTTCACACTTAGATCCTACTGTGATATATTGTGATAATTAGAGTTGCGTTAAACTCTCAGTTAATCCAGTATTTCATGATAGATCTAAACGTATTGACATCTGGTACCATCATATCAAAGATTGTGTGCAGCGGAAGATCATGTTACTTTCTTACATTCCCACGGAGGATCAGGATGCAGATATTCTGATGAAGGCAATCTCCAGGAGCAAATTCGAATACCATAGAGATAGGATCGGGGTGGCAGATAATCCCTATCTTGTTGAGAGGGAGTGTTGAGGTTCAACAAGATGATGAGCTTAGTGAAAAGAGTCGCCTTCACTAAGTGGGCCCGCAGGCTATTTTTGGCGCAAAGTCTATTTTTAGACTATGTCTATTTTTAGACATGTCGATCATATTCAATGAGTTGCAGGATGCTATTTGTGGATGGTTGGTCAAGTTGGAAAAATAGATGGACTCCTATTTTTAGACATATTGGGCAAAATCTATTTTTAGATTGCCAGTCTAAAAATAGATATGTCGAATATTATTAGCTCTTAGTAATATTTGGACTCTAAACATTATCTTATTCTCTTGGAGCACTTCAATTAAGTGCACAGATGTGGCACAGGAGCTGACAGAAGGAATTATGCTATTCCTGAGGGTTAAGTGGAGCTATTGCATGGAGACTTCAGTTAGAACTCATGTGACAGAGTTTGGTGGAGTTGTATTTAGTTTAACTCAGTTAGACTCAGTTGAGCTAGTTTTATCTAATCTAACTGATTGATACACTAGTGAGAATGGTGTGAATTAATTAGCTAATTAATTCACTAAATAGTAACTCATTAATCAACTAAAGAATACATCAGTTAACTACAGTGCATGGACAGTTTCAGTGGAGACCAGTGGAGAGGTAGATGAAAAAGCAAGTGTGAGTATTAGTTGTGACTATAGTGATGCATTGATTGCATCCAACACTCAATGGAGATGCCAATGAGGATTGCACAGTGCAAGCTTGGTGGATTCGAGTTCATTCAGAGCCATTCTTCAGTAGGGATTGTGCAGTAGAGGCAGGCTAGCAGGTAGCAGAGATCGGTGCATGGATTTGCAAGATCTAGCCTGATTAGTGTGTAGCGATTGTATTGTATTGAAAGCTTGATAAGATAAGCTTTTTATGAGGATTGTTACATGATCTCTATGAAATATATTATATACAGATAGTTGGGGTTTTTAGCTTCAGGCTTTCCCGTTAAATAGATGTGTTAATGTGTGTGAATTTTTATAGTTTCATGTGTGCATTGCAATTGATTTAATTTCCGCATGTGATGATCAATAGTGGAATAGATTTTGTATTGTGCATGAAGTCAAATAGTGTGTGATCAGGAGAATCTTGGATATATAACACATAATTTATATAATTTCTACATAAAAATAATGCAGCAAATTACCATCGATCTCCCTAAAGGATCCCTTGACCAGCTGGATGTCTGCAAGGGGTGAAAATTGGGGAAATATGTTAAATCAACATTCCATAACCGAGATAACATAGAATATGAAATCTTATATTGAGTCCACTCTGATGTTGTGGAACCTTTCCTACAACTTCCATAGCAAAGTGTAAGTACTATGTTATTTGTATTGATGATTTCTCTAGAAAATATTGGATCTTCTTCATGCGGAAGAAGGATGAATTTTTCTCAAAATTTGTTATTTTCAAGAAATTGGTTTAGAAGGATATTGGAAAGAAGGTGAAGACTCTCATGAACAACAATGGAGGTGAATTTTTTTCACTTTCCTTCAAGGATTTATGTGCCAAAGAAGGTATTAGAAGAAAATTGACAACACCCCATAACCCACAGCAGAATGGGGTAGCTAAAAGGAAGAACAAAAACATATTGGAGCAGCAAGGGCCATGTTGCATGATCAGGGGCTTCCATTACATCTATGGGTGAAGCATGCAACACTGTAGTATACTTACAGAACCAAATTCCTCATAGAATACTTGGTATGATGACACTGAAGGAAGCTTTCTCTAGGAGAAAGCTTGATGTGTCTCATTTCATAATTTTTGGAGCTTCAATTTATTTTCATGTATCCAAGGATTTGAGGAAGAAACTTGAGCCTACAGTAAAGTTGAGAGTTTTTGTAGGATATATTGAAACTCCACACAATTACTGGGTGTATTTACCTTCACTAAGAATGACATTTTTAAGGATATATTTCAAGTTCGATGAGGACAAGGCTATGAGATTATATCTGGAATGAGAATTGTGTATCCCACTGGAGCAAGAGATTATATCTCCAAAGGAGGAGCCTCAGGATGAGGTTTAGGAGGTTGTGGAGTAGCCACATGCAGTGGAGTAGACAGGAGAAAGAGTGGAGGCACCCATTCAACCGGAATATTCCAAAGAGGGGAGAAAGAGAACCAGATAAGTTGATAGATTGTTGCAGAATGCAAGGGAGAATGTGGGAGCCCCCACATCACAACATGGGTAGAGAAATTCAACTGATAGGTACACTGGTTACATGGCTATCATGACACAACTAATTGAGATAGAGGGAAGAATGAGGAGATGGAGAATCACAACAACTAGGTTTTTCAGTACAAGTATCATACTGAAAAAGGGAAACCAACATAGGGTCATATCCTTCAATATTCATGAATTAGGGAATAATATGTTTGGCCAAGGATGATTCAAATACACCTATTTGATCATAAGTAAGACAATACAAGACAAGGTTTCTATTAATATCATCATTGGTATCATAGATAGGGTCCTTGTCTAAATGATGGCTAGTGATTTCCCATTTCCCTTAGCAATATGCAAGTAATATCTAATGTTGACCTACAAGGGATTAATGTGACCATATTCTTCATTGTCCTCAAAGAGTACATCATCAGGAATACTATCATTGAAAAAAGTAGGGTTGGTCTCAACTTAACTTTTTACAAACTCGTCATCTCCATCATCCTCACCATGCTTCTTTTCAAAACCACGCTGATGACTTTATAAATACTTTCATATCATTGTTCTATAAAGGACTCTTACTCTTTCTCATGATGTTCTTCTTCAACTTATACATCATAATTAATGGTCCCCTCCCTTTGGAGAGGTATATCAAAGATTTAACAGGATTCATCCATAGTTTGAAAACTCGGTCCTTTATATGCCAAGAAGTATCCAACAAATATATGGAAACATGGATTGCTTTTGTGCTTGCATGAACTCTTAAACCAATAATTTGTCGAGGTGCAATAGATATAAGAAACCACCATATGAGAATGTCTTTACGAACCACATTGATGTTTGAAGTATACTTGATGAACCTATCCAAATGATCGACTACTTTAGACGGATCCGTATCAAATTGTGGGAATCATCTTGATAGGCCTCCTAAATTGTTATAACTTAAAGCCCTTGTAACCATTCCTCGGCACACTTAACCTTTCATTCTGCACTTAATATTTTATTTTTCAATTATAATATATTATTACGAGGGTTAAGAGATGATTCTCAGATCTTCTATTCCTAATTCATTTAATATGCAGATATTGAGGATATTTGATGCAAATCATGCAAGAGTGCAGCAAGAGAAGAATATGGGGGTTGTCCCCTAATAAAATATAATGAAAACTCGATTGGATAAGGGAAATTTATCACCTCCCTATAGTTGTGAATTCATCAAGGAACTAGATCCTAGTTTTTAGGATTTTAGTATGGAAGAAATCCTTTCTTCAAGGGGGATTCCCCTTAAGAGTTTTCTTGTAAAAATAAGGGGCCTTAATATCCCATTAGGGATTCGAAATTTTGGAGAATATGATCAATAGTAGAGAAAGGATTTTTCCTATAATATTAGTTTGTCATGTTTCATGTATGGTACATTTTTTGATTAATGAAAATCACTCATTTGTTTCTAGTCTAATTTTCCTTTAAGGGACCTCAGTCTCCTTGGTTTAGGGCTTGACCAAGGTGCTCAAACCCCCTTCTCGTATCTTTACTTTCCATGCATTTAGTTTAGTCATGAATTTCTAAAAATCACATCTTTGAAGTATATTCTATTTGTAGGGTTAGTGAATGAGATTATATTTAAGTTTGTTTATGTATCTTGCTTTGATTAATTTATAAATAGTTTCTTTTATGCAATGATACTCTTCTTTTAAAATTCAACTTATCCTTTTTGTTGTTCTGTTTTTTACAGCTAGTAGTTTATCAATCATTCATGCACTTTGATTTTACCATTCAATTATTAATTTTTCTTTCATTTAGATAGTAGTGCTTAATAGGTATAGTTAGTATTGTTTTTGGTGCACTTGGTTCACTTCAAACATCATCCATTCACTCACTATTACCCATTTCATGAAATATGTTAACAAGCTTATTTTTGTCTAGACAAGCTACAAGAAACTATAGATTTGAATATTTGTTGCATGAATTAATCCATTGGAGGTACCTAAGATTGGAAAATATTTATTTATCCTTTTTAAATCCTCCTTTTCCTTATTCAACCATTAGACCACATTCAAAATTCATAAGACTTGTCTCGGTTGTTTCTTGTAAAAAAACAGGGGCATCCTGTAGCAGTACAGATATTGCACTAGCACAACTCCGTATTTGCACCAAAATCTTTTTTATCATTCCTTTTCACTTTAAAACACACATCATACCTCGTAGATGGAGTTTATAAGTTCAGAGACCCATTAGAAACTTCACCCTAGTAGTTGTAGTAAAAAATGCTTGCTTTCAGTAATTAGGGTTTATTATTTGAATGTCTTATTTTAGTTGTAAGTTGATTTATCATGCATCATAGAATAGACTTAATTTTATCCATAATTCTTGAAATGAATTCATTTCCTTTCCTGCAGCTAACATAGGTTTATTTCATGTCATTTACTTTCCTGTAAAATAGAGTAGGTTTATTTCTTGTCATTTACTTTTCTGCAAATAGAGTAGGGTTACCTTATGTCACTTGATTTTATGAAAATAGAATAGGTTTACTTTATTTTGGTTATTTTCTTGCAACTTAGAGTATGTATATTTGTTGTTCCTTATTTCTTTTATAATTTCATGTAGCCTAGATAAAAAAAGTGGTATTTTTACATTTTAGCTTCCGTTCAGTTGCATTAGATCAACCAAAGGAGAATACCTTGCATGTTGAACACACAGTGGTGACCCCTCTTAAGTTTGTATGAACCTTGGGTTGATAATAAAGTTGAGACCCTCATGAGTTTCGATGTTCTTATTGGAATACTGGGGGCCATCAGTTTTTGATGTCGTTTCTTGGCAGGTGTCAAAGTAAGTATTGTTTAATTGTCTAGTTGATTCACTTCCATTCACATCTTTAAAAAAAACACCAAAAATGCATCGACATTTCCATCTAAAAACACACAAAAAAATCATTTTTTCATGCCTTATAGAGTTAGGGATAGTATAGGAAAATTTCTACCTTAAAATTGCACTCCTACAAATAGCTAGGCTTCACCTTCTAACTGTGGGCCTCCCACTCTATCTACAATAGGTATAGAGGCTGTGAAAGAATGAGTCTCAAATTTCTTTTGTTATTTTCTTTAGACAAGGATGTGCATGCACTGAAAATATTTAGTGACTCAAAAATTGCTATAAAATATTTCAATGAATTTAAAATATTCCATATGTACACTCTTGCTCCACTGCTTGAAGAACTAATCCAACTTAAATAGTTTTTTGACTATATCACATGTGCTCATATCTTCAGCGAGTGAAATAATGCAGCAGATTCTTTATACAAAGAAGGTACATCATAGTCACTGGGCATTTGGAAAAATTTTGAAGAGGTGGAAGGCCAAGTCTATGAGTGCTATCATCAACATTTCATTAAGGAAGAGAATTTGGAGGTATAAAACAGGCTCTATGACATCCCCTATGGGTTAATTTCCATTGTAAGAATTGTAAATAATTCTATTGTAATTATATAATTAAAATATTAAAAATGGTTGAGAAAGGGACACATATTCAATTTCTTGAGAATTTGGTTGTTTTAAATTTAGTTATTGGTTGACTAAATGGTGTTAATGGATCTTGTTGTGTTACTAAATTCAGATGTAAAAATGAAGGGCATACCCATGTTTCTTTTGGGCATGACTACAAGAAATAAAGGAACAACAATTAATGAATAATATGGGTCATGATGTGCAAGGAAGTTAGACCATGTATACCCCACAGGAAGAGGACTCCTTCATGGAGGGAGGGATGCTGGCTAGAAAAAATGAGCTCAGATGTTGAAGGAAGGAAGGAAGGGTGTGAACTGAGAAAAAAGGATTCCATTGAAGGATCTTGGGGAAACAAGATGACCACACAAAATTCATACTCGCAGGAAAAGGAAGGGGGACAAGAAAAGAAGAGTTCGAGAGGCTCTTGAGCATCAAGCACATCATTGAGAGGTAGAGAATATTTGAGAACTAAGAAAATTTAGGGAGAAGAGAAGCTCTAAAGATAGTCAGCTAATAATCCCATGGGGCTTGCTGACTAATAATCACAAAGTAATGGTTGTGCCTTACAAAGCTGAAAAATCCAATAGAGGCCTTGCTAGTTGATAACCTTGAAAGGGGGAGGCACACAGGGTTAGTGGGATGATAACACCTTATGATAGTTCCATGGGATTTGGGTTGAAAATACAAGTGGAATATTCCACTAAGTTGCTAGGATGTGCACCCTCATTTCTTCAAAGGTAACATAGTTGATAAATCCTCCATCTCATTTACTATTTATCACTCTCTCCATATATGAATTGAGAATCTATGTGACTAAAACAATAGAGATGTTGGGATGCTATAATATAATTCCCTATGTATAAAAGAAAGCATTCCCTGCCTGATGTGAAATCATTAAATATTTAGTGGGTGAAGCCATTGTGATCTTGAGACACACTATTTTAGCTTATAATATAGGTTTAAAAGTCCTCTAAAAGCACTCCACCTCAAGCTTTGGAATTTGGCTTGGGGGTGACAGTTACAAGTAACAACGGTTGTAGCTTATCTATGGTTGGGTGGAGAGTTAATTTCCCACTCTCAATTTCCAAAACTTGCATAAGATAAGTATCACCTTATGTTGTGCTCATGATTACCATGTTGCCTCTATTATTTACAAAAAAATAATCTCATATAATGATTGAGGAATGTTGGTTCTTGCATTTATCAATTACGTAATTGTTTTGTTGACCATAGGCCTATAATGATGTTAATTTCATGCTCAAGTGTGTGGTTTAACCCTGTGAATTGAATAGGGAATGAGGTATCTCATTTATCTATGGAATGTTAATTTCGGGTAGGAAATTTGAGAAACACATGGTTTCTTGTTGCTTACATGAGTTTATTATTATCCCAAGGTACTTGTTACCCACCACCAGCGGGTGACCCCCATAGGCGAATTTTTCTCCTATATTTATCTTTAGCCGACAACCAGTAGCCCCTTGCAGGCAATATATAGCTCGATGTTCCACCATTATCCACCACTTGAGCTAGCCGTTGTTTTCCTTCTCCCATATATTATGATCATATGTTTTAAGGTGGGCCTTCTAACCCCAAAGGTGTGGCTTTTCATTATGTAATTAGGTTTTTAGGCTTCTTTTCTTGGACACATTTTGACATGGATTAGTGGGGGAATTTGGCAGAAAGAATAGGCTTGGATTGTACTCTTGTTCCCTTGTCCCAACTTGGTGGTTAATCTTGTATCCTAGTCTTGTGGGATCTCCTCTATTGGTTACTAGATTTAGGAGTGACACTACATGGGAAATCCTAACATTGGTTGTGTGGTCTCACTTCCTAATACCATATATCTCACTCCCCACCGCTCATTCTAACCCATTTTCACACTTTTCTCATTTGGGTCCACATTTTTCCTTTGGCTCCACAAGGTGTTAGCCCCCCCTCCCCTTGTCCACAATTTGGGTCGAGCCTGGAACGATGCCCTAGAGGTTGATACAACTAAAAAAAGAAGAAGTTAAAATCACAATTCAGCTACTTACAACAATAAATGTACCACAAAATTAAAAAGATGGTCGGGAAATAAAATTTTAGCATGTGGGCAAGAGACAAACATGAGATCTACCCCTTATAACTATGTCCATCACCCTAGTTCCTATAGCCCCTTTGAGTGTCCCCTACATAATTAAGGAACCCATGATTATCCAAAACCCTGGTGAGCAATGAATTGACCAACCTTAAGGGGGTAATCGCCACTTTATCATACACATCATGCTCTCATCCCCTAGAGAATTGAGCAATTAAAATAAAGAAAATTTAATAAAAGTCAAAAGGCATATGAAAAAGGATGGAAAAACAAAGGTCAGGGTAATTCATCTACCACGATTTCTCCCTCCTATATCCATACACCCAATGTGCGGGCTTCCCTCATTAGAGCTACCCTTGTGCCATGGCATGTGGCCTAGAGCCTTCCTTGTTTCCCCACTCCATTCCACCATCATTTAACTTCACACCTTCCATTTGACGGGTGTACCATGGGCCTATTACTCCATTAGAGGTTAAAACCACCTAATAGGGTCATTTATTAACCTCTCTTGTTGAGCTTGGTTACACTTGTATGCAACTATGAAGTGTCCACTTTTTCCCTTAGTTAGCAAGCTTATCTACTCAATTGTACTAATGGATTGTTGTGTTGGAAGGTGAAGAGATGCATTGGATATTATACAAGATTGTAGATGGGTCTCCATTTGGACTTGGTCTCCCTATACGGGGTCCAATCCCTCCAGAGGATCATAATGCCACTTGTAGGGTGAGCGTTGACAGCCATGGGCCTCCACCACAATAGAGAATTGATTGCCATGCCATGGGATTCTTCATCACCACACATTTCTTGTTAATGCCTCATTCATATAGATATGACGATGTGATTGGACCATGTTACCCAATCGGCCACACTTTTGCACCTGACACTTGGAAATTGATACAGGAGCCAAATGGGATTTGGTCTCATCTGGAGAGACATGAGAGGGCATGCATCATATTCTAATCCTCACTTATGGAGCATTGAATTGTTATTGTGCCACACGATACCCATGATACCATTGATTGTGCCCCACGGCCACTTGGGAGCACCCCTGAATTTTTTACTTGGAAATCAAGGGGTTAACCCCTTGATCATCATTTTTGGGGCCTTCCTCTTCATCATGGAAAATTGACGACTCACCTTGGCCTTAAAATGAGCCTTTTAACGATTACTTTATCATTTCAGCCTCATTAGGAAGACTTATTTAAATATTTCACACATTTGAGCTATTTGGTGGGCTTATCACCAAAGTTATTGTTATTTTTCACATTAGACTATTATTATAGGCTTAATTAGTCCAATTAGGCTAATTCAAACTTATAAAGGTTCATATAAACAAAATACAACGTCATTTGTATTGGTTCATCATTTGGATTGGGATTTCTCTTGTAAAAATAATCCAGACCTATAATTGATTGGAAAAAATGGATGTTTTTTATGCATTTCATTGTTTTGGATTTTTGATATCTTCTCTTGGAGCTTTTATCTAAAAATATGGTGGATGAATATATTTGATTTTCCTTATAAGTATTATTTTGATGTTTTTTATTTACCTTGTTTCATGATTAATGTATGGGATATATTGTCACAATCTTACATGTGCCCTAATAAAATGTGAATTCATAAAAATAATGGGATTTTGAAGTGTTGCATGCATTACATGTTAGACAAATGTGAATGAATGTTCCTAGAAGCTTGTATGAACTTCAATCCTTGAAACTCCATCATTTCTTTCCAATAAAAGTATAAATTCCTCTTGTAGTTGATTTGTTTCCTCATAGGGTTAGTGAATGCTACATAGGACTCCTTGATAGAGTGAAGTTCTTTCATCAAAGCTAATATTGACTCCATTTCTCCCAATTGTCTGGGCACTGGTCCTGATCCTAGTTGATCAACCCTAAATATTATCATTTTATCTCTTTTCAATTTTCTACCCTAACCCTAGAAGATCACTTATGGCATAGTGTAAATTTTTTTATGAGGTGTGTTTATAAAAGAGAGTTAATAGGAAACTGCACTAGTCAGTCCTTTACTTTTCCTCCATATTTGAGGCAATTCCTATGGCTAGTTTAGGAGAAATATTAAGGCCTATTTCCAACATTGATTTCAGCTCTTAGCTTCTTTGGTTAGTGGCATTCCAAAGGTCATTATCTCTCAAAAACTCAGGGGAAGTTAATCATTCTTTGACCTCTCTCATCCTTGCTTGATCTAGGTATATCATTGAAGATCATTCCTCTTGTAATTTTGCAAACCCTGGGCCTCGCTTAGATTCTCATAGGTCTCACTTAAGTTCCTAAACCTTTATATGGTTCTTATATTACATAACCCTAACAGAGGTCTTTCCCATTCCCTTAGGAAGCCTTGATTTAGGAGTATCCCTTGTATTTAGTTTCCTTCCCCCCTATGTGTAGGCATCCTCATAAGCCTTTCTTGGAGAGACATTATCTTTCCTTTTAAGCAACCAAGTCATTATCTAAGTATTTCCTTTGAATAGGCTTTGGAAATCACCTTATACCTTGCTAGTAATCCTATAATTTGAGAAATTTCCCTTATACTAGGACTCCTCTCATCAGTGAAAGTCCATAAAGAGAAGGGGACACTAATTGAGGTGGCAGTGGCTCTTTGTCTCGTTGTTGTTATTTGTTCTAATAGTTGTCCCTTAGATACCCCTCCTAAAACCCCTTCTAGAAAGTGGCAGTGAGGAGGTTGACTGGGTAAATGACGTGGGGAGCACATGGGTGCCATGTGATGGATTGATAGTGTGGTGCTAGAATTTAAGTGGCCATAACTTCTGATTTGGAGGTTGGATCATGACAAAATTTATATTGTTAGAAGTGGATCTATTACCCACCATTAGTGGGTGACCCCATAGGAGAATTTTTCACCTAGATTTTTCTTCAATAGGTGGCCAACATCCTTTGATAGCCATCAGTGCTGATATTTTGTTATTTGATCTCCACTCCTCGATTTATTCATATGTCCCCTTGCATATATATCGAGATCGTATGTTTGAAGGTGGGTCATCCAATCCTAAAGGTATGTCTTTCATTGTGCAATCAGGTGATTTTACTTGTTTTACTTTGGGCACACTTGGGTATGTACTATCGGGTGACATCGAAGGAGGAAGGGTTTTAATTTTAGTATTGTTACCTCACCTTAAATGGGGGGTTAATCCTCAATCATATTCTTGTGGGATCTCCTCTACTGGCTTATAGATTTGGGATGGGCCCTACTTGGGAAACCTCGATTTTGGTAGCACGATCCCATTTTCCCTTTTTATATTTTTCACTCCCCTATACACATTACATACCTTATTTCAGTATCTTCCCTCTTTAGGTACACATGACCACTGGGTTAACAAGGGTCTAGTACTCCCCTTCCCCTTGTCCACATGTCTAGTTCGGGCTTGTAATGTAGCCCTGAAGGTTGATGTAGATAAAAATAAATAAAAGAAGAAAAAGAAGAAGAAGAAGATTAAAAGAAAATCATGGCCATATACAAAAGGAAATAAGACCAAAAAATGAAAAATATGGTTGGGAAAATAAATGTTATTACATAGGAAAAAATCAAACATGAGCTCTACCCATTATTATTACGTCCATCACCCTAGTTCCTAGGGGCCCCCTTAAGTGCCCCAAGCATAATTAAGGAACTCATGAATGTCCAAAACCCTAGTGAGAAATGAAATACCCCAAACTAAGGGGGTAATCACTAGTATATCATACACAACATGCTCTCATCCCCTGAAGCCCTGAGAAACATAATAAAAGAAAAATAAAAAAAGTGAAAAAGGAAAATGAAGAAGGGTGGAAAAAAAAGGATGGGGAAACTCAGGTACCACAATTTCTCCCTCCTACATTCAAACACCCAAATATGTGAACATACCTCATCATTACCACCCTTAAGCTCGTGTAATTTGGCCTTGAGACCCTTGTATCCCAATCCACCTCATAATTATCCACATGACACCTACCACTTAAAGGATGTACCTTGGATATGTATTTCCCTTTAGGGGATGGGAACACCTAATAGGGTAATTTATTAGCCACTCCTACATGGGGAGGTAACACCATTATATGATAAAATCCCCAAATTTGGAATAAAAACCCATTATGAAGTCTCATTTGTGTCCTTGATAACAAGCTTGACTCACTTAGATGCATCAATTAATTATTATACCTAAAGGTGAGGAGGCACATTGGATCTAATACAAGATTGGTTGGTGGTTTCATCATGGGTTGGGAAACTTAACTAAGGTTGCATCCCACCATAGGATCATATTGACACTCGTAGGGGATGCTTGAGAGACATGGGTTTCCATGATGTGACGGAACATTAGCAGCAACACCTTTAGCAGCTTGTTCATTTCCCCACATTATATGTGATATGTTACACTTGGACCAAAATTGCACCCAACCAACTTCACAATATATAAAATGTTTGGTAGTTTATCCAAGGAAAAAATTAAGTTTATCTTGTCCTTGAGACGTGGGAGACAAAGCACCATCTTCAGTTCCCTCATTTGGAGCAGTCTACATGTTTATTTTTCATCAGGAGACCCATGAGGCCAGTACTTGTGCCCCAGAGTCACTTTGGAGCACAACATGATATTTTACTTAGAAATAAAGGGTACATCCACTTTTTTATCATTCATGGAGCTCTCACTCTCATTATGGAACCTTTAGGACTTAACGAGGCCCTCCAGTGACCCTTCTACGCCATGATTTCATCATTTCGGCTCACTTTTGGACTACTTCTTCTTCACTTTATGAGCTAATTGGTGGGATTGTCACCAAGGACCTGTTATTTACAAATTATTTGATAATTGTAGAGGCTATTAGTATAATTCAAGTTAGGTAGAGGGTCATATAAATAGATATCTCTCCCATTGTGAGAGATCATCATCATCTCTTGGATCCATTTTCTTGAATGATTTTGCACTTTTTCTTGGATGACTATTGGAGACTTCTATTGATGCATTTCGATATATTTGGAGGCTGAAATTTTCATTCTTTCTTGGAATCACTTCTTGTTCTATGGATGGATATATCTCTTGTCATATTTTAAGTGTTATTTTGTTGAATATCTCTCTTGTATAATGTCTAATATGTGGAATTGTTGCAATTAATTAATGCTTTTTGGTGTCCTAAGTTTATTGAATATCATTGTAAAAGGTTATTTGATTGGAAATTGTACATGTTACTCATTGTATGGAAATTGATGAATGTTCCTAGTGGATTGGATTCATTCTTCTTCCATGAAAATCCATAAATATTTGGTGGGTAAGTTTTGAAGTGTGTTTTCTAGGGCATGATTCTTTGAGCACCTTAAAGACAATTTGGAAAAAAATTAAAACATCGTAGACTCCATGGCCCAAGGATTATGAACTAATACAAGTAAAATTGGTGGTAAACCTTTCCTTCCCTTTTCTTCCTTCACTCCAGAAATTTTCGGCCCCTTTTCCTAGATAACCAACTATGGTTCCCTACGAAATTCCTTAGATGGGATATTTTTCAAATCTGATTGGACAAGAATCTACGTTGGTGTATCCTCTAGGGATTCCCAAATTTTGGAGGAATTATGATGGCTAGTTTTTTAGAAAACTTGTGCTCTAGATGTGCCTTTGAAAATTGACCTTGAACATCTTCAATGAGGTGGCCTTGTAAATGGTCTTTACACATAGTATTCAAATGGATTCATCATTTTTTACCGTTTCCCTAGGTTATCTTGACCTAGTGAGCACATGGGAGGAACTCATCCCACGATTACTCATAAACTCTAGGTATTATTTAGGCCCTTTCTATGCCTCTCTAGTAAAGTGAAAGCCCTTTCAAGTGACAAATCACCTTGTTAAGCTTCTAGGGAGGTCATATATAAAATTGGAGGTCTTGACCTTAGGCATACTCATCACCATTGAATATCTCTAACCCTAGGTCTAGATCTTCCTTCTAGGTATTTCTCGGAGAAAATTTAGATTATTTTGGAGCATTGCGCCCTAATTGAGTCTCTCCTTGAATAGGCCTTGGGAATAACTTCATATATTATCATTGATCCCATTATTATAAGTGATTTCATTCATACCAGGACTTCTCCCATCGGTGAAAGTTTGTAAAGAGAATGGGACAAAAATTGAGGTGACAGTGTGTCTTTGTCATGTTATTATCATTCACTATATTAGTCGTCCCTTAGTTTCCTCTCCAAATACCTCTGCTAAATTGTGTGGAAACACACTCGATAAGATGAATGCAATGAGGTCATCCATGTCAAGTTTTCAGGAAGTTGAAAAAGATCGAAAAATTTTAAAACCCATTTCCATAATCTTATCTTGGATCTTGGATTATCATATTAACCACTTCCTTATAACTTTTGATTTTGTTGGGGTAGGAGGGGGTATGTTAGAGGCTCACTACTAAAATTCACCTTATTTTTTGCATATCTTTTGAAAATTGTTTTAGTTAGTTGTATAGCTATGATACATGCACATTTTTTTTGTGTCTGATGAAAATGTGATTTTTTATTCCCCTAGGTAGGAACAGTTCCAAATTTATATAGCAAGATTCTGGATGACGGTAGTTTACTAGGATTGCACTGTGTTTCACATTCAAAATGTAATTTCCAATCGCTATGAATGGAAATAATGATTTTTTCCTTGTAAAAAAAAAATATTACTAATTTTTTCATATTTTACATGTGAATGAATTATTCCTAGGGCTTTTAAATGTTCCATGACTAAATGTTTATTGTTTATTGGAGACCATAGTAAAATTTTGCATGCTAAAAATATTTTTCAATAAAACATATAGAAAAACTCCTAGGGTGTGTCTTCTGTATTTAGTTTCTCCCCTTAAATAAAAAAATAGTTAGAATTTTACAAGTGCAAAACTGTCTTTCCCTCTTACTCAAAACGTTTTTTATATTCCCTTAAGAATTTTCTCTACAACTCCATTTTTCTAAGTTATAATAGGCACTGGGAAAGTTTTTGTTGATAAAAAATCATTAAAACTAAAATAGTTTTCCTTATTTATTCTCTCCTAGGCTTTTTAAGGCAAGGAACTAGGGTTTTTCTTGGGCTAAATTTCTTGTAGGGAAAGTTTGGATGCATATTTGTGTATGAAAATCTAGGATTTTCCTCCTTATACATCTCAAATGAAAAATCTAGTGTTTTTTGTGGTGAATCCTCCCCAAACAAGGTTGATGTAATCCCCCTAAATAATTTTATGTGTTAGATACCTAAAGCATATCCAAGGTTCAACTTGGAGCCTAGTAAAAGGTTCAACTTGTTACTCTAACAATCTAATCATTAAATAAACCCTTTCTCTAACTACTACATTTCTAGGTACTCCTTTACTATTTCATATTAACAATCCCTAGCTTGTAGTGGTAATTTTCTAGTCTAGGGTTAGTATATGTGCTCCTTTATAAAGAGGATTTAATCATATTCCATCATTAAGGAATCCCTAGCCCATCTATATCACCTAGAACCCTTGAATTAAATTATCCTTATAGGTGAATACAAGGAAGCCTCCCTTGTGGTGAATATCCACTAAATAGGAGGAGGAAGAGTGTTGATGTGGCAGTATCAATCCTTCCTTATTGTTGCCATAGGGTTTGTCCCTTTCCTTATAAGTCCCCTCATCGGGCTTGCTAAATTTTATGGAAAATATTTAGCACCATTGCCAGGGAGGAGTTGACCCAACCACCTCAAAATCCAAAGCTTAATCTTCTACAAAATCTTGGTGAGAATAAATTTTAAATGACAACATAGATTCTCACCTACTCATTCCAAAATATAAAAAAATTATTTCCCCTAATAGCTCAACTAATGAAGCCATGTCTCCAAGGAAGAAAAGGACTACCCACAAGACGACTACTACTTCCACTTTCCTTACAGTTCCTAAATCTCTTGTGTTTAGGGACCTCTTTGATACTTCATATACCCTTGATACCATGGATTAATGCAACATTCCAACCATTTGATATAAGTGAGTTCCTTGATGCTCCTCATAAATTTGCTAATATATATCAATAATATCTACCCAAGTTCAATGGTATGGATGTTGTTATAGTTGAAAAATATATTCATGAATTTTATTGAGTTGTGAATGGAAAGTTGATAAAATACAAAGACATTGTTATGTTGTTGTTTTCCTTATCCTTGGAAGGAAGTACTCAAGATTGGTACCTAAGTTTAACCGTGGGGAGTCTTAAAAATTGGGACCATTTGCATCAATAATTTGACAAAAGATGGGTTATCGTTAAAGAAGGAATGCCACTCTTGGTGTAGTTCCAATGAGTTAAAAATACTAAAAATTAAATAATTAAGGATTTTACACAACAGTTTGACAAATTTCTTAAATGAGTTCCCCTCCTATATAGACAAATTGATTAAACTGTCCTTAACCAATATGTAGAAGCTCCCTGAACACATGGCCTATGTAAACACCCTCCACCTTAACCTTGGTGAAATATGTTTACTTGCTAATCCAATATTCCTTATAATAGTTAAGGAGATGGGATAATAATAATAATAATAATAATAATAAAATTGCCTTCAGAACTGAAAACAAGTATCACCATACATTCATCTCTTCAAGATGAATATGGTGATATAAAACTTTACCTTGATCTGATCTCTCAATTAGAATTTATGATCCTTTGAATTTCTAACAAACCATAGGGTGTCACATCATTGACCCTGCCATGAGGATAACCTCCCAACACCACATCAAAACTTTTTAATGACTTCCAACCCATTCATTACCTGCTTGGTCCTGGTTCCTTTATCTTAGCTAAACTCTTAGTCCGTTACTCAAATAAAACTCCCATCTCATATCTCTCGGCTAAAAATCTTGACTCAATTCTCTCAGCTAAACATCCAAGCTCATCTCTCTTGGCTAAAACACCTAGTGTGCATTTGCTCTTCCTCTGGGGAATAGTCTTCAGGATATACCTTAAGGAGATAACTCCCAAGGTACATCATGCTTCCACTCATCCCTTTCTATGAAAAGGCATAATCAAAAATTTCAACCTAATGCTTCCACGACAAGGATTCTTGTCAGTCCATGTAGATAAGGTTAATTGGCTAAGGATATAAGGTTAATTCCATGCCTAATCTTTCTGCAACGACACCTGTAGTTGTGGTCTCTCCCATAGCATGTAGATGAATTTTTGGGCCAGAAATTGGGCCATGGGCAACAGGCTCACTCTTGAACCTATTGTTTTTTCGTAATTTTTTTCTCCCTTCCTGTACTGTTGTCATTCATTAAGGAGTTTTATCCTGGCTCGGTTATAATGGTTATAAAAACATATATAATTTCACCCAAGTTCCACTATGACCAATGGAGTCTTCCAAGGCACTCACTAGTAATATCCCTCATGGGTTTATGTCAAAGTTATTCTCTTTGGGTTCACAGTGTTTGTAGCAAAGAACACTGAATAGGGACTCGTAAATTCAAGACAACAACTTATCTATCCAAGTAGGTCTTAAGGTCTCCAATATTTTACCTAGGCCTGACTGATATCAGCATAGACATCTATAGTTCTCATTCAAGGACCAACTAAGTGTTACAAGCATATAAGATCAACCATAAAGTGTATGGTTCCAAAATGACTACAAGGAGATTAGCATTCTCAAATAAATAGGGAATACCTCTTTTAGGTTTGAATCACATTTGAATACAACCAAGAGATTTATGGATATGCACACAATAGATAATATTTTGAACTTGCAAGCACTCCCTTCTTAGGTACATGGAATTCTAGGTGTAGTTTCATCAATGATTATCAATTATATTATAATACATGCTCGGTGATTCTCAAAAATCCTACAATGCTCACATTGTACATTATAGTGCAACCCAACGTCTATGAAATACATACATGTAATTCGGTGCACCTACCTAGGCACTAGCCTTATGGTGGACCAAGAAGAAATTTTTTTGAAGGGTTCCCGGGAAACTTGGCTATTAGCAAGGACTCAAGCATGATTTCACCAGAGAGGATGTCATTCACATTCAACACAATATCATAACAAGTGATTCAAGGATATAAATTGCTTAATAAGAGATGCCAAAGCATACAGATATATTAAACTAAATCCTAAGTAAGATTAAGATGTGCATCACTAAAGGCTCAAAGAGGTCCCTCACATGAGATCACAGATTAATGAGAATAAGGAAGGAGAAAAATCCCTCAACATTGTCACATTGTAAGATCAACAATGTTAATGCAAGTTATCATCAATGTAATCGTCATGTCGTAACTAGAAGCAGTTTTCTTCTAAATATTATTGTAATTGAATCAATATTTGTATAGGTTATTCCAATTCCTTTAAATGTTGCATAATATGTAGTCAAATCGATAACACTAGTAATTCAATCGTGTATTTTCACAATGGCACCATTTCAAACCAAATATATATTTACACATTCATTATTAGAAAACAAACTTAATAAAACACTTATCTTATAAATATTTGGGCAATTGAATATGAGACTACACTCTCCACCCAACCATAGATAGCTACAACCATTTCTCTCTTGTAGTTATCACCCCTAGAGCCAAATTCCAAAGACTGGGGAGTTTGTTTCTCAAGGTTGAAAACACCAAATCTAGTTTCTCCAAGGACTCCAAAGATCCTTTCGCCTCCACCCTCCAACTGAGTGGTAGTTAATGATGCACATGGAATCCAGAGACTCATATTCTCTACCCTTTCACTGAGTTGTAATCAACCAGGTGTAGGGAATCCAGAGACTCGTCATCTCCACTCTTTAGTAGAATCATAGATAAGTACAACCATTTCTCTCTTGTAGTTATCACCCCCGAGCCAGATTCCAAAGACTGAGGGTTTTGTTTCTCAAGGTTGAAAACACCAAATCTGGTTTCTCCAAGGACTCCAAATATCCTTTCGCCTCCACCCTCCAACTAAGAGGTAGTTAATGATGCATAGGGAATCTAGAGACTCATATTCATTGCCCTTCCACTGAATGGTAATTAGCCAGGTGTTTGGAATCCAGAGACTCATCATCTCCACTCTTTAGTAGAATCATGAGCAAAAAAATGCATAGGGAATCCAAAGACTCACCATCTCCACCCTCCAGGACTCAACACCATGGTTCCACCCAACTTAGGTAATCTAAAACCACAACAAATCAAATATATAGCAGGGAAGCCATCCCTTTTTCCTAAGTGTTCTCTTGCATCCTCCTTTTTCCAGGTTTACTTCCCTCTTCTCCCCCCAATTTCCTATGTATCCCATACCTTCATTAATTCTTATCCTTCCTTACATTTTCCAATTCCTCCAAGAAATCATGGACCTCGTCCTTTTCTTGAAATTTCATAAAATTTTGAAATATGAGTCCATTAAAGGCACAAAAACCAAACTTCAATGGTCGTCTAAAATAGTGCAGTTTTCCTATAGCAAGTAAACTGAAAATCCCAAGCAAGTGACCTCCCAAGCGTCTGAAATATGTGTCTTGTAACTCAGACCAAAATTATTTTTATGAAATATTTACATTTCAATATGAGGTTAAGCAATTGAGGTTGTTACAAATCCCTCCCCTTTGGGGGAATCTCTGTTGAAATATGTAACTAGGTTCGGTCTTCATAATGAAATATGTAATCATGAATTTATGTATTTTGTGTAATGAGAAAAGTAAATTTATCATTGTTGATATTGAGACATGGATTTAATGCTCAAGGAAATTTATTTTTATAGTTCAAGCTCCCATTGAGAGCTTCTAGGTAATTTTCATGTATGAAAGGCCAATTTAAGGGATGTTACACATTGTAAGAAATTTTATTTGAGTCATCATAAGAGTCAAAAATACCCTCCAATACCTCATCACAATTTCTCAACAAGTCGGCCATCAAAATAATTTATGGACCTATATAGAAGAAGATGTTGGCCTAGACATGATGACAAGTTGGCTTAATTATATGCGTAATAAGACTATGTAAATAGGACTCAGCCTCACTTGAAGGGACAACAATCATCCACAAAGAAGAAAGAAGTGTGAATAGGAAGCCTCGTGGAAAAGCGAAGAAGAGAAGAAAGTAGATAGAAATCTAGATCTGTTTTGGGCTAGAACATCTCACATGAGCGAATAGGGCTCTAACTACTACAGGAAGACTGAATATTAAAGTCACCATAGAAGTCCAAACTTGGGTGGAAATGGGATCATGTTATAGGTTGAGTTTTTTTAAGAATAAGTATTTCACCAAGAGAAGAATAAAGGCCTAGACGATTCCTCCATGATATTGCTCAAAACATGCAGCCTATGGCTTCTATAGTTAGGTTGAATTTCAGTAAAGAAGTTGCAAGTCTGAAAATAAAGTTTGAAGGAGAAGATGCTACTACTGGAAGGCTAGTTTGACTAAGTTTGACTTTGTGAAAGAAAAACTCATCAAAGGAAAGGAATTGGCTTAGTATTGGATGGGTTTTGGACAAGGGTCTAGGTCTTTTAATTCGTCAACTAAAGATTCTATAAGAAGAAGAATTCTATGGGTTTTCCTTTCAATATTGGAGAGGTTTTGGCCCTGGTTGATCACCTATATCTTGTGTCCTTTGTCGTATTTTTTTATTTTTGGGTAGTTTTTTTATGAAGAATAATGTTAATAATAATTAAGTGCAAGAAGAAGCTAATGAAGTAAAGTAAAAATACATCAGAAAAAATTATCAAGTAAGAGAAATATACTACACTTGTTGCCCCTATTATTTTCAATAATGTCGTCCTCGATGTTCTTACCAGTATGCAAAATAAACACCCTCCAAAATTTTGCTTACTCTTGAATTTTGGAGCCTACTGAGGATCTTGTGATCTATCATTCCATGGTCACTTCATGTTTTTATAATTTTTTTGCAAAGCGTTAAATCTTCTTCTAAGTTTCAAAGTCACTTTCTCACACATGTCCAGTCCTTGATGAATTCATAAGTGCACATATTTCTATGCAAGCTCAGATAGGCATTGTGCAACTCTTGAAGGAAATTCTTGGGTAATCACTAGTGACAGTGACTGTGGAATCCATAAGCATGGTCTATTGTGTAACATGCATTGACATTCAGTGTGCACTCTCCATTGATAGTCTTCTTCACTTTGATTGCAATTGTACTGCTGCTTCGATGAGTTTTTTGAATTGTCACTTTGGTACACCTTTGTTTTCTCAATTGCTGCTTTCACATTCATGACTATCATTTTTTCTTTCTCACACTATAGCAAGTGTCATTTTCATTTTATCTTCACTATGGAATGTGTCACTTTCACTTTATTTAGATTTTGCAAGTGTTGTTTTCACTTTATTTAGCTTTTGTCTCCTTGGCCCCTTGAATTGCGCAACTATGCAATCCTTTAGCCCTCTCACTCTCCTAATTTGCGCATTTCATAGTCATAGTGGTAAATTTTGCCTCATTGTGACCCTCAACTACGTATTTTTGTCTCTTAGGTCCCCAGTGTTGCACATTGCATCGTCACAAACATCAGTACCCTACTCCTGGCCTATGGAGTTGTGTATTGTGTATTCCCTGGTCCTTCCTCCTTGTCCAATACCCATTTCTCGCTCAACCAGTGGCTTTCATGAAGAAGTTTAGACTAGGATATTTCTGGGTTGATGTCATCTTGTCATGAGTGAATTTCATTTGCAACTACTCTACTTTCACATGATAGGATGTTTTTCAGAAAGAAGGAAAAATATGTTATGCCATAATAAACTTTTGAAGCAAGAACCATGAAGAAATAATCAAGCAAGAAGATAAAGGGGCACTAGTTTACGACATGATACCAAATATCAGGACCGCAATAAGACACCATATCATTCAACCCCTTAGAGGGTGAAGATGAAGAACAAAGCAGATATTTCATGAATATGAAGTACTGAACAAATCTCTCATGAAGATTAAAGACAAAACAATAAGAAGAACAACTTGGCATTGCCATCTCATCATGAAGTCCTTATCATCACTGTTAATTTGTGACTTGTACTAGTGTCATCACAATTTCATGTGTGTACATGTGTCTTGCCACGTCATTTGTGGATGCAATGATGTAATTATCAAAAGGAAAGGACAAAATTTAATGTGTGTAAGTCTAATACTCATATGTATATTATGAAAAGTCACATAGTCATGTATGGAAAAACAGTCTTTAGGAAAATTCCAAAAGTTATATAGAAGTTCAAAGGTCACATTATAAGTTCAAGATTCATGAGGGTACCTCAAGAGTCATAGGGGATATGAAAGTTCATTCCTCTTGTTATAAAGGAAAGCTCATAACTCATGCAAATGACTTTTGGGAGGCTTAGAATTTGGGGAGATAACCTTGGATTCCCTAACTTAGCATATGAGAGAAGATCATTCTTTAGAGAAGTGAGAAGTGACTTAAAGTTCCACTATTGGAGCTAGTGGCTCACAATCATAACTGTGTACTTGTATCTTTCACTTAATAACCAAAATCTCATTGATCCAACCCATTTTTGTGTATGTATCGTGGATATTTTAATACTATTCTTTAGATGTTTGTGGTATATATTTTATTCATATGTACTAAGGAAATTGAACTACTTCATTGAATTTGGTACTAATATTGTTGAATGTGTGTTGTATTTTCTTTAATGTTCATTGTGTCTATGCGAACTATTTCGCTAGATAACTAGCGAATATGTTATTTCTCTCGTGTGCCTCTCTTAGGATAGTAATATTATTTTCCTTCTAGGGACTCACTCTTACTTATGTCTCGTGAAAGTTTCCTTTTACACATTGAAATTGGTGTTTCACAATGTCAGCTTACCTATTTATTTCAAAGGTTATGTGCATACTATCTTATGTTATTCATCGTAGCTAAGGAAAAACTTTAAGTTATGTTGGGCAAGAAAATACTTTGGATGGAGCTCGCACTCCAAACAATGTGAGGTCTAATTGGGACTTCACATCAAGAAGACTCCCTTGGTTGATGGATTTCCAACACCTTCAATAGTTGGCGCTAAAAGGAGGGCCATATGACAAGTTGTGCTCATTGATTTTTTTTTTGAAACTCTTATCTTAAATGGCTCAATCCCAAGTAATACTTCCAAGGTGTTTTTCCAATAGATCCATTTGTAAAATTTTAATCCCTGATGAACCTCTTTATCACTTGTCTCAACTGAATTTTGATGGTGAGGGTGATACATCCATAGCTGAGCATATCTTTCAATTTTTCAAGCTTTGTGAATCTTATGAAATCGACTGTGAATATATTTCTTGTGTGTTTTTCTTCCTCGCCCTTTAAGGTCGATTTAACTAATGGTGTCATACCCTACCATCTACTTCCATCCATTCATTTGATAAATTCCTCAAGAAAATTTATCAAGCCTTCAATAAGTATGATTATCGATATGTTCTTAACAGAATTAATAAACTTATAATGGAGCCTAATGAATCAATTGAGGATTTTTCTAATAGATTCCTTCACCTATTTTATGATTTTCCTACAGAATATATGGATTGGAATTTCTTGAAATAAAAATTTGAGCATTTGGTTCAAATATCTTTACATGGTGTGTCTGAACCCCCTGATATTTCTGCTCTCCCAACTTTTGTAAATCATGAGACACCGCTAATTTCAGAGGGGGAACTTACCATTAATTTTGTTCCTTTTCCTCCTTCCTTTTCAATCCCAATGTGGTGCCTCCTTGTGATGATGTTGAAGTTGGTAAATCTAAAAATCTAACTGTTGTTTTGTCTCTTCAATCTTCATCCACTTTCAATGAATCGAATCTGATGGAGCAAACCTTAGAATGGTTTATGGTAAATAATAATCCCTCCACTCTTCAATAAGATGCTACCACTCATAACTCTATTCTTGAATCTGATTTGGATTTTTTTCCTCCTTTGTCATCCCATTCTCATAGCCCCTTTCCCCTTTATCTACTTTATCAATTGCTTCCAAATCCAAGCAGTGATTAGGTGCAAGATAGTCACATTTCACAGATAGAGGAGTATAAGGGTGAAGATTATTTTGATCTTTCTTCTCTTTTTCAAAATCCTCTATGTGAAGATGGTGTTTCTTCATTATTGGTTGATATTGAATCTAGTAATCTTAGTAGTCAATCAAATGAACTCAATTTTCCTAATCAACCCAGATTCTTGGGAAACCAACATTCTAATGATGATGACTTTATTGTTGTACACGACGATGAATGCCCAAGTACATAAACTAATCTTTCAGTTTCTCAATAATATTTTGATTTGAAATATTTACATCTAGAATTTGATCTAGCCAAAGAATATTTTTGTATGGAAACATCCTCTTCAGCTCACTATCCCTTATGCCCTATTGTTTGCAATACATTAACTTGTCAAATATAAGACACATAATGTTCTTCACATTCATCATCTAAAGAGAAAATTTCCGATTTGAAACAGGGAAATGAGGTTATCCATGATGAAGGAGAAGGTAAGGAAATTATCAAATATCCATTCCATTCCTTTTAATTTCCATATTTGCATTAGGAAAATTCTTCATTTCACGTTACTCGTGAGATTTTTCCAGTCTACCCATCCTTAGATGTTCAATTTTAAAAATATTATGACTTGGATAATCTATTTGTTGAAGGTGCACAGTTCGATATAATCAGTGATGTAGATGGTTGTCATCCTAATATTAGTGATGTTGTTGCAATTACTAGTAGTAGTTGTCCACACACCATGCATGATCTGATTCAATCCGTGAAATTCAATTCTATGATCCTTGAAAGTTCTGGGAGTTTTCAAGAATTCGATGCATTTCAACTTTCATTGATGGTTATTTCAGGTTCTTATGAATTTTGTAAGGTCCCCAAACTTATTTAGATTTGTATTTTCTTGCAAAAATATTTTCTTTGCATGGTTTCATTGAACATAAATTCATTCTTGAAAGATCTTTGTTATTTCGGATATAGCTCTTCTAACTTTCAAGATTCATTTTATGATCAGATTCAAGATTTTGTTTTAGTTAGTTCATTTTCATGCAAATCTCTCATATCAAACTTTGGTTTGGAGTGTATGTCTTCCATGAATGCACCATGCTATGAAGCTGGTCATTTTAAAGGCTATCATTGGTTGAAATATTCATGCCTATCAGAAAAATTTGAAAATAATCAGCTCCTAGTTTTTCCCGTGAATGTATAGATGCAAATATTTTTCTTTATGACACAAGATATCCTCTTGAGTGTAAGTGAATACTTGAGTTACTTATTGTATCAAATTCCTCTCCATTCATTTTATCCTGACTGGTGTTGTGTTTGTTATACTGGAAATCCTTTTGAACTCTTTCAATGATTATGGTGTTAGTTCAATTTGCAACTAGTTGCAAGGAAATGGATTTTCACAATAAATGTGTGAGGAGGATGATTCTATTGATCAAATCATTTGTAAATTTTCTCAAACTAATTTATCTTAGTTATTTGTTGATCAAGAATTTGATGCCTTAATCAGTCCATCTAATCATAAATTTGGACCTAGAAACTATCATACAATTTATCATATTCCCACTAGTATATCCAATGATAGTTGTTTCAAACCGATAAGTATTTATGGTTTATCATCGTCCTATTTGAATAATTTTCAAGCAGCTGAGGCACTTCAACCTTCGCTGATGGTTATTTGATATTATTACGATATCTAAAAGTTTTATGAACATGATCAGATCAAGTTTCTATCACAATATTCTCATCTATATTTCATCCCATTAATTGAAAATTTATCTTCTCAAAGTTTTCAGGGTTTTTGAGAGGATCATTTTTAATTTCATGATCCAATCTATGATTTCGTAGAGGCATAGTTCTTAGTGAGCCCTTGTGCTAAAAACAAGCTTTGGTATTTTCTCATGCTTTCTAAGAAAGACTATACAGATGAATATGCATTCACAAGAAGACTTCAAGGTTCATTTCATTACTCTTCTAATAGAAAAGGTAAGGTTTAGGGTTGGTTAAGGATTGCATATCTCTCTGCACCTATAAAATACCTTCTCTCGTTTGTGTAAGATATTGAAGTTATTATCTTTTCCTTTGCACACTATTTTATATATGTTTTAAGTGCTTGTATCTTTGTGTATGCAGGTCAACAGTAGTTATGGTGGCTCCATTGGAAATTCCATTACACTTAGCCCTGACCTTCTAGCTGGTTAGGTTAGGAGTAAGTCTAGTTGCATTCTAGTTCCTTTGCATACTCATCATGCATATGTTATCCATCTAGTCTCTGCATTTATTTTTATTTTTTTCATTCATGTTGTTTTTAGTTTAGTCCTCCATTTTCTTTGTTCTTTTGATCTTGTTTTTTTTTTTTTTCATGTCTTTTTTTTCATGTTTTATTTAACAATAATTTGCATGAAAGATGTTTCTCTTGGCTCAAAAGACAATGTCTTGAAAATTTAAAAGGGAAATTGTGATGATGAACAATGCTTAGTTAATATGGTATCCTCTTATTTGTTTGGGTTTATATATATATTTAAAATTAATGATCTATTAATGTAAAATATGATTCGTTCCAGGCGAAAAGAATTTTTTTGAACTAAAAATCCCATATCTTTATTAAGATCTTCATCCTGACTCATACTTGTATTGAATGGTGTTTCAACTTATCAACTCAACCAAGTAAAGAAGGGAAAGGAGAAAATTTTAAACAAGCATATCAACTTCAGTTATATTTCAAATCCCTTAAGCAAGAAACAAAATATCTTGCAAAATAAATAATATAGGATCACTCTTCCACCTTAAAAATAAATAAGTTCCTTTTCACATTCTATAAGTAACTAAATAAAACGGTGAAGAAGAGAAAGTCATCATGTGCAAAGAGGTGAAGCAAGAAACTTTGCTAGGATACTGAACAAGACTGCTGGAAGCGAAGTGATGCTTGTGTTTCCTTTAGGTGACTCCGACGGGGTACTGAACAGGATCACTGGAAGTGGAGCAACACTAGGGGCCACCTGACCTCCAAAACTGCATAATCTTACCTCCTAGCCAGTCTCTTCTACGAATTGTGCAATCCTAGTATGTATTCTATCTCCTTGGCTCCTTGAGCTGTACAACTATGCAATACTTCCTCTTATCTAGTCTATTCTATGAATTGTACAATCCCAATATGTATTATGTCTCCTTGGCTCCTTGAACTCCACAAATGCGCAATTCTCTATCCCTCTCTCTCTTGAATTACGCATTGCACAATCACAATGGGAAAGTTTTCCTCATTGTTACCCTCTATTGCTAGTCTTGTATCTTGGGTCCCTAGAGTTGCGCATTGTACGGTCACAAGAATCAGTACCTCACTCATGCCCTCTGTAACTGTAGACTACACAATCCCTGAGCCTTCATCCTTATCTAGTACCCATTTCCAGCTTAACTAGTGGTTTTCATGAAGAAGGTTATACTAATATATTTGCAGGCTAATGTCATCTTTTCATGAGTGAATTCATCTACAGGTAATCCAATTTTACATGGCATGACGATGTTTATAAAGGAGGAGAAAGAGACTATGCTAGAAGACACTTGTGAAGCAAGAATCATGAATAAATCATCAGTCAAGAAGATGAAGGGGCACTAATTTACAATAGATGACCAAATATCGGGACCACATGAAGAATCCATGTCATTCAACACCTTGGAGGGTGGAGATGAAGAAAAAATTATATATTATATGAATATGAAGTATTGAATAGACCTCTCATGAATATTAAACACAAGAAGAAGAAAAATTTGGCATTTCCATCTCATCATGAAGAGTCCTTGTCATCATTGTCAAGTTTTGACTTGCACCAGTGTCATACTAATTTCATGTATATCCATGTATCTTACCACATCATTTTTGGATGTAATTATGTATTTATCCAAAGTAAAGGAAAAATTTAATGTGTGGAAGTATGTTAATACCATAAAATTGTGCACTTTAAAAATACACCTAAGGTTGTCCAACAGAATGTGCAAATAAATATTTTATACCTAAAGAAGTTATGGAACTTCTAAAATATTAATTTCTCCAAAGGTTTCCTATGGTAAATTTGTACCGCGCACCATACAGGAATTTTAAATGCACAATTGCATGATTTTTTCTTCGAAATTCACGCGTTCGAGGAAAGATGCGACTCACCAAATTTTGGACCACTTACCACACTTGGAGGATGATTCCCTGACATATGCCAGTCAAGGACAGTTGAATTGGAGTCGCCTTGAAGATATGCATCCCTCAATGGAATCATCTTGTCCTACTATTGAGTCACTATCATTCATGAACCAAGAGAGGGTAGATGGATTCAAAAAATTTATATAAACAAGCCATCGGAGAAGCAAAATCTGAGACAATGTTCTGCTAGCAAAATTGCTATAAGAGTAATGCCACATTTCATTGATGAAGCAGAAGAAGTAAGAGCACTAGCATGTTGGCCATATTTCTTCTAAGAAATACATCATCTTAGTGAGAGTAGAAGAGTCCACCATTGAGAGAGTATTCATAATTATTTTGAGAGAGAGGATAATCTTGCAAATAGAATGAGGAAAGGGAACTCCTTGTTGAGGCTTTTTGAGCACCATAGCTCAAATGATTATCTTCAAGTGTTTAGTATTCATTTATTGTATTCATCTTATACCACCGGCAGTCATAAATGGATCCTTTTTCCATTATTTTTTTGACTTTTTTTCTTCATTAAGAATTAATTTATTTGTTGATCTCTTTGTTTAGTTTATCTTTGTAGATGCATTGTTTTCATTGTTTGCAATGCTTTTTTCATCTAAGACTATCCACTAAGAACACCAACTCTATCTGTGATATTTTGAAGGGAATAACCAACTGCTAAGGGGGTGTTATTTGGTACTCCATTGCCACAAAAACACTAACACGGAATTGGTGACTCCACTTGTTTCTTTTCTTTGTTCTAATAGTTGCATTTGCAGGACCTCATCTTTATATAAACACCTTACAAGGTGCCCAACACCTCTCTGGAGTTTTTGCAAGACCACTTGGACCTGTTATGAGCCCAGAAGCTCAGAACTTCACTATTTATGCTCAATCACACGAATTTTTCTCAGATAGACACGCGCACGTGTATGTGCATAGCTAAACCCACGTGGTTGCTATAAATATAAAAGGTAGCTTATATTTTCTCTTTTCTCGGGTGATTGTAAGCCTTTAGTGAATTGTCTTCACCTCGAAATTTGTTTTACAATCAGTTTATTTTTCCTGGTTGCTTTACTAACCACTATTAGTGGAAAAATTGGATTATTTTTCATTGGTATTTGCAATGCACACATAGCTTAATTAGGGAGAAAATTAAGTGGCCAAATTCCACATATGTTTTTTCAATAATTTTTCTAAGTTTTCTACAAATCAGTTAGCTTAATTAGTAAAGGAGTAAGTGGCCCATCATCCACACATCTTGTTACTAAACAAAGCATTTTTTCCATTTCACTAGTTTTAGGACTAGGGCCAAGTGTCATTACAGAAATTAAGTAATCTATGCTTCCCTTGCGTCTTTTAGGAAAACCTGGGATTGCATATGAACGCTTTCTTAAATAACTTGAGTTTCTCATCTCCCTTTAGACCCATATAGCGTAATAGGAAAAGAAGTAAGCATCCCGTTATCCGCACATTATTTCTTTTTGCAAGGAACATCCAAAAATCATTGTAATTAAGGGAATATTGTAAAGGATCATCGTATATCCACATCTTATCACACTTTGTATGTTCACTTTGCCACACACTAAGCAATCTGGTTTAAGAGGCTATTGTACTTAGCCCACTTTTTCTTACTATCTCACACCCTAAAGAAAATTAAGACTCCTAAAAGAAACCATAACTTGAACCAACTAAATTTACCCATAGGGGCCACAAAATAGTTTATAGTTCAGGTTAGGACCATTGGAGGTAGGCATACCATAAGCAGACATGGTCATGTTACATCTATGAAACATAGAATTTGACTTCTAGGGTGCTTAAAAATCCTTCAATCATCTCACGGAAAATAATACCTGACCATAATAGAGATAAGATTCAGAGGGGGTTCAGATTAGGTTCAGTGTGTGTGGTACTATTTTGGATTGCTTGACCCATATACTGCTCAGTAATGGTAACTGACTACCAATAATCTAGAGACTTGAATTCTCACATGGGACGAAGGTACTTTCGTGTCCAAAATCCAGGGCATCCTTCCCCTATAGGTGGAGGTGTGAGAAGCACTAAAGCCTCATCCATTACCTTGGTCGAATATTTGGCTGCTAAAAAGCGTCGCCAGTTCCTTTGGGATGTTGCCCCAATACGCATCAGAATATATCTTCACAAGGCCTTAATTTGAGAGTGACAAGGACGATTAGGTCTACATAGGACTTTTTATCATACACAAAAACTAAAAGCCATCCTTTATTTGACTTATCACATAGCTTAATTGTTAAAGGAAAATAGCCATTTCATTTTCGATTTGTTTTATGTATGTGATTTTATTGCATTGATCTATATCCCCTTCCCTCAAACACATAAAGTAACACACAAGCTACAAAACCCCATAGGGGACCCCCCGGATCTCGTCTATCTATATTTTTTTTAAACCTCCCCCATTACCAGGAGGAGTGTCAGGCCTCCTGCCATTTAGGCATAAAAGATGTCATGCAACTACCATTATAGGATCTTACTTTATCAGTGCAACCCTGCTCGGGACCCCTCCCCATCAAATCACACCTTTCACGACCCTGCAAGGGTCCCCACATGTTACCCCTTTGGGGAGCTCACATACTACTCTTCCGAAAATTCCACATGACACCCATCAAGGTGGTTCTCCTCACACTTCCCCACAGAGGAACCTTTTACATAGAGTTGTTCAAAATCATTTTTTAATGACGAACAACTTTCATGTCCCATTTTTAGCTTCCTTAAATCTACCCAATTTAATCTAGTTAACTAATGATCCTATAGCACATGGCCCTAATTGGCCACCCATGCCTACGAAATTACCTTCTAATGTTCCTAAATTTGAAGGAAAACAAGGAGAATATCCTGGAAATCATGTCATGACCTTTCACTTGTGGTGTTCCTCTAATAGAATCACAAAATATACTATTCGTCTACATTTTTTTCAACGCACCCTTATGGGGGGCCGCGATGAAATGGTACATAGGTCAACCATTTGGGGCACATGGATACTTTGGCTCCATATCCATCAATTTCCTCACATTATTCCAACTCCTAGTCTGACAAGACTCAGGCCTAGAACTCCTTAATCACTTCAAGAAAACAATCTCTATACACATATCGAACCATATCCATGAATGTCGGAAATTCTAAAGTTTTTGTAAATCTAAGCTTGAGGCCAAACTCCTCCTCAGTCTCTTTCTGAGATATCTTACTTCAAAAATATTGGAAGACATGGTTAATTCAAACCCACAAAGTGTAGAATAATCCATCTGTAAATCTAAACAATTAGAGCTTATCTACACTCAGTATGGATACCTCTATCATATACTTCCATATTCCCCTTGCTCGTAAGGCTTTAAACAGGAGACACCAGGCACATCCAATGTTTTTGACGGATTGAGAGGGTCCATAACCTTAAACCAACCCAACAACACCTACCAGTATCCTAGATACTCATTCAGTAACCCAGCATTTTACGCTATGCAAACTGCACCACTAAGATATTATTCCAGTCCATCCATACCAATTCCAAATAAACTTAATAGTGTTAACAAATATCAGCCCCTAAATGGAGGACCACATCTTCCTCTGCAAGAAAACCAATACTCCTCGAGGAAAATGGACGTAATTTCCCCTTCCAAGAATCAATATACCAATCAGGGGCAATGAAATCAATATTCTTATTTCCCCACACAACAACAGAGTAATCCACTAGCACAAAATAACGCAGGGGTTAATCTAGTGTAACCCTCCCATACTCAACAACAGTCGTCATTTAACCAAGTGAATACAAAAAATCCACCTAATGTTTCTAAGAAAAAACCAAAGGGAGAATGGAGCCAGGTGAGAAGCAACCAATAACGCCCCCAGAAAATGTCGATTGGGGGAAACCCTAACCAGAATCAAAACCATGAACATACCAATAGTAACTCGCAAAAGTAAAACAAGAACACATGTCTAAGGACAAATCATTATTGCACCATTTTTGGGGAATATGGTCATTACACCACCATTGTCCTCAACTCTCTGAATTAAAAAGGATTCAGGATAATAGCATATGTGGAGGGAAAAAAAAACAAACTACGGTAATGCAAGACCCTTTCCCCTATCAAGGAGTGGTTAATACTAAAAAACAACAATCGCCCCAGCAAAATCCTTCTAGAAGGAACCCCCATAATAATTCTAACTATGACATTTACATGGAAAGGGAAGATATTCTCCTACAAATGTGAAATAAAAAATAAGAAGATCCCCCATAAACCAATCCATCCCCCTCAACCACAACAATTCCTCGGATTCCTATAGAACCTATGTCAAAAATGGTCAATGGGCCCTTATGAAGAACATGACATAATTCGAAGGTTTCTCATAGCTACAGCATAGTTGATGACTTGGCTCAATCTCCTTTAGCTATGTTAGCATTAGAATTCCCGTAATCATGCCCGGCCTAACAGAAATCCCTACTTTTCGCATTAAGCACAATATATCCTTCTGATTCTCAATTAATGGTTTTTGATATGGATAAATTTGGCCCATGACTCTCCCTAGTCACCTTCAAAATCCTGGCCTCAATCCAGAACATTACCATCCATCATTGCATCATTGATGAAGGATCATCCACATGTATCATGTCCAAAATAGTTTGGTAGAAACTAGCATATTTGGAACTAAACCATATGAAATTATGCTCAGAGCATATGACAGGCGTCCTTCTGCCCCCATAGGTCTGTACCAAGACATACCAGTACATCTCAAAATAAAAATGGTTCTTATTAACATCGAAGTCTTGGACGCACAGTTGGATTACAACATCCTTCTTGGTCGGATGTATATGTATGCAATGACTATAGTGGAAACCTTCATATTCAAGTTAGTGATGTTCCACCATGAAGGGAAAGTTGTTACATTTGACCAGCTCACGTATTATGAGAAGATGACAGTAATCGCCATTGATGGCATCCTACCATGCGCAATATATTCTCTAGAGTTGATTGCAACGTATATTCAGTGTAGTCCCAGATAGTTCAAACCATTCACTCTCCTCGGTACATACCCTGGAGAACCCCCTTTGTTGTTGGAAGATGTTTCAGAAACCACATGAGCTTTGGTGTGCATGATGATTTCATCAAACACCGAACCGATTCATGAACCTGTTGAAAATTCAATAAGAAATGTGTGTCTAATTTAATTTTCTCTTAATTAAATTGGACAATAAATTGTAATCTTATCTCATAATCACTTGTAATAGTTAACTGAGTGTGATAAACTCAGTTAGCTCATGAATTTCGAGTTGAGGGTTGTTGGTGAGGCATGCAGAGTGATACTAGTTTTTTTTTAGTCTAAGTTGCAGTTAGTGCATTAGTTTAATGCATGAGAAATCAATTAACTCAATTAATTGAGTTAAAATCAGTTTAACTATCTGTAACTGATTGTTGCACTAGTGAGAGGTCAAGTGAATTAAATCAGATTTAATTCACATGCAGTGATATGTCAAGTAAATGATAATATATTATTAATAGCTAAATGCATGTCAGTTCTGATGAAGACCCAGTTGATACAAAGGTTAAAGGGATGTTAAATATCATTTGTATTATTAGAAAATTTCTCTCATGCAATAATACACCCATAGGATTTCCCATGAGAATTGCACAGTTTTGGAAGGCTGAAATTCCTAAAGAATAGGGATTTAATTCCACATGAATTCCGCAAGCAAGGAAGGCTAAGAAGAGGCTAAAAATTGGCTAAGTGTTAGTCAATTTTGTCTGGATCAGTATGAGATAGTTGTGAGAGTGCAACAAACTCTTGTGAGAAGGGTGCATTGTAATTGTTTCATGATTCCTTGGTGAATATACAATAGAAGATAGAGGGGTTTTGAGCCCTGGGAAAATATCTATGTTGTGGATTGATTTGCTTCTTTCTTTTACTTGTTGTGATTTGCGATCATGTTTATTTTCCACAATAAATTTGTAGAAAGATTCAGTATCTTGCTTTAGCATATCACATGATCGGATTGAATCCATTGGTATATATATTGTTTGTATAATTTCTACATGGTATCAGAGCATAGGAAATCACTATAATGGAGAATAAATTTATTTTTTTATGAATATTATTTGAATTTGCAAAAATATTCTTTGGTGCAATAGGCGGATCAAGATGGCTTTCGATGGCTTCAGATTGGAATATGCACTCGAGGGAAGTTCTAGCTATATTGTAAGGAAAGACATAATGGAGGTAGTTCTGGAGGACAATGGGTTGAAATAATTCATTAATAATGATACTCCCAAGCCTGCAGTAGCAGACGCCCACAAAATAAGGTTGCAAATGCAAGGAGGATATTATTAGAGGGAGTTTGAGACGACAATGTCTTGAGTCTCCATGGAAAAGAAACTCCATATGCAATGTGGAAGGCCTTGACAATTTTTTTTCAGAGTAGCAGTGACCACAGAAAATTAGCACTGAAGGACAAGCTCAGGAAAATCAAAATGGAGAAAGGCGACACTATTCCAAAATATTTGACCAAGTTCATCCAATGTCAAGATGAGCTTGGGAGTGTCAGGATTACTATAGAAAATGATGACTTGGTGAGCCTATATTTGAAAAAAGAATTTAGTTTCAGTTTCTATGTTGGAGGATAGAGGATATGATGTAGTTTTTAGTGAAGGGAGAGCATTCCTTCGTCACAAAGCCATAGGAAAAGTCAAGAATATTGGGATTCATGTGAATAATATCTAAAAACTTGATGTAGATGGTGTTTAGTCAATTTAATGTCTTAAATTGTTATCATAAATTATCGACCGAGGTTAGTAATCTGATGAAGTGTGGTGCACTGTATATGCTTAGATGCCCTTCTTTATTACTTCGTTGTGTATTTTTATATATTTTTTTTGGGGGTTTGTATTTTATGCCTAATGTTAAGAACTAAAATTGATCTAAGGAACGAAATCTAAGCTTTTAAATGAAGTATTTGAATGCTAAGAAACAACTAAATCTGAAAGAAATTTAATGATGAAAACTTAATCTTTAAGAAGGAAGAAAAGGAAATTTTATTTTTTCTCTAAGAAAATAAATTGATTTACAAATTACTCTTAATGAAATGAATGAAATGTAAAATCTAAAAGAAGGAAGAAAAATAAATGTTATTTAACTAATCTATTTTGCATAAAAATAAATCAGTCTTTGGATGGTTAAAATCTAAGCTATGTTAGACTACTCTATGCTGGCAAAACATCTATGGAAAACATATAATTGAACTTATTCTACCTTTAAACAAATCATCATTCTAAATTCTATTGAACTCTGAATTATGTTCTATTTATCAAAAATAAATCTATATTCTATCTATCAATTGAAAATACTAATTTTATGAAAATGAAGCATTTGATCTACTTTTTAAATCTATCTAAAATGATCAAAGTATAATTCTAATCTAACTCTATATTAGTTTTAAATCTATCTAAGAATGATCAAAATATAACTCTAATCTAACTCTGTTCTACATTCCATAGAACGAAAGCATAAAATATATTACTATGAAATTGAACTGGTTGTACTAATTGAATTCAAATTTAAATAAGGCAAGCTAAGAATGATAGAGTATCTATTGCACAAAATAAAATGTCTAATCTAAACCATATGGTTGTTGTGTATTCAAATGCAAGAATCGATTTCAATTGGAAGCTGACAGAGTCACGATCATGAAATAATTCAGCAGAGCATAAGATCTAACAATCAACTGTGCGTAAATGTAAACAACTGATTCATAAAACATTTAGGAACTAATTGACATGAAATTAAACTATGAAACGATGAGAAATTAAATTACGAATAGAATAGAATTTAAACTACAAAATGATGAGAATTTAAGCTATGAAATGACAATAAATTAAACTACTAAATGACTATAAAAACCTCCTTTCCATGTAGGGTCCCTATGCAATAGAATGAGTGTGAATCTACTTAAGTTATCTGCACATCAATGGTTTGGAACTAGTCTTCTTCATTAACAAAACATAGTTTAAAAATGTATCACAGGATTATCACAAAATAAATCTTATTCCTGGTTTTAAGTGGCAAGTATTTATACAAGTTTTTAAATTAACTTTCTGAGACAATTTCGCCCATGGAAAGAAAAATAAAGCTAAGACTAGAATTCTATTAAGAAGCAAAGTCTTCATGGCTCTTTCTCGATTTGCTACGTAAGAGAAAATCAAGAATCTTCGTCCGTTAATCTCATTCCTTCTCTTGACTTATCTTTGACCATGAGTGTAGGCATGATCCTTCTCAAAGTGAACAGGTAAGTAGGATACAATCCATACATGGACCATTTCAAAGCTACCCATATGACTTGCTTCTTCATTTTCTTCTCGAAACCTGTCAAACAATAACAGTGGCTACAAAAACAAAGGTTAGCTGTAGAAATGCACGAATTATGTAGCTAATTACAGAAATTCATCTAAATAATATTAAGAAACATTATAATATAAAATAGATATCATATAAATGCCTTCTCAGATGTAAAATATGTCAATTATCACTAATTGAGTTTATGGATTTTGCGAAAAGGAAGAAAAGATGGTGGAAAAAGATGTCAAAATGGGAACAGTTTTGAGGTTCAACATACCCCCACTAAGAGACCATTGCATGTCCTCGTGCAATTTCAAAAATTGTGAGCCTTCACCTTTTACTGCATTTGTTCTGATACCTCTGCCAGTACATCCAAATTCCTCTTCTTTCCTTTCTTTGAGATGATTTCCATTCTTGGTTTCTTCATGAGGAGTTTGTACTTTAAACTGATGACTTTTTTGTTTAGGTAGCCATTCATTTTCTTCAGTTTCTTGTTCTTTTTACACCATAGCCCTAGATGTAGAATAGTATTGTCATTGATGACCTTTTCTAAGTGGTTTTGTTCCTTCTTAGATTCATTTTCTTGCTTGATGTGTCTGTTCAGTATCTCTAGTTCATATATTTCTTGCTTCAAAGTGTTCACTAGAGGTTCTTGTGGACTTGTAGGTTGCTTTTCAACACTTGGATTTCCTTCTGCATGTATCTTTTCTAAGGAGTCAATGTAGTCATAAATTTCTTGTTGCGCCGGGTCAATTTCTGGGGTCCTTCTACTTGGACTATGTATAGGAGAGGTAGTAATAGGCGACGTTACTTGGGGCACTTCATCTAAATCAACAAACTTTGATTCCTATGGGGATGTCTTCTTCAAGGGTTTACGAAGTCTGGAACTTCTCCTTGGCTATGAAGGGATTAATATTTTTGAGTTTATAACTTTTCCCTTTTCCTTTACATTACCTCTCTTTTTGTAACCACATTGTTTCTTATTATTTATAAATTATGCAATGGTGGTTTCTTATTCTTCTTGTGGTTTAGGTGAGGATTTGTCTTCAATGTAGGTATCAACCTTTATCCTCCTGCTTCTTTTAGTCTTATCATTTTTAGGTTGTTCTTGTGCTTCTTCTTGAAAATGATTCCTCATTAGGAAACTTTCCCAGGAGTCTCCTATACTCTTTAAATGAAATTCAATGAGTATCTTTATCAGTCCATGATGATACATGATATTATCTATGGATTGGATTATTTTTTGCACCATTTCTAACATTTTATTTAAGATATTCAATAGGAAGTATGGGAGGTGTATTTCTTCGTCCTCTAGGAAATTCATTAACAGTCTGGCATGGTAGACAAACATACAACCAAATCTACCCTCGCAAGTAACAAATTTTTGAATAATTAACAGCATGTTCCTCCATTTGTTTTTAAGTGACACACTGGGAATTCCATTCTTAAAAATAGTAGTGTCCATACTTGTATTTTTCATAAAAATATTCCATTCTTCTCCATGAATTTCCCTGTCCTTGAACCATCTTTCACCAGTTTTCGGAAGTTTCGTGGCTTCTGCTATGAAGGAATCTGTCACCTAAAACTTTATGTCTCCAGTTTCTACCTTTGCCCTATCGAAGGCCCTTGCAAAGGATTTGGTGACCTCTTTGTGGAACCCATCGAACTTCTCTATGAACTGGAGCCGTCATACCTTCTGTGGCATTTCCTGCATCAGTGAATAACCGTCCATAAATTTTCCTCCCACAGGCTTGGTTCTTACTATTAAACCCATGTCTCTGTTGTAAGGAGCTTTTTCCTTCAGAACTTTTCCTCTTCACGTGGATTGAGGGTTTGGCTTTGAGTTAAGAATGTAAAAAGGAGATTGTAGAGACGTGTAGGTAAAATATATATTCAGGCGAGGGTTTAGGAACGTGAGTAAGTGGGTTACAGAATGAGATGTAACTGTTAATCATTGATGGATGAAATCGGTCTTGATCATTATGGGATATGATATGGATGAAGTGGCGAATTATGGGTTTTTGGTGTGAACTGAGTACAATCAATTTTAATAATGACAATTTGAGGTGGCAACATATGATCATCTAAATTATATACACTAATGTTTTTGAACCTTATTATTTAAAAAAAAATTGTAACATACCTTGGAACTAACCTTTGTTGATCTTCTTTCTGTCTTGATTCCTCAGATGTCTTTTTAGCATGATCTTCAATGGAATCTTCAATTGCTTCTGTTCAGTATGTCCTGCTTGAATAGGCTGCAAAATTGTAGCAGAGTTGCAGAATGTGATGTCAACTGCAGAATTGTAGCAATTATGTAGCTAATCTTTTATTGCTTTTGAAAAAGAAAGGGAACAAAGAATTTGGGATTTTTATAATGGGAGAAAATATAAGATGTTAGAAATGAGCTCTGATTTTCCCCTTGTATTTTATGTATAAGGATGCCAATCATTGATCGGTTTTCATACTTATACAATTATTTTTTATTTCATTTTTTTTTTTGAATAATATATATATATATATATATATATATAGAATTTATTTATTTATTTATTTATTAGATATGAAAAGTAAAAAGAAGACTATGTTGGGGAAGAAGAAGGATTCTCTTCACCAACTTCATATCAGCATTGTCTTGAAAACTTTTGATAAATTCCTCCTTTGTAATTGGTTTTTGATAGACATTTAGTCGATTTCCATTCACAAGAAGAGGTACCTTTTCCTCATCAATTGTCCTTATCCTGAATGCCCCATTGTCAAATACTTTTTCGATCTCATAAGGCCCAAGTAAATGAGTCTAAAATTTTCCTTAGAATTCTTTGAACTTTGAATCTAATAAAAAGGCCCAATCTCCTGCTTTAAATTTTCTTTCTTTTATGTATTTATCATGACATCTGGACCTTTGTTGCTGAACTAGGCTGGTCTTTTGAACTGCCTCTTGCATGATCTCATCAAGCTCATTGAGTTGCTCCATTCTGTGCTTTTGGGCTTCTGATAAATCAAGTCCCAATATGACTATTGTCTTGAAGGTTTTGATCTGGAATTATATTGGAAACAAGACTTGCTTCCCATAAACAAGTTCATAAGGAGTATGTCATGTTGTAGTCCTCCATGTAGTCTATTAGGCCTATAAGGCTTCAAAAAGTCTATCTTCCCAATCCTTCCTATGTAGATGTACAGTCTTTGTGAGGATTGCTTCGATCACTTTATTGGTGGACTTCACTTGTCCATTTTCCTGTGGATGATATGGATTATACTTTCTATGTTTGATCTTATATTCCTACACAATCTTCTGCACCATCCTGTATGTAAACTGAGATCCCTAATCTGTCACAATTTCCCTGTTTTGTTTTGATGGTGGATTGATTGGTCCAACAAAATCCAAAGCCAATTTTTCAAATGGTTCAATGAGTACGTGAGGTTGTAAGGGCATTTCATCTGTAGGAATAGGTTTCCCCATTCCTTAACAACTATCACACCTTTTTACATATTCCTTGGCATATTTAAAGATGGATGGCCAATAATATCCTAAATGAAGGATTTTATAAGCAACCCTCTTATCAAAAAAGTGTCCACCACAGGGTTCATCATGGCATGCCTTCATAATTTCAGGTATTTCATCTTCTCGTACACATCTTATGATGATGATATCTAGACCTGTTTTATACAATTCATCATTTACCCATGAATATAATTCACTTGTTTGAATTATTTTTCTCTTTTCTCTTGGAAACAAGTATGCTGGCAATTTTCCAGTAGTTAAGTAGTTAGAAATGTCTGCAAACCATGGATATTTAGTAGATATTGAAAAAAGATATTCATCAGGAAAATTATCCTCGACTAGAGTATCATTATTGTTGTTTTGAATTCTAGACAATAAATCAACAATTGTGTTTTGTTTTCCAGGTCGGTCTCGAATGGTGATGTTAAATTCTTCCAGGAGTAATAACCATCTTGTGATTCTGCCATTAGTGATTGATTTATTCATTAAATACCTAATTGCGGAATTATATGTGTGAATAAAGGTTTCATAGTCAGTGATGTAATGTCTAAACTTGTTAATAGCATGGACAACAGCTAGAAACTCTTCTTCAGTAACAGTGTAATTTAACTCAACAGGATTAAAATTTTTTCTTTTGTAGTAGATGGCATAGGGGGTCAAATATTTTTGTCCTAATATAACTCCCAGAGCTGTATCTGAAGAATTTGTTGAGATATGACAAGGTATTTTTCAATTTGGTCCTCTTAAGATAGGTGCCTCAGATATTTTTTCTTTTAAAGTTTCAAATGCCAATTGGAAATCAGGATTCCAACTAAATTCAAAATCTTTGGTAATAAATTTGAAGAGTGGAGATGCAATTTTCATGAAGTTTTCTATAAATCTTCTCTAGTACCCTATAAACCTAAGAAAACTTCTAACATCCTTTTGATAATTTGGAATTGATAATTTGGAGATGACTTCAACTTTAGATGAGTCTACTTTAATTCCATCCCCTGAAATGTGATGTTCTAAAACAATTCCTTCAGTAAACATCATAAATAATTTTACATGACTTAGTGAAATATTTTCTTCTTTACATCCTTTAAGAACTTTTTCCAAATTTTCAAGAGTCTATTCAAAAGAATTTTCATAAACTATAAAATCATCCATATACACTTCCACACAATCATTTATTAGATCAGAGAAAATTCCTAGTACTGCTCTTTGGAATGTTGCAGGTGCATTGCACAATCCAAAAGGAAGTACCCAGTAAGCAAAGGTTCCCCATGGACAGGTGAATGTGGTTTTGTCTTGGTCTTTAGGTGCTACATGAATTTGATTGTAACCACTAAAACCATCCAAGAATGAGAGATATTTATTCCCTACTAATGTATCCAAAACTTGATCTATGAAAGGAAATGGGAAATGATATTTTATATTAGCCTTATTCAATTCTTGATAATCAATGCATACCCTCCATTTACCATTCTTTTTAGGGACAATCACCAAGGGAGAAACCCACTGACTGTCTGAAATTGGATAAATGAAGTTTACATTCAACAATTTTTTCAATTCTTCTTTTACAATTTCCCTAATATTTGGATTCATCCTTCTTTGAGGTTGTCTGATAGGCCTAGATTTTTCCTCAATATAAATATGATGTATGCAAGTCTCAGGATTAATTCCCTTCATGTCAGTGTCCTCCCATGCATATGCAGAAGAATGTTTTTGCAATGTTTTGATTAACTCTTCTTGTTGGAATTTATCCAAGTTTTTTTTTTATGTTTAAAGAATTTCTTGGAAATATTTCAACTACATAGTTACCACATTCTTCCATACAATATAAAGACATCTGTGTGGATGAAAAGTATTCAATATTACACTATTCTTGAAAATGATGATCTTATTCACATTGTGAATATGTTTCAAAATTTTCTATTGAATTTAAAATTTTACTTTCTTCACTAATATGAGAAATAGTAAAGAGAGGTTGTATATCATTGTCATCATCCATCCATTCTTCATTTTCTATTTTTGTAATTATTTTTGTTGGAGGATATAGAGTGAATTTCTTTGTTGAATTACCATTAGAAATAAACATATCACCAGATCCACAACTAATGAAATCATCAAATGTAGATAACCAAGGTCTTCCTAATATCAATGGATTTCCCCCTAGGTTTGTCTTGGGAGTTAAGATCATAAAGTCAGTTGGATATTCCCAAGAGTCTAAGGACACATAAATGTCTTATAATACACCATCTGGCTTGATTACTGATATGTCTACTAATTTCTATAATGTTGGTGTATAATGAAGGTTTGGAAGCATAATTTGTTCCATGGTTTGTTTTCTCATGATGTTTATGGCTGCTCCTAAGTAAATCGATGTATTTGGAATCTCAATACCATTGATGTGTTTTTTTACAACTGAACTTCCTGGATCCAAATATTTTTTTATGGCTATTTTTCCCAGCATAATGTCAGTAAATTTTCCTACTAACTGAATCCTTTTTACTTCTTTTGTTTTTCTTCCTTGAGTTTTTTATGCTCAAATCTCTTATTGTTTTAGCTAGGATAGGAATCTCTTTAATGGATTGTAAAAAAGGGATTTTGATACATACATTTTCAATTCATCTAGAAAATCATAGTTAGGCAACAAAATTCATTTTTCTACCCCTCTATCGATTTGTAATCTTTCAGGGAAAGGAGGGTTAGAAAGAGATGTTGAAGGTTGCTCTATGATAGGAGTTGAGTTTATTGGATTTTCTTGTTTTTTATTTTGATGAAGGGATGTCCCTTCTCCAGAATTTTTATTTTGCTGTAGATAAATTTCTTCATCAAGATCATATTTTTCTTGAATGACAACAGAGGGATTTTTCCTTTCTAATATCCTACCAAATCCAAGATGGACATTGTTAAGATCTACTGGAGTAATCATATAAGTTGGAAAATTATGTGCTTCTATGTTATAAGAAGATTGAGCATTTTTATTATTTGGGTTTGGTAATGGCTGGGCAGGTAGTTGATTTTGCCTTTGTGGAAATGGTAATGAAAGTTGTGGGTTATGATTTTGGATTTGAGGTTATTGATTATGCTGTGGAAAATTTTGGGGAGGATAGTCTGGATAGGATTGTGGATATTGGTGATATTGAGAATATATTCCATAAGGATTTTTCATTCCTTGTGTCCAAGGTTGAGGCTGGGACCAAGGTTGCTACCATGGTCTTCTAGAGACAAAACAAAGAGGTTCTATTGGATGTGGAGCTACTTCTTCTTGGAAAACAGACTTAAGACCTGGTATAAAGGGACATTTTTTGTTTCATTGTTTTATGCACAAATAACATGGGTCTCTATGACTTTTAAATCAAGAGGACATTCTCTTAAGGCATGTTTATTTTTGCATTTAGGACATAAAATAGTTAAGGCATCAGTTGCAGCTTTCTGCTTGTTTTGTAATTTTAGGGTGTATATTTTTTCACTAAGACTCCCTAAGATATTTATTTTAAATTTATCAAGAATATTTTCAATTTCTGGCCTTCTTATTGTTCCAGTTGTAGATTTATTCACTCTGAAGAGAATAGGATCTCTTGCATTTTTCCTGGTTCTCGATTTTCCTCTTGAAAGATGAATGCATAGCTCAACAATTTCAGGTAATTTTAGTTGAGATATGTCTCCCTTTCCCATCATGTTAAGAATTCTATCCATTCATCTCTGATGGATTTCAACAAGAGATATTTTAAAGTATCTTGATATAAGTTTTCCATTTTAGATCTTTTTATATTGTAATTGAATCTCTCAATCAAGTCTTCCAAGTTTTCATCCTCCCTTTGCATTATTTTAAATACTTCATCCTTCTGATCAATAGGTGTGCAATAATCCAAATACCTTTGTAAAAATGCACTTTTCATCTCATCCCATGTCCTAATAGATTGTGTTATCAAGCCCATGGACCATTTTAAAGTTGCACCCTTGAGTGTTGCAAGAAATAGCTTCAATTTTTTAGAGTCTTGTAAGTAGTCATATGATCTACATGAAACCTCAAATTCAAATAAAAATGTTTTATGATCTTCATTCCTTAATCCATGGAAATTGGGAAGGATGGAAGGTGAAATATTCTTCATTGTGGCATTTTTATCCTCATCAAATATAGGAAATCCAACATAGTTATGGTCCTCCCTATTGTCTCTTCTTCTATTCTCTTCATCTTTTCATCTACCTCGTCCTCCACCTCTTCTTCCTCCTCCTATTCTTAAGGCTTCTCCATTCAGAACTTATCCTTCTCCTTCTCTTTATCCGACCATTGTAGATTACTCAAAACTAATGTAGGGTTCTAATTGTAGAGTTATTTTTTCTTCCTCTTGTTCTTCTATCAATGGGATATTGAAGAAAGTTTCTTCTTCTTCCTCACTAGGTATTTCTAACTCTTGAGCTAGAATTTGTTCTCCTGTAGAGGTGAAAAAGGTTACTCCTTCTGTTGGAGATCTAGGATCTTCCTCTTCTAGGATTGCCTCAGTAGATGAAGTTGAAGAGTCTCTTGGTTGGATTTATGACCTTAAGGCTTCATGGAGTCTATGTCTTGTAGTGAAAAATGGAATATGAGTTTGATATGGTGGTGTGGCACTTTGTGGTCTTGGTGGAGTGAGTGGTGTTGCTGGAATAAAACTTCCACCTTTAGCTATGAATCTACCCCTAGAGTCTCTTTCTCTACGCATATAATTTTTTTTACATGTAATAAATAAGGCTTCCTAATTACACTTACCTAGCAATGGCACCAAAGTGTTTATTCAATTTAATGTCTTAAATTTCTATCATAAATTATCGACTGAGGTTAGTAATCTAATGAAGTGTGGTGCATTATATATGCTTAGATGACCTTCTTTCTTACTTCGTTGTGTATTTTTATATATTGCTTTTGGGGGCTTATATTTTATGCCTAATGTTAAGAACTAAAATTGATCTAAGGAATGAAATATAAGATTTTAACTGAAATCTTTGAATGCTAAGAAAAAACTAAATCTAAAGGAAATTTAATGATGAAAACTTAATATTTAGGAAGTAAGAAAAAAAAATGTTATTTTTACTCTAATAAAAGAAATTGATTTACAAATTACTCTTAATGAAATGAATGAAATATAAAATCTAAAAGAAGGAAGAAAAGGAAATGCTATTTAACTAATCTATTTTGCATAAAAATAAATCAATCTTTGGATGGTTAAAATCCGAGCTATGTTAGAATATTCTATGTCGGCAAAACATCTATAGAAAACATCTAATTGAAATTATTCTACCTTTAAACAAAGCATCATTCTAAATTCTATTGAACTCTAAATTATGTTCTATTTATCAAATATAAATCTATATTCTATCTATCAATTGAAAATACTAATTTTTTGAAAACAGAGCATTTGATCTACTTTTTAAATCTATCTAAAATGATCAAAGTATAATTCTAATGTAACTTTGTCCTAGTTTTAAATATATCTAAGAATGATCAAAATATAACTCTAATATAACTCTGTTCTACATTCCATGGAACGAAAGCATAGAATCTATTACTATGAAATTGAACTGACTGTACTAATTGAATTCAAATTTAACTAAGGCAATCAAAGAATGACAAGGTATTTATTGCGTAAAATAAAATGTCCAATCTAAACCCTATGGTTGTTCTGTAATCAAATGCAATAATGAATTTCAATTGGAAGCTGACAGAGCCACGATCATGAAATGATTCAGGAGAGCATAAGATCTAATAATCAACTGTGCATAAATGTAAAAAATTGTTTTATAAAACATTTAGGAACTAATTGACATGAAATTAAACTATGAAACGATGAGAAATTAAATTAAGAATCGAAGAGATTTTAAACTACGAAATGATGAGAATTTAAGCTATTAAATGACAATAAATTAGACTACGAAATGACTATAAAAACCTCCTTTCCATGTAGGGGCCCTCTGGAACAGAATGAGTGTGAATCTACTTAAGCTATCTACACATCAATGGTCTGAAACTGCTCTTCTTCATTAACAAAATAGAGTTTAAAATTTATCACATGATTATCACAAAATCAAGCTTATTCTCGGTTTTAACAGATCGGTATTTATACAAGTTTTTAAATTAACTGTCTTAGGCAATTTCACCTATGGAAAGAAAAATAATGCTAAGACTAGAATTCTATTCAGAAGCAAATTATTCATGGATCTTTCTCGATTTTCTACGTAAGAGAAAATCTAGAATCTTCGTCCGTTGATCTCGTTCCTTCTCTTGACAGATCTTTGACCGCGAGTGTAGGCATTATGCTTCTCAAAATTGAATAGGTAAGCATGATACGCTCCATATATTGACCATTTCAAAGCTACCCATATGACTCGCTTCTTCATTTTCTTCTCGAAACCTGTCAAACAATAATGGTGGCTGCAGAAACAAAGGTTAGCTACAGAATTGCATGAATTCTATAGCTAATTATAAAAATTCATCTAATTAATAAGAAACATTATAATATAAAATAGAGATCATATAAATTATTTCTCGGATGTAAAATATGTCAATTATCACTAATTGAGTTTACAGATTTTATGAAAAGGAAGAAAATATGGTGGAAAAAGCTGTCAAAATAGGAGCAGTTTTGAGGTTCAACAGATGGTTGTGCAACATTGATGGGTAAAGTAGAAAAAGTGGTGAGTCGGGATGAGGGTGAGTTATGGCACAGAAGATTGGGCCACCTACACCACAGTGCTTTGAAGGTCATGCAGTATATTTCTATGGGGCTTCCAAAGGGTACTCTTGTGCAGATAGACACATGCAAGGGATGTACCATGTGGAAGTATTCAAAAGCCATTTTTCATGAGAAGGAGAACCGAGCAGCGGAAATACTTGAGAGATTTCACTCAGATGTGTGTGGAGAATTATCTACATCTTCTATAGCAAAGCATAGGTATTATGTGATTTTTGTTGATGATTTTTCTAGAAAGTGTTGGATCTACTTCATGCAGAATAAAGATCATTCGTTCTCAAAATTTTGTGAGTTCAAAGCATTGGTGGAGAAAGATACAAGGAACCATGTGAAGGCTCTGAGGATCGACAATGGTGGTGAGTACATCTCCAATGAATTAAAAAACTTATGTGCCAAAGAAATAATTTAGAGAGAGTTGATTGCACCTCATAACCCACAAAAAAAATGGGGTTGCAGAAAGAAAGAACAAAACAATTGTGGGTGCATCACGAGCAATGTTGCATGATTAGGGCCTGCCATTGCATTTATGGGCAGAGGCATGCAACACAACGATATTTGTGTAGAATCGTAGTCCTCATCGGATACTTGGCATGAGTACACTGTTATCACTCAGATTTTCCTTGAAGTTGTAGAGAAAAGGAAAGGGGTCCGAGGTAACCACAAACCAACCTTTAGGTACATAATCTAGCCAATCTGTACCCAGAGAGGGCTCTCTCTTTAAAATTTAGCTTTGTTTTTAGAAGATATTAGGCTAGTTGTAAGTTCAGGGGTTTTGATTTTTTTTGGGTTGATGGAATTCTAGAGCTGAGGGTAAGATCAAGTAGTTTTAGTCCATTGGGCTAATGGAGTTAAAGAATTGGCTGAACTGGATTGAGTTTCTCAACAAAAGATGGTTTAGTAGGGCAAGGTAATCAAACAAGAAAAAATTATAGATCTAAAGTGAATGGAATGGAATTCAAACGGATGAAAGGCAATTAAGAATATTTCAACACATTCAAAAGAAGAGAATTAAGTGATTATCAATAAAGAGAAATTAAGTATTCTTTATTAAATAATTAAATTTTATAAACTAGGAAAATAGGAGCAATTAAGAATTCACTGTTTAAACCAGTTTAGAAGAAAACATTTAGAATAATAACGACTGAAATTAGATTACACTTAAGTACTTTCTGATTTACTCCTTTTTGTTAATTATTAAGATAATGAAACACAGATGATATTGTAAACAAATATAAAACTTCAAAACATGAGATAGAGATGACTTATTGATCCTTCATTCGACACAAGAATCCTAAGAAAAGTCTTCTACATCAATTCCTTGTCCAGCTTTGCCACGAAAAATTTCTCCAAAAGCACTTTATTCCAAAATAGTCAATGTTACATAAAAGTCTAATAATCCACCCTCAATACTCTAATTGAGGGTTTATTTATACAAAAAATTATCAAAAATATCTCATAACAAATTGAGATATAATCTAGGGTGACTCATGAATAAGTTACAATAAAAATAGAGACAGATGGTCTCGTAGATAAGATAAAAAGTAACTGATGTTGTGCTGTTTCCTTCTTTTGAGAATGTGCTGGAGGCAGGCCCTATGGTTTGGCTCATTGTTGTCATCCTCAGTAATTATGTTATGGCTGCCTTGCTTCATTGATACTCTTTGTTTTCACTGATACTCTTCGACCTTTTGTTTATCCCTTTATCTTTTTTACCATGGTATACTACAGTAAATAGGCAATTCATATAAGGATAAATTTTACAAAAGTTCCAACAGTTCTTCCCACCATTGGTCTTCTGGTATTCTGGTCCGTTGAAGTTTTCTCAATGTTTCATCAGCCTCAGTATATCTGAAGAAATTAGGCTGATTCGGAAATAAATGTTTTACTTCATGCTCAAGATAAAATAAATTTTCCAATCTGTCATGAAGATTTTTTCCTGTTGGTAATGCTGCTTCTTATGAACTAGTTGAGAAACTGGCTTGATTATCAACATGCTTGTCCAGTTTCTCAACATAAATTTCCAGGTCCATTAATTTATCTTCTGAAACTATAGGACTAGGCAATCCTTTATTCAACAAAATATCAAATCTTTCTCTGAAGGCAATGATTTATTCTTGCATATCTGAGCACCTTCGTTCTAGATTCTGCATAAGAGTTCTTTTAGTGAAAACTCTTTTTATTTCCAAAATTGTTCCAGTCCTGTCCTAAATGCCAAGTTCTGCAATTTGGTGTTTGTTTTGAGTATTCAAAAAATGTATAAGTCTATTGGCTTCTTCGGGCATGTTTCCCAATTCTTCTCTTGCTCTCTCAACTTCATCTAGAGCCAATTTAACCAAGTCATTCTGTTCATACATTATTTGAATTGAGGACCAGACATCTTTCATTGACTGAATGATGTTGTCCCAAAAAATTTCATTTATCTCCTTTAAAGGTTTCTCCAATGTGAGATCCTTTTCCAATGCTTTAACCAAATTTTCTAATTTTTTGACATCTCTCGTTTTATCAGCAACACTCATTTTTGAGAGATCTTATCTCTGTTCTAGATTGATAAGGTGTAACTTTGTGTGATGGAGTTCTGTTACTTGAAGTTTCAATTCATTCATTGACTTTATTAATTCTTCAGAACTCAAATTGGAAGTATTTACCTGTGATATCTCTGTTGGCTGACCTGTTGTGGATGTACCTGTACCTGTAATTGCTTCTGCTGTTGATGCTGGAATAGTAGACTGCTTGTCTTTTAATGCCTGTTCAAGCTCTTTTTCTGTTTCATTTAGTTTCTCATTCATTTTCAAAAGCAAGTCCATCATTTCTTCTTCAGAATTTTTCTTTATCACCTCCTCAGTTTGTGGATGTCTTGAGGCTGGCAATTTCAGTTGTTTTCTCAAAACTGCAATGTCATCATCTTTTTTCTTTATCAATGCTTCTATGCCCTTGACATCTTTGGGATTATGACCCAAACTAATTATTATTTCCTCCAAGGTTTTTATTCTATTATCTTTAGCCTGTGAAGAGGCTTTTTCAAGCTCTAGTTGTGCATTTGTATTTTCCAAAGAATCTTGCAACTTCTGAGTCATCATTTATTTATCCGTCAGAGTAGAATAAATCATCTCACCTGTTTGCTTATGTAGCTCAATTTGATCTAAAGGATGAATATCCTTTGCTAGGACTTCAAAATTTGTTCTAATATAATCTGTAGCTATTTGAGGTTGCTGCACTTTTGGTTTGAAGTGACTCATTATTATTTTGCCTTGCTGGATGTCATAAGCTGACATTAATCTTTCTTGATTTTTCGAAGCCATTTTCAAATACTGATTGTACACTTGAAGTCTCAGTGGATCATTCCTAGCCTTTATATTTATGAATGTCTTCTTAATGTCCCAGGCTTCTTTCTGTGGTGGCTTGAAAGAGGATATTTTTGTACTTTGCTGTTTTTGTAATCCTTTTATTTGTGAAGTAGCAGATGTTCCACTGATTGTATATGTTTGCTGACTATTTTCTCTCCGTTGGATATCAGGGATTTCTTGAACAGATTCTACTTCTGGAAGAGGATTCAATTTTTGTCTTTTAATATCATGTTGTTCTGAAGATCCAACAACAAGAGTAGCAGATTCAGCATCTCTCTTTTTGCCTTTTTCTACATTAAGAGGAGTTTGTAGAATTGAAATTTCTGGTTCATTGATCTGAGTTGGCGGAATTTGTACTTGATCTGTTCTTTAGAAGTCTCTGGTTTCTCTGTCATTGTGAATTTTCAAATATTTGTATATCAGGCTCCTTTTCTTTTCCTTTAGACTCTACTGTAGCCAATGCATTGATTTCCTATAAATTCTGTTGAGAAGTTCCTGCTGAAGAAGGACTAATACCTGGTATCTGCACCTGTCCAAAATATTCTAGGTCAAGCATTTTTTCAAGGTCTTTCATTACATTGTCCACATTGACCTGCTCACTATCCTATTCAATCAATGTCCCTCCCATCCATTCATTCATATTGGCATATTGTTCAATTTCTGGTATTCTATTATGAATGTATGGAGACAATTTATTTTTCATTCTTCTATCACAAATAAAGCTATTTGGGTCATAAGGAACCCAATAGAAACTTTTTTGTAATCTAAGATAATCTTCTAAGATTCTCTCTGCTTCTTTTCCAGCATCCCTAGAGTTGCAAACAAAGGGACCTAATTGACTCTTGATTTTCAATTGAGCCTTCTTCTTGGCATTACAGAAATGAACTATGTCTGAGTTAATCATCTACCTGAAATACTCTAATGAAAAGAGTCTCATTGGTAAATATTTTGGCAACTTGAATGGGCATAACTCACACCCATATATCCTAATTTCTGTGTGATTCTGATAGAAGTACCAGTCACCTAGCCGGTATTGCTTTGATAGCTGAAGAATTTTCTTGATTTCATTACTGAGCCTAGGAGGGGAAACTCCTGTCAGCAAGGTAGTTGCAGGGTGTACAAAGAGGTCAATAAACTCATTGTATGAATAAGGAGAATCAGAGGAGTTATGAGTAATGGTAGACCAAAATATCACAGACCTAGGATTTCCTTTTGCATCAAGTTTCTAGAGGAAAAAAGGGAAATTTTCTGATTGGTAGTAAAGCATGAGATGATAAATAATAGAAGAATATTTGAACACTTTTTCATTCTCAAATCTCATGAACTGATCATGTATTTTATCTGCAATGTAAGAGGCAAAATCATACTTGATAGCAAGAGGCTGTCCAGGGGTGAAAATAGATAACAATACTAGGGTCAATTGGTCAACATATTCACTAGTATTGAAACCCATGATAGAGGATATCATATTCAAAATCAACCTACCCATATCAGTGAAAAAGGTATAACCATAAGGGGGAGGGCCTTTGGGCTGGTGTTCAGGAAGCATGAAGGTTTGGCAAAGGTGTTTCAACTCTTCATGGGATAAATTAGCAGACTTTTCAAGTAATTCTCCCATGGATGGGGGAGTGAGGTCTTGACCTGGTTGAAATTGTAGCATTTCATTTATTGACTGAGCAGTTATTGGGAAAAGGACATTTTGGCTTGGGGATAAAACTGCTCTTAGATTGGGATCATAGTTTGCATGGCAGTAATGGATTAATTCAGGAAAAATGTGGACAGAGGGGAGAAGATACATGGGAATATTGGACTCCCATAATCCAATAATGTCAGTACCATTTATGAAGTTATCTCTGCAGCGGCAAAAGGTTCGAAGAGGATTATCACTGAGAACCAAGTATTTAATCTAAAAATCTTTGTCTACCAAAGGAAGATAATCTAAATCTCTGTGAGGGGCATTAAGGGGTGTGACATTCAGAGCCACAGGAATCTCCATTTCTGGTGCTTGTGGATTCAGAAGTGAAAATTCGGGTTTCGACGAAAAAACAAGTACAATTGCAAGTTTGGGAATGCAATTACGGTTCTGGGGATTAAGGAATGAACTAACAATCAATTCTTAACTCTTCTTCAGTGAAAGAAAAATGAAAACCAGGTTTCTTACAGAGTTCAATGGGAATTTAGGGTAAATACCTATTTTATGGGGATGAAAGTGATTTAAACAGGTACTGGTTAAGGCGGACGAATTCTTGGCTGCTTGACTGCAATTCTCTTTGACAGGGTAACGATCGACAGACTTCAACAGTTGGTATTTGAAATTTTCTGCATGGGAGTGTAGTCATTCACTGTGCACGAGATAATGAAAAAGATGTGGGTTCTTTTGTTTTATTTGCAAAGTCAATGGGTGGTGGGTTTTTTATTAATTTAATGGACGACGTCAGCAAGTACGGAGGATCCGTCACAGGAGACAGGCAGTAAATGGTTTTCATCGCACCGCTTTTGAGGAAATGTGGTTTTGGGCGGAGGGGCAGCGATTCCATACAATGAACGACGCATGGCATGGCACTGTTCAGAAAACCACCAGCTCATTGCACGTTATCATTCGGATCGGGATGGCCAACGATATTGTCAATAGCCATTGATCTTGGAGTGGCCGATCAAACGGTGTTCGGGACAGGAAGATGACGGGGGTTTAATATGGTGGACCCGATGCAATTAAATGTTAATTAATCTCATTGGGGGGAATTTGATTGGCGGAGTTAGACTATTAATTAATCGTGAGGATTAATTAATTCCTTTTGTATGATGAAGGGTCAGGTTTTGAAGTTTTAGTTTAAACTAAACTTCGGGTTATTTTTTATTTTAAACACATATAAATTATGTTTAAAATATTTTCGAATATTTTTATTATATAGTAATTAAATCAAAGCGATTTACTTACCATAGGGGGAAGGAATAAAATAAAGATATTTTTTAGCCAAAGGGGGTATAAAGTGGGTTTTTTATTTGAACAAGTGGGGATTAAATACTTTGGCTAAAGCTATAATACATGGGTTTTTAGGGATATTATATAAAAGGAGTTATTTATAATAGGAGAAGGTGATTTCTATAGGGAGTTAATATATAAATTAGAGTTAATATGACAAGGGGACAATGTAAACTCAAAATACATTAATATAACTAAGAAAGTGAAGATTTAAAAGCAAATTGCATTATAATAACTTCATCACTTAGACTTAGAATAAAAAGGGATTTTTAGGGTTTTTTATGAAATATTGCATGATTTTCCTAAGTAAAATGGGATTTTACTTAGGAAAAGATTTTTGAGGGGTGAATTAATGTTATGATGGATGATTTCAAGTACTTAAGTCTTTCCAATTATTGGGCCAAGGGTCCGGTCCCTCCAAAAGTCAAGGAAATGCCTTGAGCCCCTCTAATTTTCAAATACCTTAGTGCTTAAGGAAATTAGTGAATTTTTAGGGAAAAATGAGAGGGGAAGATAATGATTTTGACTTTGCTTTGCTTGAACTTCTTTCAATGTAGTATTCTGCCTTTGTACTTGTGATGAAAGTAAAGATTTAACACATTTAGAATCATCATCCATCACATGTAACTTCTGCAACATCATCTACCTACGTTATCTACTTTACTCTACCATTTTTTCTTCTTTATTAGGGTGCACTTAAACTGGCAAACCCTTATCACACTTTTTATTTTACATGAAGAAAGCTATCTAATTATAACCTTATTACATCCAAGGGCTCAAATTAAACTGTTGAGATCTTTTTATTTACTCTACCTATCTACTTATCTGCCAAGATTAAACAGTTTGGTCAGATTTTTTTTTCTCTATTTCTAAAACATAAAATTGAAAGATGAACTAGCCAAGCTTAAACTGTTTGACTGTTCATAAATTGTGGCATAAGATAGAAGTTGCACACAATTTGTTTATTACATCAAAGTAAGAAGTAGTGACATTTAGACTTGCACACTTTCCTTGGCCTTTCTTTTTGGTGGGGTTCATTTTCTTTTACTTTTTTGGCCATTTTTATTCTTTTTACCCTTTGATTTTTCTTTTAGGGTATACCCTCTTTACATTTTTTAAATTTTTTGATTTTTTGAAAATATGGAAAACCTTTGCAACAAGGAAAGGTATGAACATATTACATAGTTCATCAAGTCAATCATGAAATATGACACCTATTGGTATAGGAGTCTAACATACACCAGAGGAGGTTTTTTCTGGTAAGAAACCTGATGTTTCATATTTTAAAATTTTTGGCTCATCTGTCTATTGCCATGTGACCAAAGATTCTAGAAAGAAGCTAGAACCAACAGCTGAGATTGGGATATTTGTGGGGTACACTAATACTCCCCAGAACTATCGGGTGTGTTTTCTGAACAACATGATGATTGTTGTAAGAGGGGATGTAAAATTTGATGAGGAGAAATCCATGCGATTGTCCCTTGAGAGGGAGCTTGATTTGCATGTAGATTAGGAACTCTTGGTTCCGAAGGATGAACCTCAAGATGTGGAGCAGCCACATGTGGAGGATCATGGAGTGGCAGAAACCACTCATGCAGAGCCATACACCAAACATGGTAGAATGCACACCACTAAAGCTGATAGATTGAGACTTGATGCCGCATAACATGTAGGAGCACCTAGTTCACTGCATAGACAGAGACAGTCTCCAGACAAGTTTACTAGATACATGGCTCTTATGAGCAAGTGTGTTGTGACAGAACCATCCTCTTTTGAGGAATCAGTGCAGCAAGAAATTTGGGTTGATGCCATGGTTTGGGAGTATGACTCCATCATCAAGAACAGTGCATGGGAAGTTGTCCCAAGACCAGTTAGGAAATCAATGGTTGGATCTAGATGGATCTATAAAGTGAAGTAAGAAGAAGATGGGAGTGTGAAGAATTTCAAGGCTATATTTGTAGCCCTGGGATTCTCACAAGTTGAGGGGATTGACTATGAGGAGTCTTTTGCACCGGTTGTGAGGTACTCATTGATTAGATCTATCTTTGCACTCAAAGCGCAGATGGGGTGGAAGATACATCAGATGGATGTGAAGACTGCATTTCTCAATGGAATTATTGAGGAAGAAGTATACATTGAGCATCCAGAAGGTTTTGAGACCTTTTATAGTGAGTTACATGTGTGCATACTCAAGAGAGCACTATATGGGCTGAAGCAAGCACCTCATGCTTGGTACACTAGGATTGATAGCTATTTCACCAGGTTGGGCTTCACAAAGAGTGAAGTGAATACGAACCTGTACCAAATTGTGGTTGATGGGAAGCTTTTGATTATCTTACTTTATTTTGATGATCTTATTTTGACAGGTGATGAGCATCTCATAACTTCTTGCAAAGAGTATCTTGCAAGAGAGTTTGAGATGAAGGAAATGGGACTCCTTCACTATTTCCTTGGTTTGGAAATATGGCAGCAGGATGGGGAGCTATTTGTTTCTCAAGGAAAGTATGCCAAAGAGATTCCGAGAAAGTTTCACATGGAGAGTTGTAAACGCATGGAGACTCCTCTTGTAGGAAACTGGAGGAAGGAGGATGCTACTTCAAGTGAGGTAGTGGAATCTATTGTTTACAGGAAACTTGTGGGTTCACTCATGTACTTGGTGAACACATGACCAGATATTTGCTACGCAATTAACCAGCTTAATCAAGTTATGGTTAAGATGACCAAGCTCTTTTGGAAGGCGGGGAAGCATGTCTTGAGATATCTCAGGGGCACTATAGAGTATGGATTATGGTACAGACGAACAGAGGGAGTGAAGCTTCAAGGCTTCACCAATGTAGATTGGGTAGGTAGTCCATTAGACAGAAAGAGCACATTAGGAGGGATCTTCAACATAGGATAGACAACAATTTTTTGGTACAGTAGGAAGCAGAGATAAGTAGCACTCAGTTCAGCCGAGGGAGAGTACATGGCAGTCAGTCAAGCAACATGTGAGTCCATTTGGATGAAGAAGATTCTTTTTGGTTTGTTTGGTCATCGGATGGATCCCACGATGATACATTTGATAACCAGAGTTGCATAAAACTCTCAGTTAATCCAATATTACATGATAGGTCCAAATATATAGACAACTGGTACCACCATCTCAGAGATTGTGTTTAGAGACGCATTATGTTGCTTCAATACATTCCCATGGAGGATTAGGATGTAGATATTCCGACGAAGGCGCTTGCCAAGAGAAAATTCGAATACCATAGAAGCAGAATCGGGGTAGCTGATAATCCCTTTCTTGATGAGAGGGAGTGTTGAAATGTCAACAATAAATGTGTGTCTAATTTAATTTTCCCTTAATTAAATTGGACAATAAATTTAAATCTTATCTCATAATCATTTGTAATAGTTAATTAAGTGTGATAAACTCAGTTAACTCATGAATTTTGAGTTGAGGGTGGTTGGTGAGGCATGCATAGTGATTCTATTTTTTTTTAGTCCAAGTTGCAGTTAGTGCATTATTTTAATGCATGAGAAATTAGTTAACTCAATTAATTGAGTTAAAATCAGTTTAACTAGTTGTAATTGATTGTTTCACTAGTGAGAGGTCAAGTGAATTAAATCAGATTTAATTCACATGCAGTGATTTGTCAAGTAACTGGTGATTTACTATTAATAGCTACATGCATGTCAGTTATGATGAAGACCCAGTTGAGACAAAGTTAAAGGGATGTTAACTATCAGTTGTATTATTAGAAAACTTCCTACATGCAGTAATACACCCATAGGATTTCCCATGAGCATTGCGCAGTTTTGGAAGGCTGAAATTCCTAAAGAATAGGGATTTTGTTCCACATGAATTGCACAAGCAAGGTAAGTTGAGCAGAGGCTGAAAATTAGCTAAGTGTTGGTCGATTTTGTCTAGATCAGTATGAGACAGTTGTGAGAGTGCAACGGACTCTTGTGAGAAGAGTGCATTGTAATTGTTTCATGATTCCTTGGTGAATATACAATAGAAGATAGAGGGGTTTTGAGCAATAAGCTTTCCCCAGGAAAATATCTGTGTTGTGGATTGATTTTCTTCTTTCTTTTACTTGTTGTGATTGGTGATCATTTTTATTTTCCGCAATTAATTTGTAGAAGGATTCAGTGTCTTGCTTTAGCATATCTTATGATCAGATTGAATCCATTGGTATAAATATTGTTTGTATAATTTCTACATAACCAATATCCGACACCTGAGTGTCATTGTTATTGACTCAACTTTTCTCCCATATGTTATCCCCCAATACCCCTTTTTATACCCTCCACCTAATTTTATCTGGCACCAATTCGTGGCAACACTTACATTATCAAATATGGCTCTCGTGATACCTATCTGGTATCCGGCCCCTCTAGTCATGTCAGCAATCTCAGGTGTCACCTCTAGATGCATCATTCCTATAGCCCCTCAAGAGGCCATCATATATCAGGAAGAACCTATATCGACACCAGTCGGTGCCACCAAGAGGGAAAATAAGAAAGGGAAGACATCAGACACCCCAAAGTCTTCTAGGGAATTTCCACCTTGTGTTTTGTGTGGATTAGTTGGCCACCCTACCAACATCTGCCTCGAGTTAGAAAAATTAAAAGCTCTTTTGTATGCCCAAAAACAACTGTGACCAAAAATCTACCAATTATAGAAAATGTCTCCACAGTACACAACAAGGCATTTTGCACTAAACCGTTCATGTGTTATTTGATTTGAATACAGGCATTACACTCATCATTCCCTCGAAATACCTCTATATTGAGATGCATTAAGTTCACTCATGCAAGCCAATTTTGAGACTCCATAAGCGCCAACCATGCAACCAGTTAATGATGGATCCAAAACAATAATTTATGTACGAGAAGAAGCATCTCCATGCTCGCACCCCCTGTTGGGCAGTGAAAGAGGTATGAAATTCCTATGTATTTGTTCATTCTTTCACCATAGATATACTTCTGTTTGCCTTGAAAAGGTAATTTATCATAAGAATTGCAATTAAATTAGAAAGATTTATGTTTAGCCTAAAAAGATTACTAAAGATTGTTTTTATTGGCAAAACAGGAATTCGAAGAGGTGAGAAGCTATATCAAAGGCGTGGCTGAAAACAATCTGACTTCTACTCCATTCGTGATGAACCATATCCAGTCAAATCCAAGAAGATTTGAACGAATTGCCCGAAAAGGGCAGGGGACAGCTCGGCTTTGAACAAAGTAAACAGAACAATAACAAAACAAGAGAGGAGCGAATCCCTCAAGATCGGAAGATCCTGAGGGATCGCTGTGCAAACTTATCATATTTCTTGGTTTGTCCATCCAAGGATCAAATATAAAGGCAATGATCTGTAGTGACAGGACACAGTGGTTATTTTGTAAAAGAAGTTTTCATTCAAAGAATTTTCTATTTCCTTTGCAATCAAATGATTATTAACTCTCTGTCCTGAGAGAACGCTATCTGTAATGTCTTTTGGATTAATATAAAAACACAGGTTTCATTTATTCTTTAGAATTATGAGTTAAGCCCAACGGTACTTCACTAACGCTAAGGGCCCGACTCTGGTGGATTACAATGCTGTTGTATCATTAATTTTGGTTTGCTAATACGTGAAGTGTGTTTAAAATATATTTCTATTACAGAGTTGTTTTATCGATTGTCAATGCAAGCGCTGAACCATTGCTATTTCGTTCTTTACTGCAATTGCATTCATTGATCGTGTTATTATCTTTTAGCTTTGCTGTTCTGTACTTATCTTGAGTTTTTGTTCCATTTATCTTTGGTGTGTTGATAGATTACAATTAAACTGTCGACAGGCTTAAGTTTGAGATTTAATTGTTTGAATTGCATTAGAATCGTAATTGTTGTTTCTTTCAAGAATTGTAATTGCTGTTTCTTTCAAGTTGCTGTCCCTTTTCTAGATTTCATTTCCTTTAAGTTGTTTTAATTGAATCTGCTTTTGTTTCAATTTCTCTAAGATCTCCAAACTGTAGAGGACAGAGGTATTTGCTCCAAGTTCCCAGATTTGGTCATCTTACATTGATTTCTAGGGGAAAGAGTTATTGTCACTGCATCCCTGATCGATGTTCTGCAAAGTTAATGTAGTTTGAATTCATGTCATTATAATTAGGTTTCCTTTCCAAGCATTTATTACTTTTGCATTTGTATTTCTATGCTACATCCTCACAAGCATTGCTCTTAGATAATTGTAGCCTCAGACAGAGTACACTCTTGGAATAAAAAGACGCTCCCGGATTGATGATTAATGTAGGCTAATTAGGTGTTCAAAAGATACCTTTTTATGGTCCAAAATTTTGGCACCGTTACCGGGGAGAGTGTATGCCATTTTACAGGAGTAATGCACAGCTGATTTCCTTCTGCTTGCGGAGAATTGGGTATTAAAGACGGAAGGTAAGAACCTACGCACTGGGCAAGAAACATACTTGCTCGCAGCTCGCTTTACAGCAGAAGTAAATAAGCTTTTCTTTTGGGTAGGAATGAAGGATTGTTTTTTTTTTTGAATGAATAAACCAATTAAGCGAAACAAAATTCCTCCTAAAACTGAAAAACCTAAGGGACCGGTGACCCTTGGGCGCACGACCTTTATTGACGAAATCCTTAAGAAAACTAAATCTCAGCCATCTGTAGGATTTAAAAGAACTACTTCTAGAAAGCCTACTAGTTCCCTTCAGGCTACAGAGTCACCATCTGAAGCCTTCGCTGAGATATACAGTCAAACAGAGGGAATTAAGCAGGATTCCCAAGAAATTGAGAATCCTTGCATAAGTTTCCTTCAAGAAGGGAACTCCAGCAATCTCCAAGAAGGAGAGGGGGAAACAGGAGAAAACAAATACTCGAAATAACCCATTAAAATTACCCAAACAATAAAAAACCCAAATAGGGGAAGTGTTGTTCAACCTAATCAGAACCAAGGTCCTGAATCACCTCAAACAGTAGGACAACAAGGAATACTTGTCCCAAACAGAGGGAGTGCTATCAAAATTATTTCTACCCCTGTTCGACAACCTATAAATTCCCTGGAGATCCCAGAAGGGTATTGGCATATTTTTGATCAAATGGCCTAGAACCAAAATCAGAACCAGCAGCAAACCTCTATGCTACAATACCCTATAGTAGACACTGCAGTTAACACACCCATGAAAGCTATCCCTCTCCAACATATTCCTACATTTCATGGTTTGACATCAGAAGACCCAGATGCGTTTCTGTTTGAATTTGACGTGCTGTGTAGAGGATATGAATACACCACTGACCCCCAAAAACTAAAATTGTTCCCTTCTATGTTAAAAGGAGTAGCCCTACGATGGTTTATGGGATTAGGTGGGGGTGTCATAACTGATTGGGATCATATGAAGGCTGCATTTTTAAAGAAATATCAAGATTATTGCAGGTCACGAGAATTAAAGGATGAAATATTCCAGATGACAGCAAAACCAAGTGAGACCTTGGAAGAGTACGTGGAATGATTTTAGTACAATATTCAAAGATCACCCTATGCGTCTTCACCCTTACCTGATAACGTTTTGAAAACTGCATTAATCAGGGGAATGAAAGATCAATGGGTTGAAACATTAAATATTATGGGAAAAGGTGATATATATCAAGAAAGCTATCTTGACATCGTTGATTTGTGTATCAGGTGCTTGAGGGGTAATACAAGGTTGAAATCAGCTGAATGTGACATGATTACAAGGGAAAATAAGGCCTCTAACGAAGGTGTGACTCGTGCAGAGATTGGAAATTTGGTAGAAGACTTTAAGACAGACATACTGGGGACTTTAACAACACAGTTTGACATCATGCAAGCCAAAAAAAAGCAGGCAGAGGCAGAGCAAAAATTGGCAATATTCTGCCCCAAATGTAGAAAGAAACATGGCCACAAAGAATGCCCATTGGATGTGGTTAAAGTCTGTGCCATTTGCACGAAAGATCACCCTACAGAAGGATGCCCATCGCTTCCTGGCCTAAAAGCAGTCTATAAAGACGCAGAAGGAGAATCAGAAGTGGTATGTTTGCTTAACCAGCGCCGACAGTGGTAGCCATGACCATCAGGTATGCCAAATGATCCATTTTATTTTCAGCCTCCTCAATATAATGCTCAAAAGTATAGTGGAATGTGGCAGAATCAATCACCCTTCCCTAATTGGTCACAACAGCCATTTCGTCCCACATCTTGGCCCAATCAAACAAATCAAAGTAACTGGCCTAGCTTTCCTTTCTGTCCACCATTCTGGCCTACACAATGGTCCCCTTCTACTTCTCAGAATCAGGCTTGGCAGTCAAACTGGAAAAAATCTCCAAATTAGCCAGCTGGATCAATTCCTCTCTCTCAACCTACACTGCCAGCACCTTACCCAAACCCCCAGACTAATCTAAGACCGCAACTCCCAGCCCAACCCAACCCAAACCCAAAAAATAGACCAGTTCAATCTGTCCAAATAACAGAACCTCCTGAAGTAGAAACTGAACTAACGGAGTGCAATGATCTTCAATTAAGGTCTGGGCATATAGTCGAAATAGAGAGAAATAATGATGATCATATTGAAGATCCGTTACCTGTAGAAAAAATAGAACATAATGAGAAGGAAGTTCAACAACAAAATCAACATCAAAATCAACAACAGAATCAACAACAACAAGTAACAACTTCCTCTCCACCATTCCCAGAACGATTAATTATCCCCCGTCCATTAGAACAACCTAACTTTGATCTTCTGGGAGAATTAAAAAATTTATGTATCATAATCCCTCTCCTCCAAGCTATTGAAGATATTCCTATATACGCAAAAACCATTAAGGAATTATGCATAAAGAAGCCAAAGAGGAGAACAACAACCAATCCTACTGTCCAGATAGTTGGTACCTTATCTGATTTATTATTAGGAATAGAAACACCCATTAAATATGAAGACCCAGGAAACCCTATAGTGACAGTTCAGATCAATGGCTAATCATTTCCAAATGCCTTAGTTGATTTGGGAGCAGAAATTAATATTTTAACAACCACCACCTGTCAAAAACTTGGCATTACATCACTAGAACCAACAACAACCTTGTTGGAATTGGCTGACCGATCAGTGGTAAAACTAGAAGGTACATTACAAGATGTAATGGTATCTGTAGATTCCTGGGAATACCCTGCTGACTTCCTGGTTATCAATCCAAAGAACCGACAAGATGGACATCCATTAATTTTAGGTAGACCTTGGTTGGCAACTGCCAATGCTTATATTGGATGCCGACAAGGCAACATGACCATAACAAGGGGAAATTATGTCAAGAATTTTGCCCTATATCCCCCAGCCCAGCCAAGTCTATCAATAATCAAAACAAGAAGACCACCTGCATCATATTTTATGGAAAACATGAGGTCACCTCTTACTATAGAAGAAGCTCTGGATTTTAAAGATAAAATAGAGGATGATATCATTAGCAATTTTGTTAATAAATCACAAACTCAATCTCATTTGCAATGTCACATGATTAAGGCAGCATTTGACAATAAAGAAGAAGAAGATCCTTTCAAAGACATTCATGATCAAACAATACCTACTACCTCTGTAAATAATAGCAAGACTGTAGAAATTGAGCCAGGAAAAACCTTGAACATCAACAAGAATCTTACTGCTGAACAAGAAGAGAAATTGATCCAATTACTACGAAAATACAAAGAAGCCTTTGCATGGGATTACCCCGATATGAAAGGAATTGACCCTCAACTATGTACTCACCACATTTATATTGGGAAAGATGCAAGACCCATTCGACAACCTCAAAGGAGACTAAATCCTCACCTTAAAGACATTGTGAAAGATGAAATACAAAAATTATTAGACGTTAACTTAATCTACCCAATATCTGATAGCAAGTGGGTCTCCCCATTAGTGGTGGTACCAAAAAAGAATGGGAAGTGGAGGATATGTGTAGATTATCATGAACTTAACAAAGCAACACAAAAATACCACTTTCCTCTTCCTTTCATTGACCAGGTATTAGACACATTGGCAGGGAAGAAATTCTTTTGATTCCTGGATGGCTTCAGTGGGTATAACCAAATACAGATTGCCCCTGAAGACCAGGACAAAACTACCTTTACCTGCCCATGGGGCACATTCACCTACCGAGTCTTACCTTTCGGCCTATGCAATGCCCCTGCTACTTTCCAAAGGGAAATTCTCAGCATCTTTGCAGACCTAATAAATGAAGGCCTTGAAGTATATATGGATGATTTCACCCCTTAAGGGGATGAATTTGAGCCTGCATTAAGAAACCTAGAAAAATTATTGCAGAGATGTATTGACACTAGGCTTTGTTTGAGCAACGAAAAATGTCTTATGATGATGACCGAAGGAGTTATATTAGGCCATTATATTTCAGCAGAAGGAATTCAAGTAGACCCAGCCAAAATTCAAATACTCCTGTTAATTCCTACACCTACTACATAAACAGAGGTACGCAACTTTCTTGGATTTTCTGGTTATTATAGAAGATTTATAGATCATTATTCTCGAATAGCTGCACCTTTATATGTGTTGACTGGAAATACTGATTTTTTTTGGACAGTCAAATGTGACGATGCTTTTAATTATTTGAAGAAGCTCATTTCAACAGCCCCTGTGCTGAGGGGCCCAAATTGGAATTTGCCATTCCAAATTTCATCTAATGCCTTAGACACAGCAATTGGAGTAGTGCTTGGGCAGGAGGAAGACAAGAAGCCATATGCAATCTACTACATTAGCAAAAATCTATCCCCTGCTGAATTAAATTATATTGTGACTGAGAAAGAATTTTTAGCTATAGTTCATGCTATAAACAAATTTAGACATTACATAACTGGATATCCTGTAGTACTTTATACAGATCACTCTGCCATTAAGTTTTTAGCAAATAAACCAATTACAAATGGAAGAGTGACTAGATGGTTGATTTTACTGCAGGAATTTGATATCACGATCAAAGATCAACCGGGCAAAGAGAACCCTGTAGCTGACTTTCTGTCCAGAATGCCAAAGCCAACAGATATACAAGCAGTTGAGGACCACTTTCCAGATGAACATCTCTTCGCTGTTACTACCAGATTACCATGGTATGCTGATATAGCAAACTATTTGGCAATAGGTAAATTACCTAAACATCTATCCCTTAATGAACGAAAGCAAATAATACACCGTAGCACTCGTTTTTCCTGGATAGGGGGCTACTTATTTCATACAGGTGCAGACATGCAAATAAGAAGATGCGTTAGGGAGGATGAGGTATATGACATTTTGAAAGCATGCCATGATGGACAGTGTGGCAGACACTTTGCAGATCGTAGAACAACCCATAAAGTTTTAAAAACAGGCTATTATTGGCCTACTATCTTTAAAGACGCTAACAAATTTGTGCAGGCCTGTGATAGCTGTCAAAGGGCAGGTCGCCATGGACAGTCTGATGAAATGCCCTTGAAACCTCAACTAGTGATTGAACTGTTTAAACGTTGGGCCCTTGACTTTGTTGGTCCTATTACCCCCCCATCAAACCAGAAAACATATATCCTAGTTTCCACTGAATACGTTACCAAATGGGTTGAAGTAGAGCCTCTTCCAAAAGCTACAGATGATTCCGTAATACAGTTCCTTTTCCAAATTTTTGTGCGCTATGGCCTCCCAAGAGACATAATCACAAATGGAGGGCCACAGTTTGTAGGTAACAAATTAGCTGAAACATTGCAGATTTTCCATATTCATCATAAAATTACAACTCCATACCACCCACAGGCCAATGGCCAAGTCGAGAGCACGAATAAGGTAATCGAATCTATATTGACAAAAACCGTTGCTTCACATAGATGAGATTGGGCCTATAGACTACCAGAAGCATTGTGGGCGTACCGAACAACATGGAGACCTACCACAGGATATTCTCCATACCAGTTGGTATTTTGAAAAGAACCCATATTTCCTATCGAATTTGAAATTCCAACATTGAGAACAGCTCAAAAGGTGGGTCTGAATTTAGACGAAGCCCAGGCAAAAAGACTACAACAACTTAATGAATTAGATGAAATGAGGCTCTTTGCTCTTCAGCACACAACATTAATTCAACAACAGAGAGAAAAATGGCACAATGCCCACATCAAAGAAAAGATCTTCCACGAAGGAGATTGGGCACTCCTATATGATTCTCGGTTTGAGGATTTCCCCGGAAAGCTCCAGACAAGATGGCTTGGACCCTATGAAATACAGAAAGTGCATGATAACGACACTCTCACATTAGTCACCATTGACGGATCTGGGCATTCCTTTAAGGTAAATGGTCATCGCGTTCGATTATATCACAAGTCGCTTACCCAGGAATCCTTTTACCAGTAGTTACGAGAAGATTCCACTATGGAAATTCTTGCTGAAGGGGAGAATTCTCCCCGGCGCCAGTTTGATAAATCATTTCTTTTCAATTTTGTACATAAAGCATTTTTTTTTTCCCATTTTTGATTGTTGTTTTATGAAATTTGTTTTTTTCTGTTAATACTTCTTTATCTCTTTATTGTTTGAATTTGACACGGAAAACAATGAAAAAAATTCTGTTTTTTTTTCGCGTTGTTGTTCCTTTCTAAAGAAATAGCTTTTATGCTGTTCCTTTTGAAAGGAGCGGAAATTTCACAGGTTGTTTTTGCTGTTCCTTTTAAAGGAACATCACTTTTTGAATGATTTTTTTTTTTTTGTTTTAAGCTAGCATTTTGAATTTTTGATCATTTTTTTCTTTCTTTCAAGGCAAAAATATCATATACAATCATACAAATTAAGGATTACTGCAATCAGCAAATCAAAACAAATCGTCATCTTTAAAGGAATCATCTGGTAATGAAAAAAAGAGGAAAAAGGGGCATGAACAATAACATAACATTGCTATTTTGTTACCATTAAATTAATCTAATCGATAATTTTTATCATGATTGGTTCTTTCCCACATGTTATAGCTTTCCTTGATATTTATCTCTGAAATGGAAATAAGGGTTTTTTTTTTTCTTTCTATTGAGATGTTCAAACTTCTTCCACCATTCCTACTCTTAAGGAGTGTTGAGCCATCCCTTATCAATAACTGAGGAAAGGTGTTGTTTGAAAAAAAGAATATTTACATATTTTAATGTTTTTGGTAGATGGAGGATAGGGGGTCTCATTAAGAGCCAGCCTACCATGATCATAGAGAAGACAATGAAGTGGCATTCCCATTATGGCCACCAAACTAGGGAAATGGTCCAAAAGACAATTGAAAATCAAGAAGTCTTTGGAACAGGAGGTCTCATCACGAGCCAGCCTGCCCATTTTTCACTTCTTCTCGGTGAACGGCATTGTGACTTATCTGGTCACCAAGCCAGCACAATGGCCTCCGTTTTGATGTTCAATAAAAAAATATATACAAAGAAAGAAACAGAAGCACTTCCTCAGTATGAATAAAGGACAATGGTTCCATGGGTTACAAAACAACTCTGTCAAGGTTATGGACACCTGTGGGAAACAGAGCTCTGTTGATGGTATTGAAGTCACATTTATACACATCAATAGTTATTCAACTCTTTTTCCTATATCTTTATTTAATATCAAATGAAAAGCATGAATTCCTTATTTTTATTCCCGAACCTATTACACATGAAAACTATTATAAATCGATCATATTAGTTTAATATGGTAAATAATGCAATTGTATTCATGTCAACCTTATGTTATCCCTTCGCCTCGTATTTGAATAATTACAATGTGATTTCCTATTTATTACCGATTTATCTCACGCATTGATTTCAGTAATTGCTTAATCTGATTGACTGTAACATAATTACGCCTGCTTTTTCACTGCTGTCCTATTGCTGTGCCACACATGCCACCCTCAATCGACAGTCACAGACGACCTATCATTCATTTGGGGGGCACGAATGTCTGCATGAAGATCAGATCTACAAGATTTCTTCACCTGTATCTCCGCATTATATTTCTTTACCATATATGGACTAAAACCCCCGTATTTTTGGAAATAACAAGTTTCAACGAACTATGTTGTGCTGTTCCATTGAGATTACTGTGTGTTGTGAAGAATTAACAGAGTGCAGAGATGGGAGGATGCCCAATTCGCAGTGAACTACAGGTGTTGATCGTCTCTGATGCTGCACGAGCAATATTAGAAAGACTGGGGTGGATTACATATTTCATGAGAATGCAGCAACCCCACGAAGCAGTAGCCACTGAATTTTTTTTAAATTTGCAAGAAGGATCCTCCACAGTCAGAGGAAGGTATATAGCTGTGTCTGACGAGATAATTGTAGAAGTGTCTGGCATTCCCGCGCAAGGGACTATTTGGACTCAGAAAAATATTAGGATTCGGGAAGCCATGGAACTTTTTCAAGATGAAGGATAGATGCTAACTGTCAAAGGTAGAGGAGTCCATTCGGTGTCGCTAGGCGAACCATGGATAGAGTTGGCCAGAATTATGCAGGCTTACATAACATGCGATGGTAGAAAAGATGTGGTAAGACCTCGCCACATTAAGCTACTAGCTGTGTTAAAACATAAATGCACCATTAATCTGCCTGCATTCTTAAATTCTTTGTTGCATGATATTGCTCATGGAATTAGAAAAGCCCAGCGTGCAGACATGGTGGTCAGTCACCATTGCTTGATTCGACTAATAGTAAGTTATAGCCTTGCCCAGCAGCAGACCAGCTGGGAAGATCTAATATTTTCCATTGAAGGAGGGTTAGCTCTACCTGCTCCGAGACGGAAAAGGATGGCCAGCTTAATAGCTGAGCCCTACACTCACAGACAATCCCTCCGACTGAAATGAAGCAAGAAGATAATGGAGGAACTTCTGGGCAGCAGTAGCCAACCCCTGGAATTGAATAGCTCAGATGAAGAGGAACAACGCCCACAATTGGAGGGAGTAAGTCCTCGTACTGAGGAAGTAGAGGAATTGGAAGGAAAAATTCATTACTCGGATGAAGAAGAAGTCAGTCACCATACTGGTAGCAAAAAACAACCTAGTATAGAGGAAGAAATTCGTTACTCGGATGAAGAAGAAGCAAGTTACCATACTGGTGGCGAAAAGAAACCAAAGGAAGGGGAAATACGTTATTTGGATGAAGAAGAGATTGAGGGAAATTCAGAGGAGGAAGAAGTTGAAGGAGAAATTAGGTATTCAGACGAGGAGGAAGGAAGTTATCACACCTGTGATGAGAATGAGGATAATCTTAGCAGCACTAAGGAAGAAACAGAGCCTGTCGAAAATTTCAATATGAGCCCTCTATAGGAAGACCAATTGGCCCAGATTTTGGCCAACATGAGAAATTACACACGGTCTCATAGCCCTTTGGACCTTAATAGTGACATTAATCAAATGCCAGAATACTCTGCCATTGATAAAGGTATAACTGATGAAACAGAAAACCCTAGAAAAGCTAGGGTTGCTTCTCCTGAGAGGCACGAACAGGAGAATGAACACATTGAGCCAACATCTCGACCTGGAAGCCCCCAGGAAACTGCAGAGTCAACTGAGCGAATGATTCCTGAGGAATCTAGCCAAGAGCATGAGATCATGGAAGAAGAACCCCAAGAAGAGGGGAAAGAAGAAGATTTCACTGAAGGAACGGCTCAAAACCCTGCTGAGCAAATGGGGTCAGATGAACAAGTCGCTGTCCCTTTAAGAAAGAAGAAGAAAACAACTGAAGTCGAGAAGCTTCACAAGGAAAGGAAATAGCTTCATAAAATGATAGAACAGCTCAGGAAAACTATTAGGGTTCTAAGAATGAAACAGACACCTAAGCGAGGCCCTAAAAGAAGAAACACTGTCATCAAAAGAAGATCGAAAAAGAGAAGGGTAACCGCTAATAGGAACCCCCAAGTAGAAGAAGAAACTATACCTGAGCCTAACTATGAGAATATGGAGCAGAAAATGGCTGTCCCAACATCCGCTGTTCCAGAAGAACCCGTTCTAAGCGAAAATATCCAATCTAGCAGTCAGCACACCTTTAGTGATCCAGCATTAGTCAGACTGCAAGAAGAATTGGCACAAGCCCGAATCGAGAGACAAAAATTGGAAGAAGATACTGTCCCAAGGAAGAAATATCAATAATTGCAGCAACAGATGAAAATTATTCATGAGGCAGAAGCTGAAGCTCATGAAAAACGTTGAGAGGCAGAGATAAAAGCTGATAAGGTAAGCAACCAATTAAAACTAGCACGAAATCAAATGGAGACTCTCTGCTCCTGATATACTGATGTCTTAGCTTGTAGGTGCCCTGCCAAAAACTATGCTTTATTTCTGTTAGAAAGATATTTGCAATTAAAAATCAAGGTAGTTAGGGCTGGCAAATCAATAGAGCTAAGAACCATAAACGACCTGATATCATGCTGCAAGCTTTACGGGGACAAAGTACAGCGCCTGTTGTGTGAGTTTTATTTGCATAATATAATACTTGAAAATGACTGTGAATCAAACCCTAGCCCTTTTATTGGAGATGTACAGTTTCAGGCATTCATTTCTTTTGTCGTAAATCAATTAAAGTGACTTAAAGCCTACAATGCCTTTCAAAGGCAGGAAAATGAATTGGATCTATGGGTTAGAAGTGAGCCTCAAGACCCACTTCAGTTATGGGCTAGATAGAAAAGTCTAATGATAAGGGAAGGCATTACCCAAACTCTGGGGCCTGTTCATAAGTCAATCATTTCGAAAGGAACAGACTATTTTTCATCTATTAAGGACCAAGCTTATGTAGCAGCCAAGATCCGGTGGAGAACCTCGAGTCAAAATGTACAAAATAGGGAGCCACTTAATTATAGAAATTTTGGGCTAGCTGCAGACCGTTTCATTGCCTATAGCCATCTTGTTTTGAAAGAAGGACCATCCTGGTTAGGGTGTAGGTTTCGCAACCCCATTATTTGGTACCCTGCTTTGGATTACAAAGCTATTTATGAGCTTCCCGAGGGACAGACAGAACATATTCTCGAAGAGTTAGCTGCACATCATGGTTTTAGGCCTTTCAATGACAAACCTTCTCCAGCTTACTCTTTGACTGCTCTCCATGTAAATTATAGTTTTCATGAGGGCATGAAAAAGGTTAAGCAAGGGGGTATGTTGGGCAGTGAAAGAGGTATGAAATTCCTATGTATTTGTTCATTCTTTCACCATAGATATACTTTTGTTTGCCTTGAAAAAGTAATTTATCATAAGAATTGAAATTAAATTGGAAAGATTTATGTTTAGCCTAAAAAGATGACTAAATATTGTTTTTATTGGAAAAACAGGAATTCGAAGAGGTGAGCAGTTGTATCAAAGGCGTGGCTGAAAACAATTTGACTTCTACTCCATTCGTGATGAACCATATCCAGTCAAAGCCAAGAAGATCTAAACGAATTGCCCGAAAAGGGCAGGGGACAGCTCAGCTTTGAACAAAGTAAAAAGAACAATAACAAAACAAGAGAGGAGCGAATCACTCAGTATCGGAAGATCCTGAAGGATCGCTGTGCAAACTTATCATATTTCTTGGTTTGTCCGTCCAAGGATCAAATATAAAGGCAAAAATCTATAGTGACAGGACACAGTGGTTATTTTGTAAAAGAAGTTTTCATTCAAAGAATTTTCTATTTCCTTTGCAATCAAATGATTATTAACTCTTTATCGTGAGAGAACGCTATCTGTAATGTCTTTTGGATTAATATAAAAAAACAAGTTTCATTTATTCTTTAGAATTCCGAGTTAAGCCCAGCGGTACTTCACTGGCGCTAAGGGCCCGGCTCTGGTGGATTACTATGTTGTTGTATCATTAATTTTGGTTTGCTAATACATGAAGTGTGTTTAATATCTATTTCTATTACATAGTTGTTTTATCGATTGTCAACGCAAGCGCTGAACCATTGTTGTTTCGTTCTTTACTGCAATTGCATTCATTGATCGTGTTATTATCTTTCAGCTTTGTTGTTATGTACTTATCTTGAGTTTTTGGTCCATTTATCTTTGGTGTGTTGATAGATTACAATTAAACTGTCGACAGGCTTGAGTTTGAGATTTAATTGTTTGAATTGCATTAGAATCGTAATTTTTGTTTCTTTCAAGAATTGTAATTGCTGTTTCTTTCAAGTTGCTGTCCCTTTTCTAGATTTCATTTCCTTTAAGTTGTTTTAATTGAATCTGCTTTTGTTTCAATTGCTCTAAGATCTCCAAACTATATAGGACAAAGGTATTTACTCCAAGTTCCTAGATTTGGTCATCTTACTTCGATTTCTAGGGGAAAGAGTTATTGCCACTGCATCCCTGATCGATGTTCTGCAAAGTTAATGTAGTTTGAATTCATGTCATTATAATTACGTTTCCTTTCCAAGAATTTATTACTTTTGCATTTGTATTTCTGTGCTACATCCTCACAAGAATTTCTCTTAGATAATTACAGCCTCAGACAGAGTACACTCTTGGAATAAAAAGACGCTCCCTGATTGATGATTAATGTAGGCTAATTAGGTGTTCAAAAGATACCTTTTTATGGTCCAACACCCCCCTCACCCAACCCCCTAGAATAAAAGAAGGCAGACAGAGTCCACACCTCCTGCACCAACCTGCACCTTGTTGGGTGATTTGATTGCGAGTTAAATCCCTGTTATTTAATTTTCAACCTGGGTTTCATGAACTGGAGAGGTATACGCGTAAAATATGTACTAGGTGATTATTTATAAGAATAGAATAATATAATGCAATTGAAACTAAGAAATAAAATCAAACCAAACCAAACCAGCATAAAGAAATTAAAATCACACTTTCATAAAGGAAATCACACTTGCTTGAAATTGAAATCACACTCGCAGAATTGAAATCACACCACACTTGCATAAATGAAAATCACACTTGCATAAATGAAATCACACTTGCAAATTTGAACTCACACTTTTTTGAATGAAAACACACTTGTTGGAAAGAAAATCACACCTTCCGAAATGAAATAAAATAATTACACAATGTTACCAATATGTACAAATATGTGCAAATTGTGGTTGATTGGAGCCTCCATTCCTCAGTAAGCACACCAAACAACTTCACATCTTCAAAGCAACAATATGCTGGATAATCTTTGACTGAACTATTTGATTTTATTATTTGGAAGAATATAATTTTTGAATGGAATTATTAGATAGATAGATATATGGGCTCCTTTGAAGGACGCACCCCTATTTATATGAAAACTGAGAATAATTGATCAATAAATACATATCCCTAAAATCTCTCCTAAATTCACATTTATCTCTTGTGGTTACAACCAGTCATATAAAATTACAAGATAAAAATCCTCTCCAAATTCTCTTATAGTTTTGATAAGGATACATATAAAAAATAATCCATGATTCTTATCCTTTGAATGTGCTTAACTTTATGATCAACATCTTCCTCAAATATTCTACAAATCCTCATGAGTTGGAATTTGAAATTCGAATTTATAGTTAGGTAGCCAAATAGGACCCTTCTAGAATCTCCAAGTAGGCCTACAATATCATAAAACTCGTAACACTTTTAGAGATATATGAAATCATATTAATTTCATAATATTTAATCACAATTTCTCTTAAAATACTTAAAATTAATGACTTGGAAAATAACAATGATAAACCCATATGCTAATGAAAATGGTTACTAATGTAGGGTTATGGAGCTATGGAATTACGGAATGAGGGTAAAATGATGGAAAGGAGGGTAAAATTGGCTGACATTTTGGAGGCCTAACATACCCCCCAACTAAAAATGTTGCATGTCCCCATGCAACTATTGCATTGATCCCCTTAATCATAAGTTGATCTTCTTGAATTGTTTTGCTTCTATATGAGTTTTGGCTTTGTATTGATTCTATTGGGGTCTTGTGATTTAGCAGATTGGTATACTAAATGACAAGGCAACATATAAACCAGTCTTTAGAGTTGTAGGATCTAGCCCTCCTAGTCTCAGAGAGGGATCTCTCAATTGTTTGCAAAGATATGACTTGTGTGCTTGAAAAAGGTTGATTTAGGCTAGTTATTAAGTACAAGTTTGTTTGTTTTGGGTTTGGTTGATTGGAAATGAATGATCTAGGAAGCATAGGTAGAAAGGGGAAATATCTGAATCATTGGGCAATGGAGTCAATAAGAAGTTATAACAAGCTCAATCAATGGATATGGGTTATCAAAGGGAAAATCTAACTTGGCCATTAGATCTTGGGTTTGGTGGATAAAATGAAATGGACATTAAGGATTTAGAAGGAGAAGTAGAACTAAGGGAAGTTAAGAATCCTTAATTATATGTACTTATCAAAAAAGGGACTTAAAAAATTAGTTGAACATGAAGAGGCGTTTCATATACAGGGCTAACCATGAATTCTAGAAACCACACTTCAGCAAATAATAATTCCAAGACAAACTATTGAAACAAAATTTAGGAGTTGGGGAATGCCCTATTTCATCCAAATATTTCACTTTCATGGATAAGAAAACATTAAATATTCACAAATAACTGCATCATAGAAGAGGGAATGCCTAAACATCTAAGGCTGCAATTATAAAGACCTTCAAAACAATTATCTAAGCAAGAACAAAGGGTATGATCAAAATAGACCTCTTTGGAAAACTATAAACAATGGTACTTTAAAGGGAAACTTCAGAAACAGTTTTCAAGAGGCAGCAAGTAAGCAGGGAAAACCATAAATCATTCTTGAGACCAACTGTTTGAACTAATTCTGAAATAAACAAGCTTTAGGGTTGAAAAGTAGTCAAACTACTCAATAAACCATTAGCAGATGAAAACATAAAGACAGTGAAGAGTAAACATGTCTAAGGTGCTTCTAAGAGACATTTCTTAGCGTAAACTTTCACTCTACTGTAAGTATAAAATGATGGAACAAAGTGGAAAATAGGAAATAACAATAACAGATTAGAATACATCACCAACAACTATGATCAGGGATCCAGTGATAGAGCCTTCTCATTAAAAAAACATGTCAAAACATCATCTGTCTTCCAAAAATTCAATTTCTTCTTAATGTTCAACCAGACTATGTACAACTGCAAAGAGTTCGAATGTCAGCAACCAACCTTACAAATGAGTTCCACAGCAGTATTTATACTTTAATTGAGGAGGTGGAACTATCTAGGGTTCAAAATGTTATTAATGACACAGTAAATGCATTCCTATCCTTAAAAACCATGCAAGGCATAAGGTAGGAATGTTTCTCAACTACTTCTCTATGTATTAAATCTGTCTTTACTTCCTGAGGATGAAACAGCTGAAAAGATTGACTTTGAGGCCTTTTTCTGTCTTTTACAATAACTGTCTGACAGTTTTAAAATATCTTTTGTGTAATAACTACAATTTTTCCCTTTGAGGTATAAAGTAAGTGAAAGGTGTCACTTTTTGATTTATTAAGTGAATAACTACCCCTTTGATGTATTCGAGGCTACCTTTAAGCCTAATTCTTCTTGATTTAATTCTAAAATTGCTCTTTAGGCCTAATATGCCTTTATTTCATCACTTAACTGTGTTTTAAGGCTCTTTTAGCCTTGATTTGCTAATTTAAGCCTTTAACACTTATGTCTATCTCTGTATATATTTATATTATGTTTTGACTCTGATTTTGTGTTTTTAAGGCTGATCATGCCTTCTTCGGTCTTCAATTTGTTTCGACTTGTTCTTTTGCTGACCTTTTAACTAATTTCAGGCCTTGATATTGTTTTTGGCCTTTATAATGTAATATTTTTGTCCTTTTTCCTTTTATGACTGATTCGAACCTTTAAACTGTGCTTTTTAACCTTTAACCTTCAACTTTTAAGCATAATGCTTTATCTTCAATCCTTTAATCTCTGTTCCTTGGGCCTTTCTTCCCATTTCATTGATTTTTCTTTGTTCCGTAGTGTGCGGGGCTTCTTCTGGTACACCGAGGGTTTGATTGCATAATTCTTTCTCATAAGCACTGATCAAGCCACGAAATGAAACCATGGCAATCCTTTTCTTCATGTTTTGTCCCTGGAGATGGAAAACTTTGGCTCTGTCCCTTTCTGAGATGTGGACAGGGTTTCCGCTTAAAAAACCATGATAAAACCTGCAAAAAACAACAAAATACGTTATAAAAACCCTACAGTGTTGGAAAAATTGCGTAGGAGGTTGGCGGAGCGGAGGAGTAGTGCAGAGGGGGTGATTTATGTAGGCAAAAGAGGCTTCATGACGAAAAAAGGCGAAAATCCGGTTCAAAACTGGATTTGGCGTGAATTTGGGCAAAGCAGTTTTTGAAATACCGCTGGTGGTTTTCACACAACCCTTGGATGGTAAGTGGTATTTCCTGGAGGGAATGCGATCCAATTATATCGCGCCACGCGTCCTCCACCATACCACTGGTTTTGCGTGATTTTGGCGTGTTAAACGTTGAACGAAATAATCGCACAATACGCGATCTGCACCGTCGGATGAGGAGTGGCAGATACGACGGTGGAGATCTGGTGTGATGAACAAGTTGCACAGTGGGAGATTGAAGTGGGGGACAGGTGTCATGCAACGGTTGGATGGGCGTTTGACCAGTGGGGTAAGTGGGAGGTAAGCCCCGGCGAGAGGCTTGACATTGGGAGTAAATATGAGTTGTCGGATCTTATAGATCGACGGTAGAGATCACTTGAGGGATGGTAAATAGAAAGGTTTTGGGAGATCACAGGGTGAAACATGGGCCATTAGATCCTATGGATATACAATGTAGATCTCATCAGAAAATTGTTATCGGAGTGGGCAATTTTATAAAAAAAATGTAAGTTTTAAATGAAAACGCCGATGCGATGGGACCTTAGCATATATGCTGGGGTATGGTCATATGACAAAAAGGAGCTGGGGGCTAAGCAAAAAGGGGCTAAAGCCTATTTGTTAATAAAAAAGCAGAATAAGAGGGTTTTTTGTGTTTTTTATGGGTTTTTAGGTGTTCCAGATGAAGTAAAAGGATTTTTAAAACTAAATAAGAAAGGGTTAAGTGAGTTTAAAGGGTTTTTCGAGGGGAATAAGGATAAATGAGAGAGGGAAGGGGAATTTTTACAGGGAAAATGAATGATATGGGAGCATGAAATGAGGAAAATGGATCATTTTAGGAAACAGTTTTCTTTGGGAACAACAGGTTTTCTTGGTGGATTTTTGAAGGGGACAACAATAAGGAACAACACTGCTAGGGAAAATTAGGCTAAGGAATAGTAGGCTTTAAGGGAAAAAATTGTTTAAGGAACAACATTGTTTAAGGAACAACACTGTTTAAAGAACAACACTACTAAGGAACAACAATATAATATTTTTAGGAAAAATAGATGAAGATTTCAGTGGACTAATGGATTTGAAATGATTAAGGCAGTGAGATTTCTAGAACTCATCATGTTCTTGCAATTTTGTTCTGGAAATATGGGTTTGTTACATTTAGTCATCTTTGGATAAAGTCAAAATTATGGATGACTAACAGTGGCTCCATTTGGGGAGGACCACTGTCCTTTTAGGTGTCCAAAACCTCAGTTTACAAATCTCTGGCTTTTAGTAGATCAATGCATTATCCATTTATCATATTTCTTCTTTTCTTGCTGATATTTCTCTAAAAAGGACAACCTTTATCAATCTGCAACATGTAATTTCTTCAAAACAACATCTATACCTACCCAATCTTACTTGTTCTAGCATCTTTTCTTCTTCCTTTGAGTGCATTTGAACTAGAAAACTCTTCGACATTTTATTTTTGAAAATAGAAATAAACTATCTAATCCTATCCTTATTTATTCCATGAGTTCAAATTAAACTATTGAACCCATTAATTCTCTACCTAAGCTACTATCTGTCAAGATTAAACTGTCTGGCAGATTTTATTCTCTATTTTCTAAAACATAAATTTTAAAAGGCAAGTGATTTTATCCATGGTTTTGTGCATGGGTTTCGCACATGGTTTTGGGCATGATGGTTTTCTACCCATGGTATTTTGTAGATTCGGTCAAGGGAACTATGGTTATGTTCGAATCTAGGGTTAATGGATTGGGTTTTATGAATTCTTTGGCATGTATATATATATATATATATATATATTGTAACATTGAAAGGAATATATTGAAAAAATGAATCTGGTAGTCTCGGTTTTGGGATCCATGGGAAAATCTTTGTGTATATTTGTTTTATGTTCTCGCTATTATTTATTTTTATTTTTTAAGAATTCGTTTGCAAGTAATTTTTGTACATGGTTAAAACCTACAATAATAATTTCTTTTTTTGTCTTTAGAACTAGAAATAAGCATCACCATTGTGTTTGTCTCTTAAAGATGAATTTTGTGATATTTTAATTTACCTCAATCTGATCTATGGATCAGAAATTATGATCCTTTGAATTTCAAACAAACTAGAGGGTGCCATGTCATCAACCCTACCATGTGCAATCCACGTTACCATGCCAAATGGTTAATATCCCAATTCCACATGGAAGGTTGTTAACGGTTGTCAACCAGTTCATTATCTACTTGATCCCAGTTTTGTTATCCCGGCTAAACTCTCAGTGCACTACCTTGCTAAAACCCTCTATGCACTACTCAGCTAAAAATACTAGTGTGTTACCCAGCTAATACTGTTCATGCATCACCTAGATAGAACTCTTTGTGCACTACTCGACTAAAACACCTAATGCATTACCCGGATAAAAATCTAGGTGCACTACCTGACTAAAACTCTCAGCTCATCTCTCCTGGCTAAAACTCTTGGCTCAGCTCTCCTAGCTAAAACTCCTAGCTCAAATCTCCTCGCTAAAACTTCTAGCTCATCTCTTCCAGCTAAAGCTCCTGGTGAAATTTTTATTTTCCTCCAAGTAATAGTCTCCGAGATAGATATTATGAAATGATAACTCTTGGGGTACATCATCTTTTCACTCATCCCTTTATGCAATAATGAATAATAAAAAATTTCAACCTATTGCTTCCATGATGAGGCTTCTTGTAAGGCCATGCAGATAAGGTTAATAATTTGAGGCTATAAGGTTAATTCCATTCATGATTTTGTAGCATCACCACTTATAGCAAGGTCTCATCATAGCCCATCGATGAATTTTCTAGTTTTTCATAATGGTTTTCTCCATTCCTACACTATGTGGTATTCATAAAGGAGTTTTATCATTTCTAGACTATAGTGGATCTAAAAAAATTTGGATTTTCACTAGAGTTCCACCATAGCCAATGGTGTTTGCTAAGGAATCCACTAATGATATCCCTCTTGAGATTTTGTCATAGTTACTTTCTCTGGGTTCACAGTGTCTATAGCAAACCACATTGAACAAGGACTCATCCATTTGGGCTAATGACTTGTCTATCCAATCCATCTGGAACCTATAGCTCATAATATCTCTAGTATTTTACATGGGTTTGACCAATATCAGCATAGACATCTACAGGTCTCATTCAAGGACCCACTAAATGTTGCAAGCATACAATAGAAACCATAAAGCATATGGTACCAAAAGGACCACATGGAGATCAATATTCCTCAAAGAAGCAAGGAATCCCTCCTTTAGGTTTGAATACAAGTAAGAGCTTTATGGATAGACACACAATAGATAATATTGTGGACTTTCAAGCACTCCCTTTTTATGGACAGGGAATTTTAGGCATAATTGCATCGATGATTGCAAGTTACCTTCTGATACAAGCTTGGTGATTCCTGAAGAGCCTACAATGCTCACACGGAACAATATAGTGTAACCCAGGGCCTACGATAGACATATAAGTAATTAGGTATGCCTACCTAGGCATTACCCTTATGGTGGACCAAGAAGTAGAGTTTACAAAGGGTTCCCAGGAAACTTGGCTATTAGCAAGGACACAAGGATGATTTCCCCAGACTGGGTGCCATCCACATTTATCACATGACTATAACCAATGATTTAAAGTTGTAACCAGGCTCATGAAGACATGCTTTACATCGCACAACATACAAAATATATTAAACCAAATCCTAAGTAACATCAAGATGTGCATCACCAAGGGCTCGATGATGCCCCTCACATGATATCACATATTAATGAGAATAAGGAAGGAGGAAAATCCTCAGCATTATCACATTGTAAATTCAACCATGCCATTGCAAGTTATCATCAATGTAATCATCATGTTGTAACCAAAAAAAACTCTCTGTAAATATTACTATAATTAAATCAAGCTTTTTATGGGTTATTCCATTGCCTTTAAACATTTCACAGTATGTATTCAATTGGGTAAAACTATTAATTCAATCATGTATTTGCACAACAATGCCATTTCAAATAGGAGATGTATTTACACATTCATTATAAAAAAACATACTTAAGAAATAGTTATCTTATAAATATTTGAGCAATTGAGTCTGAGACTAGGACTCTCCACCCAATTGTAGATAGTTGCAACCAATTCTCTCTTGCAGCTACCACCCCCAAACCATATTCTAGATATTGAAGGGTTTGTTGCTTAAGGCTGAAAAACCAACTCTAGTTGATCCGGGGACTCCAAATATTCTTCTTCCCCCACCCTACAACTGAGTGGTAGTCAATGATGCACACGTAATCTAGAGACTCACCATCCCCACCCTTCCACTGAGCTATAATAAACTAGGTACAGGGAATCCAGAGCCTCACCATATCCACCCTTCAGCATAATCATGAGAAAAAAAATACACAGGAAATATAGACTCACCATATCCACCCTATAGGACTCAACATCGTGATTCCACCCAACTTTTGGAATCTAGAACCACAATAAATCAAACATGCAACAAGGAAACCATACAGAAACATTATAGGAATTTTCTTGGGAATAATTACTCCACCCCATGCCTTATGGATTTTTCCAGAATCACCATCTCCACCCTCCATCTAATGGTGACTCGAGAGACAATTTCTTCCCCATTTGGAATTGATTCCATCCCTGATTTCTCCTGCAAACCAAATGTTTCTCTTTCTCTCTGCATTCCTCTTTTTCCCTGTTGCTCCCACTGGCCCTATTATTTCCTTGTTCCTTTATCTCCTTGTTTGTTTTTCTCCCTTCTCTCTTTTCTTTGTTGCTATATTTTCCCCCCAATTCTCCTCTTTTCCTTTGAGTGTTCTTCTAGCTCGCACATGCCCTTAAGTGTATTTTATCTCTATTCAATTGTATCATGAGTTTTCTCCTACATCCCTCATTTTCTAGGTCAACTTCCCTCTTCTCCCCCCCCCCCCCAAGTTTCTCATGCAACTCATTCCTTCATTAATTATTGTCCTTCTATGCCTTGCCAATTCCTCCAAGCAAGAATGTGTCTTGTGCTTTTCTTGCAGTTCCATAATTTTCTTACATATAATTCCATTAAAGGCACAACAACAAGCCTTCAATGGTTGTCCAAAACAGTCTAGTTTTCCTATAGCAAGTAAATTCAACATCCAAGTAAGTGATCTCACCAACCTTTGGAATATGTGTCCCATAACTTAGCCCAAAATTATTTTTATGAAATATTTATATTGCAAAATGAGGTTAGTCAATTGGGGTTGTCATAGCCTATATATTAAAATATAAGGGGACTTAAAGATTATATGAAGCTAAAACCTTATTTTTTAGGATCTAACACAACCTAATCTCATCAAATATTGATATGCTTTAATATACAATGGCTAAAATTGAATTCAAGTCAAAACCAAGCACCTAAATTAACCCCACCTACAAGCTTTTGCTCAAAATTTTCATAAAGACACTAGTGAGTTGATTCAAGGACATATGGCCATGATGAAAAAGATTTCAATCCTAGGAAGGGAAGGAGTATTTGGACAAAACTTTCCTCCTAAACCACAATTTAATAATGAGAGGCCTCCTAAGAAAAACCCTTACAATGGCAATAATACCTCACAACATAATGTGCCTAATACTCTTGCCCAACTAATGTTATTGGCCAATAAGGTTTTTCTTGGTGTCGAACATGAAATGAGTTCCATCATAACAAAGTGTAAGAAGAGGAAATCCCAAAGTACTTAAATATGATCAATGAGCACGCTCTATTCATTTCCTTGATAAATGAGTCATTCCCCTTCTCTCATCAACATCACAAAGAGACTAGTGAAGAAATTAGTGATGATCACAACAAACCAATAATGTTGCTTAAGAAGGAGGTGGGTTCAAAGGGTTGCATTACTCTATAATGAATATTGAGCAAAGTCACACTCAAGAAAGTAGCAATAATAGTATTATCCCTCAAACGAGTGTTAGGCCACCTATAGTTCCTAAGAATATCACAAAACTAAAAACATATAACTCCAACAATATACTGTTGAATGTGGAATTAGGGATATTTTTTTCAAAAGTAAATGTGCTAATACATATTTTAGAGTTGAATAAACTTGAACCCCAAACAAGAAAAGTTAAAAAGATACTTAAGCTTGAAAAGGAGTGTGAGGAACCTCCTGCGATACTTCAAAATATGTATAATGATCAAATAAATGGAGGTAATGCACCATTCATATTATCCTTAGTAATAAATAATATAATATTGCATAATTGTAACCTTGACTTGGGGGCATAAACAAATTCCATGCCTTTGAGAGTCATGAACCAGCTAGAAATTAAAATTACTATGCCACATAGGAATGTGTGTGGTTTTGATTCAAAGTCCATCATTATGAAGGATGTCAATGTTTCATTGTGTGATAAAAAGGAAATTTTTGTGCTAATGGATATTATAGTAATTGATTTTCCAAATTCCTTTGGTATGTTTTTCTCTAGTAAGTGGTGTGCCTCTATAGGTGGGCAATTACATATGGATTTTTCATATGCTACCATAACCAACATTGATAGAAAACCATTTATATTGAATAGAGAGCCTCACATGCCTAAAGATGTTGAAGGTGTATAACATTTCATTATCCAAACACCCTAGTAGAGCCAAGCATAATACATGTCCCCCAAACCAACAAGTTGAATGGAAAGAATTTGAACCAAAAGTCCTTGAAAAACCTAAATAGTTTGAATCAATGTCGATAAATGTTTGTCAAGTTAAAATAATTCTTGTGATTGAGACTAAGAAACAAACATACCAAATGTAAAAAAGGCACAATTGGTGCAAAATCAAGGCAAGGATTTTCAAATTGGTGATTTGGTCCTTTTTTATGATAGCCGATATCCTTTTAGGGTCCATGGAATAATAGGGGTAGTTTAGTTTTATCTTCTAAACCTTGATGGTGAGACTTTGTCCTCCCTTGTGGAAGGAAAGTGCCTCACTTTGTTTAGTGGAACTTAGAGAATTCACATTTGGATAGTTTCATTTCATTTAAGTGCTTGCATTATTGTGTGTGCATCCCATTTATTCATTATTCATGTTGATATCTATGCATAGTAGATTAGAATTCATTTAGATAACTTTTATTTCAAGTATTATTTTGTTCATATCCTATAATCACAAGGGTGCATATCAACACCCTGCTCACATGTTGTTTTGAGTGTACAAGCAACAGTTCTGTAAGCACAAGGATTATTAAGGTTCTCATGCACTCCTCATTGGGCATATGGATTATTTACTCCATCGTGACCACATGTTCCAAAGTTGGAGTGAGATGTTACCCACCAAAAATAGGGAAACCCCATAGGAGAATTTTTTGTTTGTATTTAGATATCTAGCCAACAAACCTACATGGATTAGTTCATGATGGTATGCCATGATCCTCCACCATTCGCACTACTTTCACCATCTGACATTCCTCTTAAAGAAAGATGAGTCATAATTTGGTAGCCTACTTTAACCATATTTAAATCATGTGCTTTTACATAATGTTTTGGGAATTATAACATGGATTAAGGGTTGATCTGGATGATTAACTAATCTTGGCGGGAAATTTTTTTCTCAATTTACCAAGGAAGTTATTTTTTTATCCTAGTCTAGTGGGACCTCCTCTACGGCCTTAGAGTTACAAGAGGAGCACTACTATGAAGAATTTTATTGAAGTAGTATGTCCATGACTATTCCATACATACAAATTTATGTCATTACCCATATATCATCTCCATTCTTCAATATTGTGGTCACTGGTTAATGGGTATTAGCACTCTCTTATCCTCATCCTTGGCTCTAGGATGGAAAATTTTCCCTAGATGTCGATTTAGCTAAAAGAAGATTAAAAACCTAAAATGGCCACAGTGAAACAAAAATAAATTTAAAATTGAAAAGATGGTTAGAACATAAATTAGCACATGGGAAACATCCTAGCATGAGGTCTACCCACTTATTAGTAATCACCCAATTCCATTATAACATGATGCTCCATAACATAATAAAGGAGCTCTTGCATGTTCTAGCCCTGATGAGCGATAAATTGACTCATTATTAAGGGGTAAATAAATGTTAAATCATTAAAAGAAAGCTCGAACTCCTAAGTTATGCTCTTATACAAATAATTATCAAAAATAAGTAAAAGGCACACCATATGGGTGGAAAAATCAAGCCAAGGAAAGGGGTAACTCATGCCTCCTTTATTTCTCCCTTCTTACATCTATACACTCAGGATTATGGACCTACAGTCGTTAGTCCAATGGCCATGGTACCTTGCCTTGAAGTCCTTCCCCTTCGTTGTCACTATTAGCGCAAGCACCTATGGATTGAAGGGTTGGCCTATGACATGTCACCTCCCCTTAGTATTTGGAAACACCATATTACATTGACCATCTAACCATCCCAAACACAAGTAGGGAACACTTTTTTGGGATTTGGTTTAGTTAGATATTAAAAGGTGATCTTAGTTTCAAGTTATATTATGCCCTTAACAATTAAGTATGGTCCACTATGATGAATCTATGGTAATTATCCCTAATTTTTAGTGGAGTTCACTTAAACTAGAGATGCTTTTTCCAAGTGGTTCTTCAAACAACAACAAAGGCCTTTGAGTAAAAATCATAACACTCCACTACACAACATGACCAGACTATTTTACACCTTCTAGAGGGTATAATAACCTTGTAGATGTAGGGTTACCCATGTAGAGTAAAGAATTTGTTGCTTGATGGTTCCAAATGATTATTGGCGCGCCATAACACCACCCAGGCGTTGAAATGTTGAACTCCTCTTGCTTGGTATTTGATTTACAAAATGTTGCACTTTGTAGACATTAGACACCCACAAATTGGCATTGACATTGTTTGATGGGCATTTCTTGATACACGATCTAGATGATGAAAATCATCACCAAGATGAAAATGGAGGAATTTTTCTTACACTTAGATCCCCAACACTAGAGATAAATAGTTCCACGTCACCCATCTAGCCCTTGAGAATGTAATGTAAGGCACCTAGAGGATGGTTTTTGTATAAAGGCACTTTGAGGCACTTCTTGAGGTCTTCACACAAGACCTAAAGTTGATTTGATGATAGGACATTTCATTAGCCCATCCAATACCATTTTATACCATTTATTACCCAAAAATGGCATGAAATCATGATTTTGGAGGACATCGACCCATATTTGTGGAAATTTACGGCATTATTTTATTGATTTGAGATATGGGGTTGCCTTCTAACCCTGTGTCTTGTCAAACACTCAAAGTCAAACTTTTTTTAAGGATTATATTCTAATATTTTTTGTAAAATTGAAGGGGTAGAGTTCATATATATAGAGTATCCCTTCACTTCATTCATTCATCATCACACATGTGAATTTAGCCTCCTCAGAGAGAGTGTGAATTGCCTTGTATTTCTGTACTTTGTAAAAATGTGATTTTTGTGGAGAATATTACTATTGAACATTGATTTTTTCTTTGGAGATGTCATTTTGCAATTGAAAGGATTTTCTTGGAAGAATTTGTAAGTTTATTGATGTTTTTTCTGTATTTTACATGTGAATGAATTATTTTGAAGGTTTCTAAATGTTCCATGACTAAATGCTTATTGTTTATTGGAGATATTGGTAAATTTTTCATTTTGAAATTATTCTTCCATGAAATCTATAGAAGAACTCCAATGGTGCATATTCCATATTTATTTTCTCCTCTTACAAAAATTATAGTTAGGGTTTTTCAAGTGGAAAATTGTCTTTCCCCATTACTCTAAACGATTTTCATCTTCCCTAAATTTTTTTCCCTAAAAATTCGTTTTCCCAAGTTGGAATAAACTTTAGCGAGGTTTGCATTGATCAAAAATCATAAAACTAAAATAATTTTCCTTATTTATGCTCTCCTAGGAATTTTACGAAAATCCACTAGGGCTTTTTAAGGGTGAAATTGCCTATAGGGTAAATCTGAATGGATTTTTGTGGACAAAAATTTAGGGTTTGCCTCCTTAAACCTCTAAAATGCAAAATATAGCATTTTTTTTGGTGAATTCTCCCCAAATTGGCCTGATGTCATCTTCCCAAACAATTTTTGTGCCCTAGATACTCTAAATCCTAACCAAGATTCAACTTGAAGCCTGTCATAGGGTTTAACTTAGATTCTCTTTTGATCTAATCATTAAGTAAACCCTTTTTGTAACTCCTATAATTTTAGGTACCTTTACTTTTGTACATCAATAATCCCTAGCTTGCAGCGGTCCTTATCTAATGCAAGGTTAGAATATGTGTAGCTTTGTAAAGAGGATTTGGGCATATTCCATCATCAAGTTATATTTCCCCTTGGAACCCTCTAATTATAATATCCTTATAGGTCAATACAAGGAAGCCTCCCTTGTGGTGAAATTCCACTAAATTAGATGAGGAATATTATTGAGGTGACAATGGAAATCCTTCCTCATTTTTGCCATTGGGTCTGGCCCTTTCCTTTCAAGTCCCCTCACAAGGCTTGCTAGATTTTGCAGCAACATATTTGGTGCCATTATCAGGGAAGATTTGACTCAACCTCCTCAAAACCCAAAGTTTAAGCTTCCATAAAATATTGATATGAATAAATTTAAAAAAATAACATATATTTTTACTTGGCGACTCCAAAATTAAAAGCAACCATTTCCCCTAGTAGCTCATTTGATGAAGTCATGGCCTCAAGGAAGAAAAGGACTAATTGCAAGATGACTACTACTTCAAATTCCTCTATAGTTCCAAAATATCTTGTGGTTAGGAACCTTTTCAATACTTCATCCACCCCTAACACCATGGTTAGGACATGGATTACTGCAACATTCCAACCATTGGATGTAAGTGGGTTCCTTGTTGCTCCTCATAAATTTCCTAATAAATATGAAGAATGGATACCCAAATTCAATGGTATTCATGTTATTACACTTGAAAACAATATGCATAAATTTATCTAGGCTGTTAGTGGAAAGTTGATAGAAGAGGAAGAAATTATTATGATGTTTTTTCCCTTGTCCTTAGAAGGAAGTGCTCAGGATTGCTACCCAGATTTACCTACAAGGAGTCTTAAAGACCGGGACCATTTCCATCAAACATTTGTCAAAAATATTGGCTATGATCAAAGAAGGCATGCAACTCCTAGCTAAGTTACATGGATCTAAAGACACTGAAAATGAATGTATTCAAGGTTTTACATAGTAGTTTGACAACTTTCTTAAATAATTCCTCTCTTATATAAACCAACTAATCAAAAAATCCTTAACCAATTCGCAGAAGCTTTACCTAGAAACATGGTCTGTGCATTAAAATATAAGTGACCTCAAAGCTTAGATGAAGTTAAAACCTTAGTAGTTAAGAATGAATGCAATATAATCTCTTGGAAGACTTATATGCTTTCATATACGATGGATAAATTATAATTAAGTCAAATCCAAGGGCTCAAATTGACCTCTACCTGCAAACTTTTGCTAAAAGAATTGATAAAATCACTAGGTAGCTAATGCAGGGAAAAATGACCATGATTACCAAGATTTCAATCTTAGAAAGAGAAAGAGGATCGCAACAAAATTTTCCTCCACAACCACAATTTAATAATGAGGGCCTCCTAAGAGAAACCATTACAATTGAACTCTAGAAAGAATAGTGAATAAGTCACCCTCAAGCAAGTAGTGGAAATAGTAATATCCCTTAAAAGAGTGTCAAGCCACCTACAACTCCTAATAATATTCCAAGACCAAATACATCTAAATCCAACATAAGACTATCTTTGGATGTAGACTTAGGACGTGTTTTTTCAAAAGTAAATGTGTCAATACCTTAAGCTTGAAAAGAGTCTAAAGACCCTCCTTTGATACTTTAAAATATGTATAATGATAGTAGAAATGGAGGGAATGCACCATTACTATTATCCTCAGTGGTAAATAATGTAATATTGCATAATCAATGTTTTTCCAAATGCTTTGGGTATACATTTTTTTACGAAATGGTGTGCCTCTATAGGATGGAAATTGCAGATGGATTTGTCATATGCTACCATACCCACCATTGATGTGAAACAATTTATCTTATATAAGAAGTGAAACATGCCTAAGCATGTTGAAGATGAAGAAGGTTTCCAATTCTCCAAGAACCCTGGTAGAGCCAAGCCTGATACACTTCCCCAACCCTACAAGTGGAATATAAACATGTTGAAAAATTTCATTGAAAGAACCAAACAGATTGAGTCAATTTCAAGAAAAATTTTTCAAGTTAAAGAAACACACACAGCTAAGAGTAAGAACCAAACATACCAAATGAAGAAAAAGGTGCAAAAGAAAGGCAAAAATTCCACAATTGGTGATCTCGTCCTTGTTGATGACAACCCATATCTCTATAGGGTCCATGGCAAAGTAGGGGTAGGTTAATTTTATCTTGTGAATATTGGCAGTGATCGTATATAATGTATACACCTCACTTTGGTTAGTGGAACGTGATACATTTACATTTATATAGCTTCATTTTATTTATGTGCTTGCATTATTGTGAGTGCATCCTACTTATTCATTATTAATGCTAATGTGTATGCATAGTAGATTAGGCTGCATTTAGCTAACTTTTGTTTCAAGTATTGTTTTCTTTATATCCTATGATTTCAAGGATGAAGATCAACACCCTCCTCACATGTTATCAACAAGTTTATTTTAGTGTATAGTTAATAGGTTCTCAAGCCCAAGGATTTTTGGGTTTCTCATGAACTTCCCCTTCAAGCATATGGATCATGTGCTTTATAGTGAGAACATGTCCCCGACTTGGACCGAGACATTACCCACCAAAAATTGGGCAACCCCATAGGAGAAAAAAATTCTCCTTATTTGAATAATCAACCAAAAACCTACAATTCTCAGTACATGATGATGTGCCATGATCCTCCACCATTCACACTAGTCAAACACCTCTCACGATCTAGATTTCCCCTTGAAGGAAAGTGGGTCATCATTCAACAGGCACTTTAACCATCGTACAATCATTTTCCTTTACTTAATGTCTTTGGAATTCTAACATGGATTGAGGGTTGATATAGATGATTGGTCAATATTGACTATAAACATTTTCTGTCACTTTACCAAGGAGGTTGGTTTTTGACCCTAGTCTATTGGGACCTCCTCTAAGTCATTAGGCTTATAGAAGGAGAACTATTGGGGAGACTTGGATTGAAGTCGCATGTCCATGATTATTCCATACTTACCACTTCCCATCATTCCCCATTTTTCATCTCTATTCTTTAGGCTTGTGGTCCTTGGTTCATGGGGAATGGAATTATCTTATCCCTGTCCTTAAGTTTGGGCTAAAAAAAATTCCCCAGAGGTTGATGCAACTAAAATATTATTAAAAACATAAAATGGACACAATTGAAGAAAAATAGTGTTAGGCTCCAAAAGATGGTCGAGACATTAATTAACACATGGGGAAAATCCTCGCATAAGCTCTACCACCCTCATTAGCCATCACCTAGTTTGTTGAAAAATTGATGCTCCATCACATAATAAAGGAATTCTTACATGTACTAACCATAATGAGTGATAAAATGACTCTATATTAATGGGTAAATGAATGCTAAATCATTAAAAGAAACCTTGGGCTACTATGTTATGATTCTCTTGAAAACATAATGAAAAATAAGTAAAATGTGCACCAAATGGGTGGAAAAATCATGTCAAGGAAAGGGTAGCTTGTGCCTCCACAATTTCTTCCTCCTTACATCTATACACTCAGGATGATGGACCTCCATCAATTGGTCCCATGGACATGGCACTTTTCCCTAAAGTCCTTCCCTTCCATTTCCACTATTATCGTAAGCATCTATTTATTGAAGGATGCTCTACAACATGTCACCTTCCCTTAGGAGCTGGAAATAGCTAATAGGGTTGACCGTCTAGCCATCCCTAACATAACTAGGGAAAAATTTTACAGGACTTGGTCTAGTTAAATATTTGTATGTGGTCTTAGTTTGAAGTGTTATTGTTCCCTTAATAATTAATTACAATCCACTATGGTTATTGTCCCTAATTATTGGTGTCTTTCACTTGATATAAATATTTTTTTCCCAAGTGGTTCCTCATAAAATAGTAGTGGCCTTTGGGGGAACATCAAAACACTTCACTAAACAGCATGTCCAGACCATTTTTCACCTTCCAAAGAGCAATGATGTCCTTGAAAATGTAGGATTTCCCCTCCAAATCATATCTTTGGGAGCTTTTATTATCTAAGATGATGATTGAAGCCCTAGAGCACCACCCATATGCTAAAACAATGACCTCATCTTACTTTGTGTTGGATTTGCATGATGTTCTATGCAACAATCCCAAGACGCCTCGAGGTTGGCTTGACACTATTTTATGGGTGTCACTTGATCCAAAGTACAGATGATGATGATCATCCCCAGGATGATAGGGGAGGACTTGAATCACACTTAGAGACCTAACGCTAGATAGAGATAGTGCCACATCACACATCTATCCCTAATGAGGGTAAGGTATGGCACCTTGAGCATGGTTTTTGGGCATGGAGGCACTTCTTGAGGTCTTCCCTCTAGACTTGGAGTTTATTACAATAGTGGTACATCGAATTAGCCCATATGATACCTTCTTGTACCATTTATGTCCCAAAAAGGGAATGAATTCATGCTTTTGGAGGAAATTTACCCACACTTGTGGGAATTTATGGCATTATTTTATTGATTTCAGCTATGAGGTTATCTTCTAACCCTTTGTCTTGTCAAACACTCAGAGTAAAACTTGGTTTAGGGTTTGTAGGATAACATTTTCTGAATTCACACATGTGAATTTGGCCTCCTTAGACAGGGTATGAATTACATTGTCTACTTCTATACTTGGTAAAAATCTGATTTTTGTGGAGCATCTTACTATTGAAGATTTATTTTCTCTTTGGGTATGTCTTTTTAGGATTTAAAGAAGGATTTTATTGGAAGAATATGTAAGTTTATTTCTTATTTTTATATATTTTACACTTGAATGAATTATTCCTGGGGTTTCTAAGTGTTCCATGATTAAATGGTTATTGTTTATTAGAGATCTTGGTAAATTTTTGCATGTTAAAATTATTCTTCCATGAAACGTATAGAACAACTCCTAAGGTACATCTTCTATGCTAAATTTTTACCCTCACAAAAAATATAGTTTGGGTTTTACAAGTGGAAAATTGTGTTTCTCCCCTTACTCCAAAGAACTTTCATCATTCGTTCAGAATTTGAGCTAAAACTTTGTTTTCCCAAGTTATAATAGGCACTAGCCAAGTTTGTATTGTTCAAAAAACATTAAAACCAAAATATTTTTACTTATTTATTCTCTCATAGGATTTTTAATGCAAGTTGCTACGGCTTTTCTAAAGCCAAATTTCTTGTAGGGTAATTTTTGATGGATGTTTGTGGATGAAAATCTATGGTTTGCCTCCTTAAACCTGTCAAACACAAAACCTAACATTTGTTATGGTGAATCATCCATAATTAGGTTGATGCCATCCTCCTAAACAATTTTATGCCCTATATACCCTAAACCCTATCCAAGCCTCCACTTGAAGCCTATTAGAGGGTTTACCTTGTTGCTTTGTTGATCTAATATTTAAGTAAAACCTTTCTCTAAATCCTACATGTCTAGATACTCCTTTATTATTGCACATAAATGAGACCTAGCTTGTATTGATCCTTGTCTAGTCTAGGCTTAGTATAATTACTCCTTTATAAAGAGGATATGAGCTTATTCCATTAGTAAGGTATATTTCCCAAGCCCATTTATATCACTTGGATATCTATAAATAGAATATCATTATAGGTGAATATAGGGAAGCCTCCCCTATGGTGAAACTCCACTAAATAGCAAGAGGAGGATTGTTGAGGTGACAGTGGAAATCCTCCCTCATTTTTTTCATAGGGTTTGGCCCTAACCTTGTGAGTACCCTCACACGGCTTGCTAGCTTTTGTGGAAATAGGCATTAATGATGAGATATTTAAAGGTATTTTTCATTCTATTTTTATTTTTTTTACTTTTATTTTAAATTTTACTTTCTCTTTCTCTCTCTTTTCATTATTTTCTCTCTTGCTTTCTCTTATCCTCTTCACTTGGCAGTGCAAGTGTTATGTTCCCTCTCTATAGAAATATTACGATAATGGATGGAATTTGACATATCTAGATCTCCTCACTTCATTCCTTCTCCACATTTTAAGGGTTGTTTTTGTTCATTTGTGTGGGGTGTGACTTTTGGTAGAGAACTCAAATTAGGGTTCTCTTTAACTCATTGAAAAAAATCTAGAGGCTTCTTATGCAATGAGAGGACTAAGGAAGATATTTGAGGTTTCCATCATGTTTTAGGACCAAAATAACATGGGAAACTCTTAGGAATGGATTCGAAAGTTTAGGATCCAAAATAGACAAATATGGTGTTTGCAATGAGTTCACCAATTGTCTTGGACAATCACCTAGTAGCCACTCACATTTCCATTTTGTCTTGGAAAATCACCTAGTAGCAAGTATTCTACTATCTCATTCATTCATCCACTTTGCAGTACAATATTTATGTTCAAAAGAAAAACCAACGCATTTATTATGGGAGGATTGACTGAAGGGAGAAGGATCTAAGGTAAAGAGGTCGAAGTGAACAAATTGGTTATTCTACCTATAATGTGTGGGATTTTTTCAAGTGTAAATATTATCAATGGAAATTTTAGTGAAGGAGAGAATGGGATAGTGAGAGAAGGTGAGGGAGGAGAAACTAATTCTACCTCAAAATGGCCATGTTTGATTTATGGATGGAATGAAATGTGCTTTAGAATGGAGGTTAAAAGGAAGTGAAATTTCTATCTCTCAAATCCTCTTTTCATTTTGGATAGATACAGTTTTCAGATTCTACTTGACGTGGTAGCATGCAGGATGTGACAACATTCCCTTCATAATAGTCATAAGTATTCTCCACCTTGCACAACATCCTACATAAAAAAAAGTCAAGTGATTATGGCATCGACAATGGCATCTTTACATGCATGATTTCATTCTTTTTCTTTATTGGTCCTATTTACTTGGTAGCATGAGCATTGTGTTTCTTACACATAGAAATATTATGAAAATCATATAGGTGGGATGGTGCTCTACATATTTCAAATTTTTTCTTCATTATTTCTCCATGTTTGAATGGTTGTCAATGGCCCACTGCGGGGAGCCTAACTTTTGCTAGAGAACTAATATCAAGGCACTCTTTGGCTCCTTTGAAAGATCTTGAGGAGTCTTGTGTGACAATAGGGCCAAGGAGAAATATGAAGTATTTTGTAACATTTTAGGGAAAGAATAACATGGGAAATACTGAAAATGGATTTGAAATTTTAATATACAAAATAGATAAATACTAGGTTTGTAATGAAGACACTAGTTTTTTGAGATGATATCCAAACAAGCACTCATAGTCACATTATGAATATACTGAGTAAACAAGTATTCCACTATCCCATTAATTCTTCCACTTCATAGTCCAATCATCATGTTCAAATTTAGAACAACCACACATGTTTTGGGTAGATTTCTTGAACAGAGAAATAACTGAGGTAAGGAGGTTGAATTAAACTAAATGGTTTCTTTGCTTATAATGGGTGGGATAGTTTTTTATGTGAATAAAATTATTTGTAGTTTTAATAGACTAAAGAGCATGATTGTGAGGGAAGGGGTAGAAAGATAAAATTATTCTACCTCAAAAGGGTCATGATCAATTTATAAATAGAATTAGAAATTGCCTGAGTATGAAAGTTAGAAGGAAGTGACCACTCTATTTCTCAATTCATCACCATGTCATTTGGAAGATATGAGTTTTAGATCATTGTTGGGTGTGTCATATTACAGGACATGATAGCTTGGCCCCTCGCAATAGCACCTCTACACAGATATTTGAATCACAATAATTCTCCATGTTGGGGTCCTGTGATTTGGCAGATTGGCATACCAAATGACAAGGCAACATCAGAACCTCTTTGGAATCCTAGGATCTAGCCCTCCTGGATTCAGAGAGGGATCTCTCTATATGTGTTTTCAAAGGATATATCTTTAAGGCTTACGATATGATGTTAGGCTAGTTATTAAGTACAAGGGCTTTGTTTTTTTGTTGGTTGGGGATCATTAACTGAGAAGGTCATGTGAAGTGTGAAGGAGGGAATAAATTGAAGGATATTTCAGCATGGGAAGATAGGTCAAAAATAGTGCTAAACCATTGGGCTATGGAGTCATAAAAGGGCTTACTTGCACAACAACTATTCAAGGGTTTTCAAAGGGCAAGTCATCTATATCAGAAGATATTTTAAGTTGAGTTGGCGATATGAAACATTAAGGAGTGGGTGAAAGAAGCAAACATGTAAGAAACAAAGGGAAGCCTAAGATCAGGTAAGGACTTTTAACCTATCCTACTTTTGACATGCACTTAAGAATAGAAAACATATAAGAAAACATAAAAAGTAACCTAAGATCAGGTAAGGACCTTTAACCTAGCCTGATTTTTGGCATACTCTTAAGGGAAATCTTCAAAACAACTGTTTAAGACTAAACAAGGGACAGGGCTAACAATAAACTTCCTTGATTTAAGACTCTAATCAGCATGCAATGAAAATATCATTCAAGAACAACATCTCAAGTTCTACTCAACAGGACATGGGCTCACCAACATTCCTTGACTGGTTATACTCTATTGAAATCATTCCCAAACACACATTTAGAAGAAAACATAAAGATAAAGCTTATCAGTCAAAATTAGGGTACTGTTAGAAGTAAATCCTAATCTATATTGTTGTTCTTTATCAGAGAATATGAACACAGTGGAAACATAAGGAAGATAAAAATTACAGTAATAATAACATCACCAATGATTTAGATCAGGATCCAGTGAATATACTTTTATATTGATGTGCAAAACCAATCACATACTTCAAATCCAATAGCTTTTACAGTCCAATTCTTCTCTTCCTAGCCTACTATATTACAACTACTTAGTAACTCTTACTCAATAACAGTTCAAACAATTAACTATTTTCCAACGCTTTACATTGAATTTTCTGTGAATACATATAGGTGCAGAGAGGAAGAGTGCTGCAGAAATGGTAGTAAATATTACTTAGGACAGAATGGGAGAAGTATTTGAATGCCCATTCTGCTTAATAATCATAGCATTAACTGTTTGCACCACTTTAGTAGTTTTTCCTATCTTTGAGGCATATCTGGTAGGCTGGTAATAAATCCGAAGTGTGTTCTTTGAAACTAACTGTGGCATGAAGTACTCTGTTTGACCTCTATAACAAGTAAACTATCGTTTTTTGGGTTTTGCAGCCCCATGACTGGGCAATAACTGTTCTGACGGTTTTAAAGAGTTTCTGCCATTAGGATGGCTGTCACAATGTCTTTGAAAGGAAAAGTAGACTACCAGTGTCCTTTTGGTCCTTTGGCGAAATAAATATTTCAATGATATGGCATTCTGAAGTCATCTTTCACTGATTTGTCTTTGAATTTATTTGTCTCAACTATGCTTTATCCTTTGAACTGCAGATTAATCTTTGATCTTTGAATTTTATGCTTAACCATTTAACTTTCACTGATCTTCTTTGTTTTCCTTTGTGAACAGATGGCTCCTTTACCACGCTGGAGGGTTTGATGAATGACCAGTGTTGATGACGCATTGGCTACACTTGGAGATTAACTCCCTCTATGTCCTTTTACTGGACTGCGAGACAGCTTTCACAACTTGTCTGCCATTAAACCTGCAACACAAACAAACTATATATAAAATCCTACGTTTCTTGGGTTTAACTGCTTCAAAAGGCTCAACAAGGGGTTATGGAGCAGCGTGGAGGCAAGGTTAATGCAGCGGGGAAAGGTTTCATGGTGCAAAACCACGAAACCAGGGTTCAAATTGAGTTTGGCGAGGAGAACTAGAAAAGCGGTTTTGGGGAATACCGGAGGTGGTATTTGCGTGAGGCATGGGCGGTAAGTGGTAATGGGCTAGGGGAATGCGATACACGTCAATGGATGACACGTATGCTCCTGAAAAACCACCTATTTCGTGTTAAAAGTTCACAGAGGGGGAGGGGGAGAAAAATGGACGCGAAATGGGATCTGGGCCGTTGGATCTGGGAGGTGCAGATCCACGGTTGAGAATGAACGCAGAGGGATGAGAGTAGCACGGCAGGAAGAGATGGTGGGGCCAGGTTAATGCAAATCCAGGGAACAAAACTGTCTAGTTTGCATTGAAAATGGGTTTTGGATAGCTACGGAGAAACAAGCGCGAAGATGAATATGTGTTGTTGGATCTGGGGGGGGGGCAGATCAACAGTGGAGATCGCAAGGAAACATGATGAAAATTCCCCAGCATGGTCGGGTGGGACCAACGGGATTACATAAAAAATGAAATAAAATATGTATTGCGGGGGCACTTTGAGGTATGGATGGGATTGTGGGTCGGGTGCCTCCGTAGTCATTCTGGACCGTTGGATCCAGATCTCCCATATTCCAAGGAGTCAACTGCGGGGGCACTCATATAGCTGACTTCTCTACTGAAAGTGCTCGCGGGTGGAAAAAGAGGTGAATCAATGCGGGCCGTTGGATTTGTGTGATGGACGGCAGAGATTTACTTGGAAAATCGGCAATCGACGGAGAAGAGGGTTTAGGGAGGAAGAATTTGGAATTTGCGATGGCCGATGGAGGAGCGCGATTTTGATAGTGCGACAGAGCAAGATTCATTGGATCAAGGAGAGATAAATGGTGGGGATGCGATCGGGAAAGCACATAGGTGAGGGAGAAAGGTTTGGGGAGGAGGAAAATGCGATGGTCGATCAGCGCGGACCGTTCGATTGGGTGGAGATCGACGGTGGAGATCGAATCGGGGAATTGTATAGGTGGAGAAAAGGAAAGTGGAAGGGAAAAGGGTGAGGCCCGATGCGATGTGCCGATGCGATGGAGGGGCGCGATGGCCATCGGATCTCAGGGAAATGGACGGTCTAGATCTTCTTGGAGGATTAGCGATCGACGGGAAAGAAAACTTGGAAGCGGGAACTTGGAATCGCCGATGGTTGATAGCCGATGGGCTTAACGCTCGGCTACGGCAGCGGTCTTATGGCAGAAAAAGGGGCTTGGGCTTAAGCGAAAGGGGTTTAAGGCCTTATATTAAAAATGAAGGATATTGGACAGAAAATGAAGGTTTTTGAGGATTTTGGGAGGTAATGATAGGCTATAAAATGGGGTTTAAAACCAAATAAAGTTGATTTATAAGGTTTTAAGGGGATTTTGAGGAAAAATAAAGGGTAAAAATGCGAAAAATGGTTGAAATGAAGGGGTTTTTAGAGGGATTTTCCAAAGGAAAAATTGATGGAAAATGGGTCTGAAAACAGTCTTTTCTTTGGGACAACAGGGCCTTTCTTTGAAGGTTTTGAAGTGAATATACCAGTGGAATGGATCTTTTGGACAAGGTAGATATCAAGGCTTCAAGAACTCACAAATTTTGCATGAAATTTGTTTCTTGAAGACTAAAGACCTGTTTTAGCCATCATCAGTTATGACAAAATTTTATTGATGGCTAACACTCCATATGGAACATCAATCTATACAATGAATTTTCCAGTCACATTGGCATTAATGATGACATTAATGCAAGTGAAATTTCATTCTTCTTGTTTTTTCACTTTTGTTGTAAATTTTAATTTTTTACTCACTCTTTGTTCATTATTTTATCTTTTCTTCCTCACTTGACAGTGTGAGAATTATATTCTCTACATGTAGTAATATTACATCAATCATATAGGCATGATGGAATTTGACACACTTTTACCTCTTTGCTTCATTCCTTCTCCAAATTTTAAGGGTTGTCATTGGTCCACCTATGAGGGGCATAAATTTTGGTAGAGAAAGTAGATCAAGGTGCTCTTTGAATCACTGGAAACTCCTAAGGATTCATATCCAATGAGAGGCTTAGCGAGGAATCCAAAGGCTTTTGTAATGTTTCAAGGGCCTGCAACGAAGGCACTATTTGTCCTGAATGATCACCCTAATAGACAATTATAGTGGTATTATGAATAACCTCAATAAGAAATTCTTCCACTTCACATTTCAAACATTATGTTCACATGTAGAATTTCCACACTCATTACGAGTGGAGTGACTAAAAGAAGAAGGAACTAAGGTAAATAGGCCAAATTTTTCTATGTAAATATAATTAATAGTGATTTTAGTGGAGGACAGAATGGGATAGTGAGGAAAGATGAGTGAAGGAAGGGGTGGGAAGAGAAACCAATTTTTCCTCAAAAGGGTCATGTTCAAGTTATAGATATAATGGAAAACTATCAATGTATGTCCATTAGATGGCAGTGACTACTTTGTCTCTCAAGTCATCTTCATTCCATTGGTTGGATATGACTTCCAGATCACCTAGATGTGGCGGCTTGCGAGATGTGATAGCTTGGCCCCTCATAATAGCCACATGGGTTTCACTGGGGGGGAAATACCATACCACGTGCATTCATATTGTGAGATATATATTGAGGAAAAAGTGACATAATATATTGAACTTAAAATAGGGGGTAAAGGGTTTATATATTGGAAGGCATAAAAGATGGAGCTCAAAGTTAATGAAAAAATATAAAGGGGTATAAAAAAAATTAATGAAAAAATGGATACCTACAATATTTAGTGAAGGTAGGGGTTTTTTAAATTGGGAAGGTGTATTGGGCTCGTATTGCCAGGGAGTTAAACAAAATTATTTTTAGAGCTATTTTCCAATATGTAGTCAAATTAAGGGTATTGTTTAGTATGCCAGGAATGAACGTGATATGTTAGAAGTTCATAAGTGAAGCCCCCATGATAATATCACCTCTAAGTAGGTGGTTACTTTATAATTATTATCCACATAACACATAAACCTATGCAATGGATTTTCAAGTCATGTCGGCATCAATGATGAAATCTCTGCATGTATAATTTCATTTTATTTATTTTTTCATTTTTGTTGTAAATTTTACTTTTTTTCCTCGCTCTTTGTTAATTCTTTTCTCTCTTACTTTCTCTTATCCTCTTCATCTAGAAGTTTAATTGTTATGTTTCATATGTGTATAATATTACAATAATCATACAGGAAGGATGGAATTCAAAACACTTTGACCTCGTTGCTTCATTCCTTCTCCACATTTGAAGGGTTGTCATTGGTCCACCATTAGCAGGCATAACTTTTGGTGGAGAACTTAGACCTGGGTGCTCTTTGCCTCACTAGAAATATCTCGAGAATTATTATCCAATGAGAGTTCCAAGGAGGAAGTAAAATCTTTCCACATTGTTTTAGGGCTAGGAGAGCATGAGAATGCTAAAAAATGGATCCATAATTTTAGGATCCAAAATAGAAAAATGCAAGGTCTACAACAAAGGAACTTGTTGTACTAGATGATCACCCCAATGAAAAACCACATTTTCATTATGGATATTGTCAATAAGCCACTCTTCCATTGTCCATTCTTTCTTGCACTTCACATTCTGAACATTGCATTCATGTGTGAAATGAAAACACACAATGGGTGGATTCATAATGACAAGGAGAAGTCCTTGAGGTAAAGAGGCCAAAGTGAATTGAATGGTTACTCTTCTTATAACAAAAAGGATTGTTCCCTATGTAAATCTAATGAAAGGCAATTTTAATACAATATATGGTGACATGAGAAGTAGAATAAGGAAGTGTAGGAAGAGCAATTGATTTTGCCTCAAAAGGGTCGTGTCTGAGTTACAGATAGAATGGGAAAGTTCCTAAGTATGGCCATTATAGGGAAGTGACCACTCCATATTTCAATTCATGTCTATGTCTTTGGGTAGATATGAGTTTCGGATCATTGTTGGATGTGGCTTATTGTGGGATATAACAACATGACCGCTTACAATAGCACCTCTACATAGGAGGTCGAATCACAGGTATTCTCCACATAGCACATCAACCTTTGCGATATATTTTCTACACATGTTCGAATATTTATAGGTATCATTTAATTCTATTTATTTTTTCATTTTTGTTGTAAAATTTTACTTTTTTCCTCACTCGTTGTTCATTCAACCACTTCAAAATTTGATTTTTATGTTGACATGCATAAAGACCACACTCATTATGGGTGGAGTGACTAAAAGGATAAGGAACTAAGGTAAAGAGGTCAAAGTGAACTAAATAGATACTCTTCTTAAAATGTGTAGGATTATTATGTGTGTGAATATTAGGAATGGAACTTTTAGTGGAAAATAAAATAGGACAATGAGGGAAGGTAGAGGAGGGAAGGGGTGTGAAGAGAAATTGATTTTGTCTTGAAAGGGCCATGTTCAAGTTATGGATAAAAAGGGAAAGTGTCAAAGTATGGAAATTATAAGGAATGACCACTTTGTCTCTCAAGTCATCTTCATGTCATTGGGAAGATATGAGTTTCACATCACTACTAGATGTGGTGCCTTGTAGGGCGTGATAGTGTGGCCCTTCACTATAAAATCTCTACAAAGGTGGTTGAATCATGAGTTCTCTCCACATGACGCATAAACCTATGCAAAAACTTTTCAAGTGATAGTGGCTTAAACAATTCCATATATGTGGGTACAATTTCATTCAATTTATTTCTTCATTTTTGTTGTAAATTCTACTTTTTATTCACTCTTTATTGATTCTTCTCACTTGCTTTATTTTATCCCCTTCACTTGGCAGTGTCAGCATTGTGTTTCCTAATTGTATAAATATTAGGGAAATCATGCAGGTAGGATGATACTCGACATGCTTCAATCTCCTTGGTTCATTCTATCTCCACATTATATGTTTATTGTTGATCTTCCTATGGGGGTTGTAATTTTGGGTGGAGAGCCCAAATTGGGGTGCTCTTTGGCTCACTGGAAAGATCTTGAGGATTATTATGTGACAAGTGTCTTGTGGAGGAAGTTATAGGTTTCCAGAATTTTGTATAGCTAGAAGAGTGTGGTAAGTGATAAAAAATGGATCCAAAATTTTAGACTCCAAAACATACAAATACATGGTCTGCAACAAAGGCACTAGTTTTCCTAGCCAATCACCCAATAGAGACTCATAATTGGATTATGGGTATCATTGATGATATAGTTTTCATCTCTCACATTAAATCTTTCAATTCATAATCTGGTCATTATGTTCACATGTAGAACAACCACGCTTGTCAGGATTGGAGTGACCGAAGGGAGAAGGAACTAAGGTAAAGAGAGCAAAGCGAACTAAGCAGTTACTTCACTTATAATGGTTGGGATTATTTTGTGTATAAATATAATTAATGACAAGTTCAGTGTAGGAGGGAACAGGATGGTGAGGGAAGGTGGAAGAGGAAAAGGGTGGAAGAGAATTTATTTTTCCTTTAAAGGGCCATGTTTGATCTATGGATAGAATGGGAAAGTGCCTAAGAATGGTAACTAAAAGAATGTGATCGCTTTGCCTCTTAAGTCATCTCTTCGTTATTGAGTGAATACAAGTTTCAGATCACCTTTCCCTGTATCAACTTGCGGGACTTGAGAACATGTCCCCTTACAATAGCATCTCTATGTAGCAGTTGAATCACATGTATTCTCCAAATGACACAACAACCTAGGAAATGGCTTTTCTAGTCACGGGTTTCTTCCTTTTTTTTCTAAATTATACTTTTTTCTTTTCTCTTTATTCATGTCTTCTCTCTTACTTTCTCTTATCCCCTTCACTTGGAAATATGAGTATTGTGTTACTTGCATGCAAAATTATTATAATAATCATACGAGTAAGATGTCAATTGATGCACTTCAACTTCTTTGCTTCATTCTTTCTCCATATTTGAAAGACTTTTGTCAGTGCAACTATAGGGGGTGTAACTTTTTCTAGAGTACTTAGATTGATGTTCACTTTTGATTCGTTAGGAAGCTCCCAAGGATTCTTATATGATGAGAGGATTAAAGGAGGAAGTTGAAGTTTTGTGTAATGTTTAAGGACCATAAAACCATGGGAACTGCTTCAAAATGGATCCAGAATAAACAAATACAGTGTCTGCAACAAAGGCATCAAATGTCCTAGATGATCACCCTAACAAAATTTTTCCTTGATAGCCTTGATAAGTGATTTCTCCATTATCCCATACTCTTCCACATTGCGTTTTGATTATTATGTTCGCATACGAAACAAAAACACTCTTGACAGGTGGAATGATAATGAAAAAGGAATTGAAATAAAGAGGCCAAAGTGAACTAAATAGTTACTTCATTTATAATAGGTGGGATTTTTTTGTGTGTGAATATAATGATTAGCATGCTTAGTGTGTGAGAGAATGGGAAAGGGAGGTAAAGTGAGGGGTGGAAAAGGGAGGAAGAGAAATTAATTATGTCTCAAAAGGGCCAAGTTAGAGTTTTGGATATACTAGGAAAATCCCTACCATTATTACTTTGAAGGAAGTGACCAATTTGTCTCTCCAGTCATCTCCATTGCCTTAGGAGAATATGGGTTTCAAATCATTTCCCAATGTTGTTGCTTGCGAGATGTGATAACTTATCCGCTCATGATAGCACCTATATGTAAGAAGATGAATCACATGGCATATCAACCTGCATGATGAATTTCCAATCACGACGAGATCAACTATGGCATCTTTGCATGTATGAATTCATTGTATTTATTTCTTCCTTTTTTTGTAATTTTTACCTTTTTCCTTACTCTTTATTCATTATTTTCTCTTTAACTTTTTCTTATCCCCTTCACTTGATAGTGTGTGTTGTGTTACCTCTTTGTAGAAACATTATCTCTTTACAGTGTTCAATATAATATACAAATGGTTGTTGAATTATTTTTTCTCAAGGTGACTATAGGCAACAAATTTATTATACAACACTGATAAACTCTATAATCCTCTTTGTACACAAAAGCACTCTTAAAAATAAAAATCAATCCACTCTTGTGCACTAATCCTATATATATATATATATATATATAGAGAGAGAGAGAGAGAGAGAGAGAGAGAGAGAGAGAGAGAAACAATTCTCAAGGCTCTCATGTGTTCTTGGGTCCTCTCTTGAGAAAGTTAAGCCCAAACTAGCTCTAATACAATGATAGAAAATGGGAGGTAGACATGGTTTCTTCACACATCGTTATGAATATATTATTCATTCAACATTGTTACATATAAATACTTCAACTTTAGACTTAAAATAAGCAAGTTATCTTAACTATAATAAAAAAACACCTCGAGAGAATATCTCAACCACATAGAGATCTAAGAGCTTACTAATTGGAAAGAATATCTCAAATCCAACTAGATCTAACAACCTCCTAAATTTTATTTGCAAACAACACATGTAGAGATTATCTCCACCTCATAACAATCAATGTACTAAAAGGAAAAACCTTAAAGTACAATAAATAAAACCCCACATTAATAATAAAAGAAAGATGAATAAACTATTCCAAGAATAATTTGTATATTTCATTTTATATATTTCCAAATATCATATACAAAAATTAATTAAAAAAATAAAAGGTTATGATATAGACAAACTTAAAACTAAGCAAAAATGAAATCTCTATCATATTTAAAAATTATATTTATTTGATCTTGTTTAAAATTTAAAAAATAAATAAATAAATAAAAGATGATAATGGGGATTTGATGAACAAACTTGATATTAGGCAAAGAGGACATGTTTTTTTTTTTTAATCGTTGGCCCTAATTACGAGCCTCACCCCAAAAGAATTAAAGAAAAAATTAAACTTGTAATCAACCACAACTAACAACAATACCAAAATACTTCATATCTAACTCTATACTCTTTAAACTTACCTTTAAAACTTATTTATCATATTTAAAAAAGTCATATTTATTTAGATGTTATTTTCAAAAATGTAACTTATTTTACAAAATTTATCATAAAATGACCTATTTATTATATATGAAATATTTTTATCTAGATATTTTTCTCAAAAAGTCAAATGGATAAAAAAGATGACAATGGGAAATCAATGGACGAACCTAATACTCATAAAAAAAAAAAAAAGACGTGTGGAGCATATTTAAAATATTATATTTATTTAGATTTTATTTTAGAACGTTACAATTAAATGTTTTTTTAAAATGGCAAGTCAATTACATGCCAATGAATGGAAAACAATGTTACAACTTTATTATGTTTGGGTGGTCGTTAATGGAGCGGCTTCCCGTAAAGAGGTGGTTGTAAAGTGATATATGTTTACTTCAAAGGTTCCTTCCTTGAAAATTTTTTGGTCGGTTGTGTTCTATGGGAACTTCTTACACCTCTAGTGTATATATCAAGTTCAAATTTAAAATTATAATGACTTTTAATGAGATTGAATAAATCTTTGAATTTTGATTATGAATTTGATTGAATTTGCAAATTCCAAAATATTTTGGAAATTTGACAAGGAGTGAAATCAAATAGTTTATTTTACTTATGTTTATCAGATTTTCGAAATATTTTGAAACTTACAATCTGCAATTGACTAATCTCAAAAAAAAATTAATTAAAAGTTTAAACAGTAAAGTTCGATGAGGCATTTATGTTTTGCTACTCATTTCATGAGGCTTGTGTTGTGTTTCTCCATTTTATCATAAGGGTATTGCAAAGTAATTTTTTTTTTTGCAATTGAAAGTTTGTTTGTCTTTAACTTCAAGATTCAAAAAAAAAAAAAAAAAAAAACTTTGCCAAAGTTCAACAAGTAAAATATATAATATGTGATATTTAAGGATTGTGACTTGATCTTTAAATTTAGTCATGCCTTATTTCAAGAGCCATTGATTCGACAAAATATCGTGAAATAGTAAGTTTACCCTAGTTAAATTTGTAGTCCTTGAAATATCCTATCAAGTTGTCAGTGGTGACATCATAAAATTCCATGTAAATGTTTCTAATTTGATCATTTGCAATTTAAGCTAATACAAATTTTCTAAAATCGGAAATAATTTCATAGGATTCCACATAGATTAAACATGTGAAACCCACTGGTCTTTGTCAAATTTTAGGTAAAATAGGTCAGAAAATATGTCAAGAAAAAAAAAAGGCAATACATAGAAGAATTAGACTACACACAAAAGTATAAATGAATGGTCGATGCATGGGAAGATTGAGGAGACTGTAGACTTACAAACTTCTATCTCCATGTGTAAAGAACAACAACCTCTCAACTTCTCACTTGATGTGGAGTCAAAATTTACTCTTCATGCAAAGTCATCAGAGCCATGTAGAATTTCAAACTTTTGCATAGCCTAACGCTTTTATGTTTTGGCCCTTTTATGGTCATATATTCCAACTTATTTTTCCTGAGATCTAGTAGGGACTTGTGGGATATTGTAATATCCCCAATTTTGATTTTTCACATCAAGAGGTCAGGAGGATCCTTGGGGTGATGCTAAGCATAGCACAATTTTGCAATTCGGGCATCAGAGGAAATTTTGGTATGGGAGACCTCAGGACTTAGGAGAATATGAGAAATTACATGTAATGTCTCCACAAATAAACTTACTAAGTAAACTTCCCCATTTTTGCAATTTTGGCACAAGGAAATTATTTTGGCATGGAAACTTAGGAAAGGTAGGTTGTGAAGACACTTTTTTATTTTGGAGAGAAAATATTTCAAAACATTAGACGGAAAGGAAAATTAATTCGTTGGTGGAGTGTGGGGGGAATTTAAAGGAGGGAAATTCAAGCCCCTTGGAAGGAAATTCGTTGGGAAGGAAAAGTCAATGAAGGAGGTCAAATTAGGGGACCCACAAGGAGAGAGAGAGAGGAGCAACAAATATAAATAGAAGGAAGAAGAATGATTTTGATCTTTTGACAAATTGAATTTTTGAACTAGAGTACTCTTAAGCTGCTTAGCCAAGAATAACAGTGTTGCTTAGCATAAGGATTTTTTAGGCGGAGATTCCAACCCTTTCTTTAGTGACCCTTGAGTATCACCCTAGGAGAGCAATTAGTGATTGGTTTAAGAAATTTAGAGGAGCGTATATGTCGAATGTTCTTCAGCCAGGGCATGCTTTCTCCAAGGGCACAAAAAGAATTTGTGGGGTTGATTTTGAGTAGTGAATTAGGGAGTCGAAGGGAGGAAATTTGCAGCCAATCCATCATCAGACAAAGAAAAAATTTTAGGATAATTTCTAAGGTCAATTCAACCGCATTTTGGGAGAGACAAGTAGTTGAAATTGAGGACCTGCGAAGGGGAAGTTTGGGAGTTTCTGCACCAGATTGGGAGTTTCTTATGTTGGGAGTTTGGGAGTTGGAAATTCATTAGGTGATGAGGGGAAATTTCCCTTAGGAGTTGAGAGAAATTTGGAGGTGGATTTCAACTCTATTACAATAGAAACTTTATGTAGCTATTTGGCAGCCAGTTGAGAGGAGTAAGCTTGAAATTGGGGTCTTGGGTGGTCAGTAAAATTTTCCCAAACATTTTCTTGGTTTTCGTGGGTTTGGTGAGAGGATTCTGGGTTAATTTCATATAATTTTATGGGCACTATTTTTTGTAGAAATCAGTGTTGCTTTCAGCATACAACAATAGAATTACTAGAGGACGATGTATTTCACTCTGGGATCGTTTCCACCACTTGGGTCCATGAGATATTTACGGGTTTTGTTGGAGATGGTGTGGAGAGCCTACATGTAATTTTTTTAGTAGATTTAAGGGTTGAAATATCAATGCACCTACAGTGGAAGTAATTTTCTGGGTTAGCATAGAGGTTTTTGGTGGAGTCATTCCAACACCTGGGCATCACAATTCCAACCTGGGTTTTGCCTAGCTTACTGTAGCGAGCCCAAGTTCCTCTTTCCATACTCATTTATACTCCATTTTTCTCAGAAATAAATAAAATGGCTCAGAGTTTTGGTGAATTTCCTCTTGTGTATGTGTTGAATATCCTATTTGTTGTTATAGTGCATGTTTATTTTATTCACTTAATTTTTATGTTAGGAATATTACAATGGTATCACAGCGTGATCTTGGTCAGATGTGGGGAGGCTAGCAGATCATGGTAGTGTTGGGAATGCATGCATAGTGATTGATGGGTCTATGGACATTCCCATGACCTAGGGAAGAATAAGTACACAAGAAATCATGGACAATATCCTCAGGAACAATGAGAAAAACCTCAAGAATAATGAGAAGATGATATAATTGTCAGCCTAGTTGTGCAGCAGTCATAGGGTAAACCAAAACCATCCTCATTTTCTGGACATAGACCCTAAAGTTGCAGATACCATGGGAGTGAAACCATTTACACCACATAATGGAGGTCATTTGAATATGGGTGTACTGAAGACGATGGAAAAAATGACCCTTACCAACTTTGATGGCTCAACTGGAACTTTTGTTAGAGAATGGATGCAGAAATTGGACACATACATCCAGCTAAACACAATGAGAGAGGTGGATTTCATTAGGTATGAAACTTTGCATTTGGGTTAGAGGTTGAGTAGGAGGCAAATGACACTGGTGGTTGTGAGGAGGAAATAGATCGGCACAGTGTGACCCTAGAGTCACCACTATGAAAGAGCACATGGATGGAACAGGTTGACACAGTGGTAGAGAGAGTGGAGAACACACCCATAATATTATCCATTAATGAGGTGCCAATAGGCATAGAGGTACTCAGAGTCATGATAGAGCTCCCGGATGATAGCTACCTAAAACAACATGGAGAGCACATTGAGGAGAATGAGATAGATGAGGATGTTATGATCGAGGAGCTACATGTGGTGGAACAACTCAAGACTCTTGTTGAGCCCATGATGGAGGAGGATGGGCAATCATCTTTTGGGCCTGCCATCGACAAGGATCAGATAGATGTGCGGGAAACCAAAAGAGTTGTAGTGCTTCCAGTTAGTAACTCTCTTTAAGCTTACATAGATTTGTCCTGCAATATTGTTAGGTTACCTCTGCACGTTAGTGGGAGAATGGCTAAGTTACCTAGATAGATTTTATACGTTGACCAGGTCAGGGAGACGAGGCGACATGAGTTGTGTAGGGCACAACATTCGCATGATGGATTTGATACGTACTTGATGGGTATTTCATTTGATCCCTCTCACGGGGTTGGGTGGACATAGATATTGATTTGATATTTTGTGAGGTTGGCTAGGTTTTTAGATACATCCATGGTTGAGAGCATAGTTCAGTAGGGGTCGTAATTTTCCAAATGGGGTCGAGGGATTGATCATCATTGGGATCTAGGTGGGAGTCCCCATCACTCCATGGATTGGGTTAATCATGGTATTCGTAGGACGATGGATCTGGTGATCAGACTCACTCCCATTTTCATATTCCCATCGTAGTTCTGGACAACACTAGTGACAAGTTGGGCTGATAGGGGAGCAGGTAGACTCCATGAGTTGACTTGGCATGTTGGCCCTGCGTGGGG